>BLKR01000591.1:307500-460112 GCA_011170035.1 Teleogryllus occipitalis | reverse complement strand
GGGTGGTAGGGTGGAAGGGGGGCAGTTAGGAGGAGAGGAGGTGTGTTTGGGAATGGGTAGGGTCGGCATGTAGGTGCGCGCGCCAGGGTGGGTGGTAGGGTGGAAGGGGGGCAGTTAGGAGGAGAGGAGGTGTGTTTGTGAGAATGGTAGGAATCCTGGCATGTGGGTGCGCCAGGGTGGAGTGGTAGGGTGGAAAAGGGGAGGCAGTTAGGAGGAAGGAAGTGTGTGTGGGAATGGTAGTGTCGGCATGTGGATGCGCCACAAGAAGGGAGGTGGCCAGGGTGAAGGAGGCAGTTAGGAGGAAGGGAGACGTGTGTGGGAATGGGTAGGGTCGGCATGTGGATGCCAGGGAGAGTGGTAGGGAGTGGAAGAGCAGTTGGAGAGGAGGCGTGTGTGGGAATGGGTAGGGTCGGCATGTGGATGCGCGCGCCAGGGAGGGGGTGAAGCAGGGGTGGAGGGGGCAGTTAGGAAGGCGTGTGTGTAGGAATAGGTAGAAGTCGGCATGTGGATGCGCGCGCCAGGGAAATTAGGGTGGAGGGCGAGTTAGGAGAAGGGAGAGCGTGTGTAGATGGTAGTCGGCATGTGGATGCGCTCGCCAGGGAGTGGTAGGAGTGGAAGAACAGTTGGAGGAGGCGTGAGTGGGAATGGGTAGGGTCGGCATGTGGATGCGCGCGCCAGGGAGGGTGGTAGGGTGAAAGGGGGGCAGTTAGGAGGAGAGGAGGCGTGTGTGGGAATGGGTAGGGTCGGCCTGTGGGTGCGAGCAACGCGTGGGTGGTAGTGCGGCAGGGAGCGTGGTTGGCCGTGGGTGAACGGGCGTGCGCCGGTACCGCACTCGTATGCAAAGTAGAAAGCGGCTGCCGCGCCGCGCCGGGGGGGAGGGGCGAGGGGCGAGGGGGAGGGGCAGCTGCAGCCGTGCAGCGCCGACTGCAGCGCTGGCCTTATTAGGCGCGACCTTGCTGCGGGCGAGCGTCTCACCGCCAGCCGGCGCTGGGACACAACTCCGCGCCCAGGCGCACCGCCAACCCAAATTCAAAACGAAGCTTAAAACACACAATATACAAGTAGTACGGGCCCTTCCAGCAACTCTTGTTTATTAATAATCAAGCAAGTAATTTTTTATAAACTACCAGCCATACGCTGATTTGGAGACATTAACTACTCAAAATAAGTTAAAAAAATACAGAATGAAATGATTCAAGAATATAACAAAAAATTAGCTTTACGAATACTCAAAAAATGCAAAAAGGAAAACAAAAAACTATTTCAAAAATTTATTAAAATCACTAAAAATCTACATTATTACAATACATACATTAATCGCCGAAACTATGAGATATACAGAAGTTACGTTACCACCACATAAATACATTTTAGAACAATATAATTTATTTTATTTTCATCAGAGATCGAACCAGTGTGTCACCTGAACCTCTAACAGTGACTAATCAATGAAAGGGGTGAGAATGATCAACGACGGAGGAAATAAACGCCTTGCGGGAGAAAGAAGGGTTCGAAGAAATATTTACCGCGAGCATATTTACCAAATTTTGAATGTATTTTTTATTCCTAAATAGTGCACGCTGAGTATAAGAATATAATCGTAACATCAGGTATTACAAATTACGAATCGAAATGAAACATCTGCATTTTTCAATCAAAATCATATAGTGTGTGTGTGTGTGTGTGTGTGTGTGTGTGTGTGTGTGTGTGTGTGTGTGTGTGCGTGTGTGTGTGTGTGTGTGTGTGTGTAGTATGTACTGTTACATAGTATGAACTCCAATTCGAGCCCTCAGCGAGAATGTGAAGACAAAAAGCGGCCAACTGTGTGTCCGTCATTCTACTCAACACAAACTCGCATTCCTAGAGGCAGATCTGATAGCAGCGCTCTCGCACCCCATACCCCTTCTCGCCCCGCCCACGCTGGCCTTCGCGGACTGGGCGGTGCCGCGTCGCACCGGACCGCGCCGCAAAGGTTAGTGGTTCGCCACCCGCTGCAACGGTGCTCTACCGCTACTGCGGTGCGTTGGTAATTGTAACGAGGCGAAATTAGAGTTCAGTGGAGAACTTGGATGAAAGGATTGCAATGCGATATTGGCAGTATATTTTGATTGAGAACAATGTTACGGAAGAATAATTGGACTAGAATGTTTAGGGGAGTGGATGTAGTGAGGTGTACATATAGAATTGGAAATAAAGGAACAGCGTTTGTTATTTGAAAAGTGAAGAAAGTTAACGTATGTAATATTCGTGAAAATTGAATTATTATTATTATTATTATTATTATTATTATTATTATTATTATTATTATTATTATTATTATTATTATTATTATTATTATTATTATTATTATCGTCATTATCGTCATTATCATCATTATTATCATTGTTATAATTATTATATTAAATTTTGTATTGTTCTTTTCAGTTTGCAAACAATAATGTAAAAGTTTTTTGTTATTATTATGAATAAATGTTCTCTTTAAGTTTGAAATTGAAAGCATTTTGATTTAATATTTCAGTAAGTTTCCATATTTAAATGTACAGTGTGTGCCATGGAATCATCTGCCGTAAGCCAGTAATTAGATGGATAGTTTTATTTCTCGAATTAAGTAAATTTATTAATGAAAAGTAGAAACCATCTCAGTATTCATTAGACGTAAAAAATTGGGCCTCATTAAAATCAAGAATTAAAGGACAAATCAATTGACCATAATTTTCGGAATATTCATTCAAAATAGATGATTTGTTAAGAAAGTTGCAAAGGTTCTCTAAAGGTGAAAATTGAATTCAAACCCTCTGACCACACACCACGTCGAAAAAAAAAACATAATTTTTTTAAATTTCCATATTAATTTTAAAGCTCGCTATTAACTTAACGTCACTGAAATTTTGTAAATATGTAAACGAGAGTTTAAAGTATAAACAATTACCTCCAAAAAGGGAAAAATTTCAAAACTGAATTACTTTTTTACAAAATGTGAGAATTCTATTTTTAAAAAGTTCAGGTTTTGGCATCTACAAATCTATAATTTGAATACAATCTTAAAGAGGTTTTGAATACGAGATCTCCAAAACAAGAGAAAGGTTACTATCAGCATTTTTCAAAAGTTACTATCGGCAGATTTCGTTCAACCACCTCGTCTCCCTTCCCTTCGCTTTTGTATGTAAAAGTTACGTGAGCAGTCTTTCAGTCATTTGCAAACATTCGAGGACATTCACCAAACCGAAATGAACATAATTTAAATTATACAAAAGTTAATTCTAAGTTCTTTTTTATATATATTCTGATAACGAAATTACGCGATGAATGAACTTTGTAAAATCAAACCTGTAAATGAAATTTGCCAGCATTATGCATCAATGCATCGGTTTACAGCTATTTATAGCAATTATGTGTGTTAGCTGTAATAAGCGCAATCACGCGGAGACGGGCCAAGTGACGCAAAGCGAGGGGGGATGGGCATGGAGGGTAGAAACATTGTGGAGATGTGG
Organism: Teleogryllus occipitalis; assembly: GCA_011170035.1. Lineage (NCBI taxonomy): Eukaryota > Metazoa > Arthropoda > Insecta > Orthoptera > Gryllidae > Teleogryllus > Teleogryllus occipitalis. The sequence goes on along the minus strand of BLKR01000591.1, from coordinate 456,621 downwards.
CTAGGGCGGACCAGTACAGACTAAGGCGGGAGTGCACTATATATATATATATATATATATATATATATATATATATATATATATATATATATATCCTTTTCCTGCCTAATAGAAGATTGCAATACACGTTACTTTAGCTAGTGCATCGCATACAAATTAAAAACAGCGAGATATCAATATTATTTTATTTCGTACTGTTGCTGATACGCTGATAAAACAGAAATAAAATTAACACTAACTAAATATCTCAACTCAAGTTATGGAAGGTACTTTACTAGAATATTCAATACGTTTCATCCATCCGTAGTAGCGTAAAATATTCCATTTTTTTAAAATATTTTAATATCTGTAGATTTCTCATATTTTTCCCGCTTACATTTTACTTCACATATTAATTACCTCTCAGGATCTTGACCACTGCAAGGCCAGATGAGAAACACTGTACTAGTGTCTGATTACAGGTATTTTCCTCACTTTGCAGTTCATCCAGATGGTCTACTCTTTCGGGCATGCAGGGCTGCGTTTCTTTCCGTCCACGACGTGCACTGACAAGATAATGACCCAGTGCTTACGAATCTAGAGGGCTGCCGGCGGCGTTCGCTGCGTGGGTTTTTGTAAGGAGTTCGTGAGGGACGACGAAAGTGAACGCACCTCAACGTCAATTGGCGTTACGTAACATGGAGAAATGTACAAAGTGAAGTAATGGTCGTGGTACAAAAATACTTCCCAAAGTACACGCATGATGATAAAAGTTTGTCATGTCGAAGTGATTGAATAGAACTTAAATTCTGCATCTTTACAATAGAGAATAACAGGAGGTGTTGGGTTCTTCACCGGAATTCGCCTGGGGATTTTACGATTGCATGGATACGATTTCACAAATCGCAACAACTGAAAGGCTCAGTAGATCAAAGGGCTATCCGCATTGACCTGTTTCTGAGATATCGAGGGTTTTACTAGAACTTTCGTGAAAGAACTCTGTACACTTTTAAACTTTTAAACACAGTACACTTGCATACAAGTCTATACTGGATTTAAAAATATATTACACTAAAAGATTAATATTCGAAGTTACATTAATGCTAATAACTCAAATTCACAAAAGTTGTAGAATAGCCCCTTGTTCTACGGAGCCCTTCCATTCTAATATCGCCACATTTTTTCGAAGAATCATGAGAAATGGAATTTTGATGGTGACTTCCCCGATTCGTTCCCTGGCTGGCCCTACAGCTGAAGGGCGCCGCGGGGGGGGGGAGCTCGTCCTCTGGGAAGTCTTCGTGGGACAAGAGGCCTAACGAAGGAGCAAGGGCTCGCTGTGACGGAGGCATCCAGAGAAGCAAACAAAGCGGTCATTCAGAGACCCAGGGAAACAACGGGGCCCGCAATCAGCGCTCTTGGCAGAGGCGCTCGTCCTCTTCCCCCTATGGCCGGCGAAGGTCCAGCCTGCGCACAACTGCACCATTGTGAGCGCATCCATTAAATCGTAATCAAATGCCGAGGGCATGGGAAGACTCGAGGCACCAAGCCCAACATTCAAGCTCCCCGAAGGATCAGCATTCCGTTGCAGGCAACGCGGCAGACGGACAGAAGGAAAATGTTCATTGCAGGCAAAGAATGCAGTGATGAGAAAATCTTACGCTGAAAGACACACTATCAAGAGTACACGATGCATTTTCTTGCCAAAACTACTAGGGATGAAATTTTATTACCTTTAATAAAACAAAGTCCTCGCATTTCGAGAGCGATTTTGAGAAATCGCCTCAAAAGTCACAATTATATGTCAATCAGCCACTTTTTGTCTTTTATAATATAAATATCGTTTGTGAATGGTAGAATAAGAGGTTGGGAATTGAAGCAACCAGGAAAAAACTTATCCACTTTGACCACACCAAATTATATAAGGATCGGTCGCAGTCTGAATCCCAGTACGCAGATGTACAAAGTTAGAGGCTGTTCTAGCTGCTGGTCCCAGTTCATTCCAATATGCAGAAAATACGTTTCGATAGAAGAACTGAATAGCTCTAGATAGTACCGTATAACATTTTTGAGAAAAGTAAGATATAACTACGAACAAACTCGCCATATAAATTATTACATTTTGTGCAAGTATTGAGATGTTAGTGCAGCCAATAACGTCTACAAAGACATTTCATCTTTACTCTGTGTCGAGAAATGTCTAGTTAAAGTTTTCTTAAAATAAATTCTACTAGTGTACCCGTGCGAGAACTCTCGTAGGTTAAACACCACCCTCGTCCCTATTTTTCCATTTCCACATTAAGCCTGTGATATATCTTTTTCTTCAAGATATTCTTATCCTCCGTCACGTGCAACAAGTAATTAGTTTAATTACACATACAGTTGCAGATTCTTCAGGCTCTGAACAGGTAGGATATCGTGAAGCGTCGAATCAGCAAAAATGTAATAGTGTTCAAGATCTCATCCTGCAGATTATGGTGTGAGGAACGTTTCTTAGAGGCCTCTAGCCTCAAAATTTTAGTATTTTAGCCCCAAAAACGCTTCGTTTAGGAGTTATTTAATGATATAGATTCAAAAATGCGCTCCCGCGTTTCGGCTTGCATTTGTCATGATGCGTTTCTTTTTTCAACAAACCCTTCATATTTTTAAAGTGAAAGTGCAATTTGTCACGTCTCCGTGAATTTCTCTTTTCTTGAGAGACCTCATTTATAAAGATTGTTGGCGTGTGAGAACCGCAAGAGGTAGGCATAGTACTGAAATAATATAGGAGACGATATGGGGTAGGGCTCCCTAGACCCAAGCCCTGCCACTCGTTTGAGATGTGTCGTAACGCGCTGTGGCAAGGGAAGGAGCGCCGATCCCACGACTCAGCAACGAGCGCCGCAGCGAGACTCTTTCCTCACTCTCCCTCGCACCTTCGAATGGCGCCCTGTAATTTGGGCGCGACCTTGGGCGAATTTTACTCGATTAAATCGCTGCAAGAATTCCGCGCAAATTGGTCATCCCTTTCTCCGCGTGCCGGGACAAACGAGGAGTGGAGGCCGAAGGTACAAGCCGGCAGGCGCGTTGCGGCGCGCGCACGATCCCCGGTCGCCTTCCGCGAAACTTTCCTGGGCCGCCGGTGAACCTCGATGGCGAGGGGCAGGGGTGCGCAGCGCGTTCATTGCCTTGGCCCAGGACATCGATTGACTCAGGGCATCAATTGACCCAGGGTATCAATTAGCACAAGACATCAATTGGCCTAGGGCATCAATTGACTCAGGGCATCAATTGGCCCAGGGCATCATTTGGTCCAGGCATCATTTGGCCCGGGGCATCAATTGGCCCGGGGCATCAATTGGCCTAGGGCATCAATTGGCCCAGGGCATCATTTGGTCCAGGCATCATTTGGCCCAGGGCATCAATTGGCCCAGGGCATCAAATGATGGCGCTGCCGTGCCTCTCACCGGCAGCTACTTAGGGTTCGAGTCCCGTCGGGGGTAGGATTTCGATACTAGCTTTGCAGCTAGGGCGAATTCAACCGCTGTCTGGAGGAGAATTCTTGCGGGCGACTGCCGTGATTAGTAGTTTTCAGTGGTTTCTCCGATCAACACCAGGCGAATGCCGGAGCAGTACCCTAACAAACTGGCCACGGACAGCGCGCGATCTTTCCTTTCTCTTCCTTGTATCCTTATCACTTTCTTACACTCACACAAACATGCACTACACTACCACACAAATGGGGTAACCAGTAGGGTGCTTAGAACATGTCGCGGCTGGAGTAGTGACCTGCTGGTGGGAAATACCTGGTTAGGGAAAACCTAGAAGCTGACCAATATGTAAGTCGGATCTCACCATCCAGCGGAAGATCATCACCCCTTGCAATAAAAAACCTGCACTACACTCACGTTAATAATGGCTTTAGCAGTTGACGCTCCCAAGATCACTAATCAATCAATCAATATAATAATAACCTGTCGTGCCCAGCGCAGCATCTGCGGCCCACCGGGATGACGCGCTCCTTGTTGAGTCGGCCCGACGGAAGAGCAGGGCAGTGCTCGGGTACGATCGACTCTAATCTAGTGAAAGGAGAGTGGCATTCTGGCAACCGTAGCAGATCACAGCTAGCAGTCTGGCCTCAATTCTTGCACTTGAGCGTCTCAGCTCTGGAGCACGACTGTCTTGGCAAAGCGTTCACGCGCGCTGCACCAGTTGCCCAGGTCAGTGAGGATTTCGAACTCATCAGAAGCGAGCATATTGGCAGCGAAGACCCCGATATACGGGAAGTTTCTAAACAACTTTGCGCTAATATATTAACATTATTATGAAAATTAAAAGTTTCAAAACTCTCTATTCACCAAAATTGAGAAACGATAATGTTTCCCAAATGACAGACTGAATGTCGCCGCTGCGAGTGTGGATCCTGCTGGCCCCCGCGCGCAACGCCTGCTGACGCAGACGTGTCAGGGATGAGTGGGCCACCCCTGGGGCGCGCGCCGGCCGCTCTTTCGCGGAAGCCCTCGGGGGAGGGGGGGAGAATGGGGCGGGGCGGGGACGAGGCGTTCGAGGAAGATGCCGACCTTCCCGGGAGGACGATGCTGGGGAGGCGCGAACAGCGGGGCGCAGTACGGGGACGGGGTGAGGAGAGGGAAGGTGGCGGTTTGCGGGTGAGGGCGGGGTGGGGCTGGTATGGAGGCTGGTGGAAGGCGTGGTGGGCTGAGGCAGGGTGGAGACAGGGAAGGGGGCGGGCGGGAACGGATATGGAGGCTGGTGGAGGGCGTGATTGTGGGAGCGGGTGAGCTGGCACGGGACGCAGGCGACAGGGCGGGGAGAGCGAAGAGCGGGACACAGCGAAGGGACAGTGAAGAAGGCGGTTGTGGGTGAGGGCGGGATCGGGGATGGGTATGGTGGCTGGGGGAGGCGTTCGAGGAAGATGCCGACCTTCCCGGGAGGACGCGGCCGCGAAGCAAGTGCTAGCGTGCGTGCGTCGCCACAAAGACGCATTTCTGATTTCAAGTCCCGTTGCGCTGACATCTGGCGTGTGCCCACCTCACACGGCATCGTAGCTGCAAGTTGCATACTCCCTGACTTTCACCGGCTACGAATTGTAAAATTACTGTTTTTGTCATGGCTTTTTTGTTACTAATTATTAAGTAACAAATGTAATACATAATAAGCCACTAAGTAAAAAATTCAGTCATTTTTCCAATAATGAAAAGTATATATACTATTTTAATAGTAGTGAAATTAGATCAAAATGATTTCTGATTTTCTCAATGCATAAGGTTAATAAAAAAGCATTGCTTTCCAAAAACGATGAACAAATGAGCACCAGGTTGAATTTTATCTCCCAAATCTAAAAAAATAAATCGAAGTTTACTGTTGTATGTATATTTCTTTTACAACCTTCTCTCAGCGGGATCTTAGTCGGATTCGCGGCAGTTACATACATCAGTCTATTTAGATTCAATGATTCATATATACGTAATATGCTCACATTTCTTAAATACCAATTCCTTCTTCGGTATAAAATTACAAAATATATCCACGTATCCATCTTTCCATGAATACTTACCACGTTTACACTTTATCTTATGGTTACGAATCTATTGAATCCAATGGTCTTGCAACAGCGTATGCACACATGAATGCCGCGATCGTTTGACTGCCAATAAATTCAGCTGCAGCTGCATTGCCACTCACCAAACGTCGCTGTTCGTTGACCTCTTTCTTGAGGTAATTTAATAAGAACACTTTAAGTTCAAACAAAAGCAATTGTATTGTTCTTGAAATTATAAATTCAGAATTAATCAGCAAATATTACCCTTTTCACTTCCGCGTATATCTAGTTTCCTACTAAAGAGTCACCGATTAATTTTCTGAAGTACCTTCCTCAAGGTTTCGCCAAAATTTCAATATTCTGAAGTCGCTACTAATCGGGTTTTACAACCAGAATATCACTTCATATTCCCAACCTACATTCAGGTGCTCATTCTCTAACGAACTCTATCCAGCCCTCCTCAAAATCTCGACTCCATAGAAACCGACGTTACATCCCTCAATTGAATCGTTTATTTCAGAAACCCGTCAAACGCCAAAATCTAAAAACCGCTTTAGCGGTGGAGTTTAGAGTATATATACCTGAAAATATTTATTTATGAAGTGCTTTAATGTTAAAAATATTTTAAAATCAGAAAAAATAGAACACATTTTCTCAGTTTTCTCATAATAAGAAATTTGGCGGTTGACGGGTTTCTGAAATAAACGATTCAATTGTTCTTTACCACGATTTGCTACAACTCGTACACAATTTCATATTTTTATTCCGTAACACATATAGAATTAAAAATGTCTTCTTTCTCTAATCACATTAACAAAACATATCTCTTTTGCCGTATTTCATTTGACCCCTTTAGTGAATATCGTAAACAGTAAACTGACATTTCCTTTACTCTCTTTTCTCCTTACAACTGCTGTGGCAGGTCCTTGAGAGAGTTTGCCTTCTATAACGAACGAACACCCCGTAGTTCTGAGAAAGAGCAAACTGTCGAGAATTCTATAGTATATACATTTCAATGAAGTAGTAATAAATAAAACATTTGCAGTCACACTCTGCAGAATGAAGAATTCATATGCCTTGTGAAGACATTAATGTTTTTATCCGGTGAACGTGGCGTGAAAAACGATCGTGTATGCCATTACAACATTAGTTCATCATCCATCATCTCGTGCCTACGGTGCTCAGGAGCAGATCCATCATAGTTCATTGAACAAATGAGTTCCTCATTTTTAAAAAAACCCGTCGATAGGACCATAAGCAGCGTTGCCATGTAGTTTCTTTTTTACGGAAATCTGACTGGAAAACTCGATAATTTATTAACCTATTTTTGTGAAACTACACGGTAAACCCTTTCTAATTCAATTGTTTCTTAATTAACAACGTCTTTTCTGTATTATTAACCTTTTGTCGTTTAGTTAAATAAATATGCTCATTAATTCCATGAAAAATCGTTGATCATCTCTACGTTAATAGCACGCGTGCAATTAAACGTGCAATTTAAAATGACACACCTATCAATCAGAATTTAGAAACGGAGCCAAATCGTGTAATTAAGAAAACATAACCAAGATATTTGCAGTCGGCCATGAAACATGAACAAAAATCTTGATCACATATTACGTACCTACAACTACATATACACAATGGATGAATAAAACTAAATTGGGGAAGTAAACGTTAAGCTAGCTAACTTATGAAACAACATAAAATAATTAACAAGGATAAATTAAATGTTTTACATGTAAAGCAAACAACGTGTAAAACAAACGCTAGAGCAAAACTGTGTTTGAGTTCACTAGTTTTTTCTCCAATATTTATACATGTAGAATTCTCTCTCATACCTGTCTTTACTTTTCGTGGGAAGTAATGTTTTCTTGCCATGGTCAGCTACTAATATTTTACCCGCAATATGTTCAGTAGGTAGTACCTTCTATTTAAATATATTTCGTGGAAACAAAACAATGCAAAGCCCACTAAAATAGATCTTTTTCAGAAGTAATACTACGCCATAAAATGCATACATCGGGTGGAAAAGAAGCGCTTTCTTTCGTCAAATTTTAATTGTTCGTAAATGGAAACGAAAAAATATTGAACGTAACATATGTATGAAGGGGTATAATTGTACTCATAGTATATAAGAAAACTCGCTCCTATCGTCGCTCGTTTTCTTGAACATACCATTCATGTAATTATACACCTTTTATGCACTCGTTTCATTAATTACTATTATTTTACCTTGCAGACAAGAGCTTCAACTCATTGTACGATGTATGGTCAGTCGAGATCCTCTTTTTAGTCTTTGATTGTTAAAACGTAAGTTTTCATTTGTAAACATCTTCTGACTATTCCGTAGAAACTTTTCATATTTTGCTCAAGAATGTAAAATTATCTAATATTTTTATACATTTTGTTATACCATATAATATTTCATAATGCAAAAAAATCGTTAAGGTAATACAGAATTTTTGCTGCTTTCATATTTAATTATAACAAATATCAAATCAAATTTCTCATTTTTTACCATATTTGGGTCATCATATTGCACATATTGCCTATTACCTTTAATAGAGAGTAGACTTTGTAATTATTTGCAAATAAATAGGTCGATAACAATTATGATTGAATTATAATATTTGGCTATAGATACATTTTTTCCTACTTAATGATCATCATGTTCTTGGTAATAATTTGTTTGCTTCTTTTCCTAGACAAATGCAAACGAAGGTATGTATAAAATACTGAAGAACATTCATGTTTTAAAATGAATCTACTCTTTCAGTGCTTTACTGCATAACTTTATTTTCGGGGAATAAAAATGTCCATGACCTTCCTTTAGAAATGCGAACGTTATTTGCAATAACAAATCAGTTTAACAGACAGCGACCCCAGAATGTAAAATATCGTTCGAAATGCTAAAGCAAATACCGACTATAAATCACATTTATCCTGATCTGGCATAATGCCAGGCGTCGTTGAATAAAGTATGCAAATATTTTACAAACATTAATTAACTTTTACTGCAAGTGCAAGTAAAATTCTACGCCCGCATTCAACGCGTTTTACTTTTGTTTTACCCACCATTCACTCTCCATGGAATTTTCTACCGGTAACACACCTTTTAATGGCTGGTAGTTGGCGGAGTCTAAAACATTCGAATACTTTCCGTAAATTCAAAAACGAATTAAATACTTGCGTAAAGTATAACGACATATAGAATGGCATTAATGGCCTCTTCATTCTCCAGACTTTTCCCACTTCCAAATACCCGGCCCCCCCCCATAAACGCCGCACTTTCCTCACTCTTTAAATTCTAAATTCCACCCCATACCTCATTACTCTATTCCCAATTTTCATTTCCTCTCACACCATCTAAATTATTAACAACCACATATTTTTCTGTGTATCCTAATGAAATTGTTCAAATAAAATATTTAAAAGTGATTAGCCACGCTCCAAATAAAATGCTAAAATACTTATAGCTATCTTTATACTGTCGTCATTGTTATTATAACTACAATATATTGGCCTTAACAACAATTACAATTGATGTTTATATCCTTTTGTACTTTTACATTGTTTCTTAATACTGTCAATATTATATTTTAAATTACTGGTTCACTTAACTTAGAGCCTATTGTGCTTCTCTGGTGTTACAAATGTTTGTATATTTAAGTGCTAATGTATACGAAACGTAACATTTCTGTACCGCTTCTGGAAAAATATTACTTTTCCACCTACTTCTTCCTCCTTTTCTTCGCTTTTTCTTCTTTCCCTTTCCTTCACAGACTTCCCCATTTATGTCTTTACGACCCTTTCTCCTAAACGCCTCTTCTCTTCACCTTCACGACTACGCATACCATATTCGTCTATATTAATGTTCGGCCATAAGCCGCCATCCTGATGGAGGTTTTTCTGGGTTTACTCAATTACTTAAGGCGTACGCCGGGATGGTCCCTTGCTTTGCACTCCCAGTCATAAATGTACAGTTTGTCCCCCCTTTAGTCTCTCTCCTTTCTCGTTCGTATTTTCTACTTCATTTTCATTTATGATTCCTTTCTCTCATTTTTCTCGTCTCTTCCATTTCTATACATTGATGCTGTTCAGCCCTAAGCCGCCATCCTGATTGAGGTTTTCTGGGTTTACTCAATCGCTTAAGACGTATGCCGGAATGGTCCCCAGTTTTGCACTCCCAGACGTAAATGTACAGATTTCCCTCCTCTCTTATATGTTACTACCCTGTATCAATGTAGACTCAGTGGTTAGGCGGAAGAGCAGGCCCTACGGCCCGAGCCTCGCCATTAATAAAGACCTTATTATTATTATTATTATTATTATTATTATTATTATTATTATTATTATTATTATTATTATTATTATTATTATTATTATTTAATGGCTGCTGAAGTATTTCCTAAACAATATATGAAGATACAGAGTAGGGATTTAGCAGAATCTTTAATATTTTTCAAATGTTGAATTAAATATTTAAATGAATTGTTGGTTAACAAGCCTTTCGTGTATATTTGCTCTCTAATATAATTTTATGTATCATTATGTATTAAATATTGTGTGTGCATTTGCAAATATTTGTGAAACTGTTAATGTTATGTTTAGAATATTTTTTTCTAATTTTAAAGAAATGTGCCAATATTCCTGTAAGTTATTGATATTACTTTTAAAAAACTCTTTTTCTTATTTCAGAACATTTTTTTAGGAATTTGATTTACACTAAATTTTAATTTGGCTGACGTAGACATTAATGTTTATGTTTCTGCACATTCTTGGTAAATCCGAAACGCTCCCTCACAAAGTTCCAAACATCCATTATTCAATCAAAATTCCAACGAGATACCTTCGACGATTCATTCAATTTATCTCCACAAAAATGGACCGGCACATTTCTTTGCTGGTTCCCTCCATGTTATTCTGCCAGAATTATAGAAAAACCCGTGTTATTTATAATTTCAATTCACCTTCTAGTACATTCGGGAAACTCTGTGATTTTTTATACATTTTCGGGAATTTTATGAATCATTACAACTTGATTAGCGACAATAAACCTAATTTTACAATTGACAAACTGTTAAACAAGTATTTTAATCGATTCCCTTTCATGTAACTTTCTAAGCCCAGAAATGGACGAGCCGGGCGCTTGTAAAATGTTTAAAATGTATGTTTCCTAAGAACTTACAAAGCATCAATGAAACTTTTAAACAGGAATGTGCCCATTGGAGGCGCCACGATGAATTGGTGTCTGTCAACAGAAGGTTGTGGCTCGGCGCAAGCCGCGCTCGGCGAGGGCAGTGTGCGTGTTCGCGTCGGCGGATGCTCTCCGCAACTGCCGGCCCGAAGCGCCGGATGGCGTGGGTTAACCGGCGAATTTGTTTTCAGACCAAATGTTTAATTTGCAGGTAAGTTATTGGAAGTATGAAAGAAAAAGAGAAATTCTCTTAAAAGAGAAATTACTTCATACGGAAATAACAACTAAATGATCCTCAACGAAAAATTATATTTTGTAATATTCTCGACCTTTCATTTCATATGGAATCCATTGTATTTTCGGATTGATGGTTGATCATCCTAGTTCATTTTCAAAACCAATTTCATATCTTCTATCATGAATTCACACTTATGTTAATATTATAACCATAATAATTATGTGAATGGTCGAGAATATACGAATACAAGAATATACGAATAAGAATATACGAAAATAAGTTTAATCTAAAATAAAGATAAGAACATACATAAAATTAGTGTCTACATGAATATTTTCTATTACGTTAATAATTTTGAGAAATAAATTGCAGGGAGAGGAAACCACTACGTCAATATTTTGTTGTAGTCGTTTTGGTTAATATTGCTACTTTAACGATTGGTCAAACAGGTAGCATGTTCATCATTTCTTCCAATTACATGTGTCTCAAAATAAATGTTACAAATTCTTCTATGGCATATACGAGGATCGATGGTGATCATTTTTTGCCAATAGTCATTTTTAGGGAAATTATGAAATTTTCTCATTCATTTCCAAGGAAAGATGAAATGTCCAGGGAAATTTAATATAACGATGTTTCACATGTGGCATTTGTTCCTCATTGGACCAGGATGCTGCAGTGACATCAACTGATGGAAAACCTCCGTAGCCTGCAAGTAGTTCGGCGCTGGATCTCACTATCCAGCTAGGGAAAGTCACCGCCACCTCCCGAGGGAAAAAAAGCACGCGCACTTCACTTACAGGACTAATGACCTTAATAGTTGACGCGCCAGGATCACTAATCAATTAATCAATCAAACCCCTGCTTGGCAGATCACTCATCCTCCTCTAGAGTTGCACGGGACTCGTTCCTAAACGAATTCAGTACCAACCTACGTTCAATGCCTACCAGATTTCTCACGTCTTCATGGTAAAAAGTGATCATTTAGTGATGCAAGCCACAAATACACAAGATGTTTGTAGCAAATATTCTTTGTATATTGTAACATATATTACTGTTATCTAACAAATGTCAATAATGATGGAAGACCGAGCCAGAGCAGAAGTCTTCCGACTTCTGCCGAAAGCAGCGAGACTGATGAGACGGCAAAGCCGTCGAAAGCAGACTATCTCAATAAATTTATTAAGTTGACGAAGATGATCTCCTTTATTTCTTCGAAAAATGATGGAGACATTCCCTTCACGAACATGCACCAATGGACGCTCCTTTCAAAGACTAAGAAGGCAATTTCAAACGAAAACGAACAAACCCGTTTTTTCCCTTCTAGGTACATGACATCGTAATCTTTGATCTTGAATGTAGTCGATGTTCTTGAAGTATTATGTCTACTTGAAAAAGTATTAGTGCTTAATTCTTCTTTTACCCTTAACGGTGTGTATTATTTTCTTAGATTTATGACCTACCATGTAGAAGCTAAAAGACCAGCTCGGAACACATCTTCATCTTTCGTTGGTAAACTTATTTGAAATAATTTTTAAAAGTATACTAACAAGGAACGTTTTGACTTCAAAACGTAGTAGACCATACTATGTTGATTAAGACACCAATTACTATTATACGGGCACGTTTTCTAGAACTCGCATTCCCCAAAATGCTATAAAGATGTTTTATTTATTTCGCCGACAGTACTTTCAAATCTAAACTGCAGGTAGCAACACTAGGTTTGCCAAAGCAAATAGTTTCTTTTACAGAGAACCATTCCTATTATTTAATGTTGCCAGCTCGCTGCTATTATTTAATCATTACTGAACTGAACCGAGGTAGGGGCCCTGAACTGAAGGAAACATGTACAATATAAAATTGATTTTGAGTTCGGGAGGCAGCCAAGTTTACTTCGCTGTAAGGAAGGTTGCCTACCTTGCCAGGAAGCTGCTAAAACCCTCGTTTCCCTTAGTATAAATTCGTAGTTCTTGCTGATTGGTCTTGAATAAATGTGTCGAGAAAAATGCGTGACTTGGCTCACCTGGAAAAGAGAAAGAAACAAAAACGTTAGGAACATAATTCAAAATAAAAACACATCGCTCATTAAAATGCAAAATGTCGTATCCAATAAGAATTAAATTTTACAGGAGAGCTACAAAACTGGATACGCTACTAGAGTATCCAGTTACACTCTGGATTTAAAGTTACTGTAAGTCGTTACTTTAGTACTTTATCATTAAAATTAATATAATTTGATACTTTTTAAATTATTTTTAATTATGTGGTATACAAAATTTTTCCTGAATATTGAAGTTTTTCGTATAAAATTTTTGTTTTTATAAAATGAAGCAGGAAAATATTACTTCTGAAATATGACATTTTGTAAGGTGTATTCATAGATAAGGAATTTATTGAAGTCCAAATCCCGATTTCATCAATTATCTGGATTACGGCATTTTCCAATTTCATGAGTGGCGTACTTATTTTTAAAAAGTACATTTCATTTGCATTTATCATCACAAGAACATAAGGTGAAATTGTAAAACAATGCAAAAATACAAGTTGAGGAAAATGCTCATTCTTGGTGAAAATGCACGTTTAGAGGTAAAAACTACTGACGTCATCACGTTTATCAAGTGCGTGCCACTGTCCATGTAACTTTGCTATTTTCTCAACGACGGTTTCGTAGCTCTTGGAAGTTCTGTGACTCTTGTATATTTTGCAAGGCCATGCGACCAAAATAAATAATTTTCAAGGCATTTGTAAGTGAAAGAAAAAAGTAATGGGGCTATTGATATGAAGTTTTTCTGCAGTTTGACTTCGAATATTTAGTAGTACTTTTTTTCGATTTGTGTAACTGTCTTTCGATTACAATCTGTTTTCTAAAATCAATACTCACGTCTACACTATTGTACTTTCTGGTACTGACCAAAAAGTCTTGACTGTGAACGCTCCTACTACGGAGAGAGTACTGACCAAAAAGGCAGTACTCTCTCCGTAGTAGGAGCGTTCACAGTCGACATTAGCAACTCTCATATGTATATCGTTTGTAATTCTCTTCTTCTACAACTTTCATGTATTTTATTTCACCGTGTTCTCAATAACTATTGACAATTTCTAATGTTTATTGAATTTTAAATTCATCACATTAAATATGTTTTCAACATGATACCATATATTAAGGTCAATTTTATCATTTTATCTCATCCAATTCCTTGTAATTTGACAAATTGTTAAAGGCCTGATGATGGAGGCACAATTCGACCTCTGAAACGTTGCCACGCTGTTTCTTGTTTCAAGATACCAATTTGAATATAAAAATCATTTATGTTTTAATAAATTTAGTTTGTGACTGTCTGTAAAAAGAAATTATTGCAACTTTAATTAAGAAAAAACTTAGTAGCAGACATCCTATGTTTCATCTTTAGTATAAGTGCATTAAATTATTTTTTATGATATTTCCTGCAAACTCAAAACGTTTTTGTAAAAACGAACTCTAAATTGCACATTTCCAGTAACGCTGAAAGGACGTTTTTTTCAAAACGGGTCCAATTTTTTTAATTAAAATTTGCATATGAAACAGGTCAAAATCTTCTATGATATTCTTAAAGTTTCATTTCAATTCATTTACTATGGGAACGAAAAATTGAGAAAACGTGAAAAAAGTATATTTTAGGCGCCGATAGGTAGCAGCTAGGAAGAGTGTGGGAAAAAACGAAAAGATAGCCCAGAATAAACTTTAAAAGAAAATTTAATACTTAGGCACTCATTTAATACTTATGCTCCAAAACGCAATACCTTGCACACACGATAGTGGTACGCATGTATATAGATGGAATAATAAATAGGATGAAAAGTCTAAATAGGATAAAAAGTTTCAAGGCTTACGCCTGAAATTGGCCATAGCTATTCAGAGTTTTAGTCATTTTATGAACTTTATTTAATTTTTATTTCTCTCTTATTTTGAAATAATAGGTCCTCGTGGATTATAAGACAATGGTAAATGCCATTGCAAATGAATAGTTTCATTGTTTGGTTTTCCTCAAAGATGTGATTACTTCCATGGCACTGTGCTCCCTTTCTGCTCGCCGTTCTTTTTAATAAGAGACGTTATCACAGAAATACTAGGATAACATTTCTGTGTTGCAGCTGTCCATCCGTGCATTTTGATACAACTGGAGAGATGAAATACACTTTCACTTAAGAAATTTAAAAAAATAATAAGATAGGAAATAATACAACTCTCTTAAAAAAAACATTAATTACTGCAAAAAATAAAAGTTAATGCTGAAAAAATCATATTTTTGGTACATTCATAAAAACGATTACACTTAGTCAGTAGATACAAAAAGGTGTATACGATCCTCTTACACTAAGCAGGAGTAGTTCGTCCATACTAACAAAAGAAGCAACAAATCTAGGAAATCTCTTTGAGACAGTTATAGTAACCTCAATACATCATAAGAACGATCTGCAATGCACTTTGTAATTGTTCTTCAGTGAAAACTATAATGCCTAGGGTAAATCATAAATGGAAATGTCATATGTCATATCTGATGCGAATGTATTTCTGAAGGTGTGTTACTGAATTCATTCTCTATATACTTAATTCTATTGTAGGTTCCTAACCACTTGAACCGTTAAGATATTGTAAGCTTAATGTTCTAAATGAATACCAGAAGCGATTTTGTTTTTATCACTTCCAAGCGAGAGTTAAAAGCAACTTGACACATTTATTGAAGTCCTCCTTTGGTACGTACACCGAGTAGATCATTCGATTATCGATTCGCCACGAGAACACGATTCTGTACTAAAGAATACTCTAAAGAGATAAAGGAAGTTTGTAGGTTTCGTAATGTGTTTTCCAGCAGCGTAATGTGTTTTACAACTTCTGTACGGCACAGTTATAATTATTGCAGATGCCTTCACATCCTAAGATAAAACCAGGTTGCGCGTTACTCTTATTGCAAGAACGTTTCAGAAAGCTCGACCGATTTGCACATTATACAGTTGTTTGTAATGTTTCCATTTCATGGCCACCTCGTGATATTAGTCTTTTTTCACGTTTTAATTCGTCTTCGCTCGAATCTTTATTTTCTGAATTGAAATAAAAACTATCTCGTAATGTGTAACTGAGCGTTCATTATTATTATTATTATTATTATTATTATTATTATTATTATTACTAGTGAGAACCCGTCAACATTTAACGGTGAGATCTGAGATAAATGTAAAATACTGTGCCCAGACTAATGTTCACAATATGTTGCATAGTTTGGATCTTCAGGGTATAACGAAGATATTCTGTGATGTGGAGTGATGTGGTGTATTGGATGAAGTTTGAACTGATTCTATGTTTAGTAAACTCCACCAGTAGTTGAAAGAATCTACGGAACATTTTTAAGTTTTTACAAAGTATGTATTTCTTCAGACATATTTCTATATATTCCATATATTTTTGAATTTTCTAATTGTAAACTGTGAACTTAACATATTTTAATACAATTATTTGAACTGAAATTGGGTATGACCCGGTAGCAGTTAAATAACAATAATAATAATAATAATAATAATAATAATAATAATAATAATAATAATAATAATAATAATAATAAAAAGCGTAGAGTACAAGACTAGGACGCAATAATCATACTATCACTAATATTAAGTATTATAACATTTATTTCAACCCTGTCATGATATCCAATAATTATGTTGGTGATTGTAAAATTTAATACAAGCTACATAAATATTGGCTAAATTAGATTTTTTAACTTCATTGATCGCGTTCACTACACTTCATTGCACTGCACTACACTACACTGTTTTGCTTTGAATTACACTGACCAGCACTTCACAGCACTTCACCGCACTTACTCATTCAATATCTATTACTCTAATCTTGTTCTAACTTATTTCTAAAACTTCGGACACTTAGAGGAAACGCTTTGAAAATAGCTGCAGGTAAACTGTTTCAATCTCGAATTGTTGTGTTACAAAAGGAAAATTTCCCAAGGTCTGAATTTTGTTTCTTTGTTCGAATCTTGTGTGTAATTGTTTCAGAGCAAATAATTTGGGTTTTCTAGACAAACCTGAATTTCCTTCCAAGTTGTTTACAAGTGTATATTTTCAATATTTTTTTATGAAGAATGAATACATCTGGATCGTTTTACCGAACTCTCTATCATTTTTATTGCTTTGTCTCTACAAACTTTGACTTTATCATTCTCAATGGCTCAGGGGATTTGTTATTAGTATGGACTATTTTCCTCTTCTATTAACCTAAAACTGTTCCTGAGAACTATGTGAATAATTCTGGTCATGTTATTGTAGAATCATAGATTCTCAACTTTCTCAGGCTCATTCTAAAGTGATATGCTCGATAGTTTCAGATTCATGAGGCCCATTTCGCATTAATGGACTATAATATGCTCTCTTTATAATACATTCTTTGTATTTTCTCACTGCAATCTTTTCTGGTTAGTCATGCAAAATCCTGCTGTTTCACTGTAGAGGTCTTTTCAGGTAAGTGTCGGGTGCTACTTGGAATGTGTGAGGTTATCAATTTGTAATGGAGGTATACCAATTGGTTTTTACTATACACTGTTAAATTCTATTAGTAACAAATTGATAGCCGACCACATATTCACAGTTTGGATTTAAAGAAGTTCCTTTAGCCCCTAAAGTGAATCAATTCAAGACCTTAAGTAGTGGAAAGAACCATTCTTGCTGTGGCTGTTCTGGTCTGGCGCATTAAATGCTTTCTCATGTCGACACGAATATCTGCCACCATATCGTTAAGATTTTTTTTAGATAATTTCGTTATCCTAAGTTAAAGTATGGCGTTTGGACATTTTCCTTGTTTATCCTGCAGAAATGTTCCTTTCTTGCGACGTCTTTCAGGGAATTAGCGACTACAAAGCAGGGATGTAGAAGTACAAGCAAATGCGATTACGATTAAGGCGAAAAGAACGATAGTCAGGCAATATAGAAACGCAAACGTCGAAGAATTACGTAGTTTCTTAAGAGAAAAATACGACCATTTTCTAAGAACAGAAGGTGGTATGGAGGAACAATAGGGAGCTTTCAAAACAATCGTAGAAACCGCTTTAGATACGTTCGTTCCTTGCAAAATACTGAAAAATGACCCTGATCCTGAATATTTTAACGGGGCGATGCGGTGTTAAAAGAGAAAAGTTTGGCTAGCATTTAACAGGAGACATCTCAGCATTGCTGACATGATAACTTTAAAAAAAATACTACAGTGAATTATAAAAAGAAAAGAAAATTGCGCATGAATTATTTTTAAGAAATGTTTTGGAGACAAAGAAAAAAATAGTCAGGCTTTTACAAATATGTCTGCAGACGCCGGGGGAATAAGGAAGAAATTGAAGAAATTCGAGCCGCAGGTAACGCGCCACTGCACGACGACCAAGCAAAAGCAAATGCGTTCAATGCGTATTTTGTATCGGTATTCAAACCAAAACGGGCGCAGGAGCAAGGTCATTATTTTCCAATAGAAAACCAGTTCAAGCTTCATGCATGGGAACTCCGCAAACGTATAAAATCACGGTAAAACGGTAAATCACGCGGGCCAGACGGCATCTCGACTGATTTTATTATACTCGGTGGGGAGGTAGTATTGCCTTATTTCTTAAGATCATTCAATGTTTTTATTAATAATGCAAGTGTACCACACGATTGGAAGACAGCTATAGTGGTTCCAATTTTCAGAAATGGTGATAAAACAAAAGTATGTAATTATAGCCCAGTATCTCTCACATCAGTAGTAAGCAAAATAATGGAGCATTTAATAGCCGGGTACGTTCGCCGCAATGGGAAAAAGCCAACTGGATTTTTCACGGACAACATGACCTTAGAAGTGAATGTTCGTGCGAAAGCCAAATTATTTCTCTTTTTCAAGATCTAGCTGACAAAGTTGACGCGGGTGGGAGGGTGGATGCAATCGTAATCGACTTTGCGCAAGCATTCGACGTAGTACCGCATACGTTACTTATTAGGAAATTATTAACTTCAGGAGTTGATGCTAGAGTTGTGAACTGGATAAGCGAATTTCTTAGAGACAGGAAACAAAAAGTGCGAATTGGCACTCAGTTTTCGACTACGGGTATTGTTACTTCACGGGTTCCACCGGGAAGTGTTCCACAGAGAAGTGTCGTACAGTTATGCTACTATAGTATACAAGCTGATGCAAGAATAGAACGCCTTTGCAGTCTGGATTGGGTGACAGTTTGGTGACTGGATATTATTCTATTGATACATTCACTCATGTCCTAATATTTTCAACAGAATTTCGGTTTAGGAATAGAAAAACGATTCAAATGCTGCACGTCTTTGCTACCGAAGCAAAGGCTATGCTACTTCTGAGCCATCGTACCTGGTAAGCTTATTAAAAAGGTATAGATCCTATTTTCTTTCAAATGTCAGAACTTTCGAAAATAGCAAATGTTTATATATTTTTATCTCCTCCTACAATTTCATTATTGAAGATACTCGTGAATACCATTGAAATATTTATAATTAGATATTTAAATGAAGTTGTTTACGGTTTCTTGAAAATATTTTGAATACAAGTTATTGAATCCTCTAAAATTAAATGTTTATATTGTTTTATAATATCCCACACTTTGTATGGCGTAGTGTTTTTTCAAAAGGCGGCTGAAGTATTAATTCGCTACAAGTGGCTATATTATAATATTTTATAACATTCCAAATAATAAAAGAAAGTTTATTACTGTTGCAGCGTCACTAGCTTATCTTCTCTGATAGTAAGGTCGCAGTACACGACGAAGAATAAGATGATGGGTGAGGCAAATGAGAAATTCGCCACCGACAAGGCCCCATATCAAAACAGCCCCTCAATTTCGAGCGCAGTGAGCTTCCGTCGATCACCCACTGAGAATGGTGATTAGCGGAGCTCCCGGCAGGAAATGGCGCCGGCCCAGTTGATCTCCCGCTTCCGGTGGGCGCCGTCCTGAGCGCCGGCGTCGTCCTTTGGCGAGCTGAATGAGCGGGCAGTTAAGCGGCCTCTCCTTGGAATGCTCCTGCTCCGGCGATTAGGCCGGCGAAAAACGCGTTGGCCGTGAAACGTAATGATATTCGGTTCGGAGGAAATACGTATGAAATTAAAAAATGAAGAAGTTGAGAATATTGTATAAGAGTGTAAGGGAAGTAGATAGCGTTGTGTAACAAGGCTAGTGTCTCGGCTGTGTCTGTCTGGGTATGTTAATCGCCGTAGATTGAAACAACTGTGGCTGAAACAAGTTTACAACAAGTAATTTGATTTCTGGATTTTGAGATCCAATTTTGAAGATAACGCCGTTCCAAGAAAATCTATGTGTTTATCATAATGCATGAAGTTACCTGTGTTGAAATACGGTATGATTGTTGTTTGGTTTGTATGTATTGAACACAGTTTTATTTTTTGCTTTTAAGATAGTTTCATAGAATTTGTAGACTCCTAGAAAATGACATTAAAGACATAAATTCTTCCATCACTTATCAAGAATCTAAATAGTTTACGCTGACGAAATTTCGAAATAACTGTATTAATTATTAGAATTTACTGTAACTATATCTTGACCTTTTATGTTAATTATAACTTTATGGTGTTTTAAATAGTGTAACAATCATAAATTCAATGCACACTATCAGTAAGAAGGTGAAATCAAAAATATTGTATCGCAATTTATGTTCGTATTAAATACCAACTTTTTTAGAGCTTTTATTCAGCCAACAGCCAGTTACCCTTCACGTTCCATTGCACACATATTCGACCATATACAAGTCACTCACACACTTGCGGGCTTCTCTAACAACCACGCCTAAAGTGGGGCTTGAACCTGCAACCCATCGGACCGATGGGCTGAGTCAATACATACTCTTAGCCACCTCATCCATTCAAGTCTACATTAAATACCATGTAAATCAATGTACATCAAAAATGAAAGTGAAACCATTGAATGTAATATACTAAATGTGTACAATAATACTGCATTTTTACATTCAGATACCTATTATTTCCCCTAAACTTTAAATGAGATAAAATAATATTTTTAAAACCTTCTTATATGCATCTTAGTTTAGAAACTATATTATTTATTTGTAATCGAAAAACAGACGAAACACATTTGAAAGACATCCACGATTTGTACCTCCTCTCGATTGCAAATGTAATTTTAGTCAATTTGCTTCTAGATTTATACTTAGCGACACAAAACATATTTTATTGTATTTTTAATTTCAGCTCACTTTGCTTGAACATACATTATATCACTGTGCGTCATTCAATGTCAATGATTCAATAAGTACATGTCTAAAACGAATTACTAGCTTTCTAATGGCGTAATATTTAATAATTTATACATAGTCATAAGTTTTAATATTATATTCAGAATTATATTGTATCATTATATCAGTTCAATCATCCGAATTTTTAGATTGAAAGTTATAATCTGAGTTTTATTATGTTTGAGTTCTGATTTTCCAAGGATTGGTCTCAACTTGTCCGAAATTCGGATAATAATAAAATCAACATCTAAAAAGAGGAAACTACTAATATCATTACATCACCCGCTTCATATATACACATGAAACATGTTCATCACTACTACAATTGTTGTTTAGAAACTATAATGCATTAAAATTAAGAAAAATCATTAGCTCGAAATTTAAAGTTTTCAAAGCGCACACATTATAAATCATGGAATTATTCCAATTTATGATACATTAGAAATCTTTCACATTTATCACAAAAGGATCTCCGTAATTCCGTTTTCTATTCATAAAATGTATCGTATTATTTTAAATAATATTCTTAGAATTTATTATAAATCGTTAAAAGTGTAAGCAAAAAACGAAAAAGAGAACTTCGGGGAAGAGCTGACACTCATCCTGAAGTTCAACAATAATCTCCAGAAGTCACCTCGCGATCTCGCAGTCGTATGCGTGTTCGCAATCCCCAAATGCAGTAGGCACGCTATTCGCCGGGTGAGACGTGCGTTGGCAGCCCTGGCGGACGCCAGTCCGCGGGCAGGTTGGCATCACGGGCTGGCTCCGGCGTGCCGCGCCGCTGTGGGGAACGCAAATATTGGGCTAGGGCAGGGCGGGGGGGGGGGGCGAAGGGCGTGCCCCGCATCCCGAGGTGGTCGCTGCTCTCCCGCCCCCGCACCTGCAACCAGCAGCTACTTACAGTAGCACCTGCTGTGGGCGCCTTCCGCCACCGGGCGTCAGGGTTCAAATCCCGGTCGGTCCACGTGGAATTTGTGGTAAACAAAAAACACAAAGGGTTCGCGGCTGATTTCCTTAAGATTCTCCCATCTTCCCTGCTTCCTCCATAACTTCATCTTCAATAACACCATATATCATCAAAAGATACAAAACAGGTAGAGATAGAGCAGAAAAGGGCAAGTGCTGAAGATGATAATTATAAACCCATCTGCTCTAAACGAAGTCCAGTGCTCTGGGGAACGCCTTTCTCGCTCTGCTTCCGTGCGCCTCTGGGCCGGTGACGCGTGGGTGGGCCGCGGGGCCTCTGTCAGCCCCGCCCACCGCCTGAGAGGCGCAACCGAACCTTCCAGCCACGCTCTCCCTCGCTCTCGGGCACTCAACTACGCAGCTGAGGCATTTCCAAAACTCAAGAACGTTTCTAGAGTTAGGAGTTGTGAATAAAGTTGTTGAATGACTTGTGAACTCATGTTTCTTGCCTTCGTGAATGATTTGCCGATGAATTTAGCTTCTAATATACGACTCTTTGCAGATGACTGCGTAATTCTTAGGAGAAAGACGAGAATATTTTGCAGCGAGACAGATAAATTACACATCTGGGCGGAAACAAACGGCATGGAAATAAACAGTTCAAAGAGAAAGTCCATCACGTTTGGTAGGGGTCGAATGAAACCGCGCATAAATTGAATAATAATGTTATACCTCGAGTCAAGTCTTGCAAGTATTTAATGATACAGCTAGACAGTAAATTGAGCTGGGAAAATCAAGTAAATTTCGTTCTAGGGAAATCCTGGAGATCTTTGTATTTCGTTATGCGAATTCTGAAAAAGAGTACAGTGAGCGCCAAAGAACTAGCATATGTGTGTGTCATTAATACGACCCATATTAGAATATTGCGCGGTATGTTGGGACCTATACAGAATTTTCGAGCAAAGAAATCTAGAAAAGGTCCCACTTAGAGCATCAAAATTTACTTTCAGGGGTACAGAGAATAAAGAAGTATGGGAGTTACTCGAAAGAAGGAGAATGAAGTTTCGTCTCTATGCTATATATAAAGCGTACACAGGTTTTCCAGCATGGAAAGAAATTCAAAGTCGATTAGGGAAACCTACATATTTCGGCAGAGCGGACCACATGCACAAAGTTTAGACAATAATTCAGAAAACGGACGTTGGGAAATATTCATTCGCGAATCGAACTATTGTGTTGTGAAGTTGAGGGAAACGAGTGTGTAAGAAACACATTAAAACTCAGTGATAAGCAGTGTCGTGAAGTGGAGTGCTATGAGAGCTTGCGCGGTGAAATTTTCATGTTAATTTGTAAATTTTGTAAATTTTTTTATATTTGTTAACTTCTGTAATATTAAGTTAGTGTATTATTCCACCAAGTTCTCAAACTAATTTGCAAATATAGTAATAAATCTAATTTAATTTATTATCATAAAGGGTTTCACACTCTTCAACACGTTTTAAAAATAGTTTCGCAAAGAAACAAAACTACAACAACCAAAAAACAACAAAATCTAGAAATCTGGAACTCTCTCACAAATTCTTATGAGGGGATGTCCTCAATCCATCTCTACTCTCTGCAATAATGATTCATCTATGTATCACATCCTACTGGAATGCCTTTTGTAAACGAATACAAAATGCTTTCAAAATAATTCTGAGAATTAATTCTGAGAAAAAGTGATCAAATTTTGTAAAGTAAGTGATCATTTTAAAGATGTATAATTGTCAGAACGTATTTTTCCAGTCGCTAAAGGCTTAAGCAAATCATGCAATTTAATCTCTCTCTTCTAATAAAATAAAAAAGATAACAGATCTAGATAATTAAAATTTGCCTGACAAATTCGGGATCCAGACAAAAATCCCTAAAATCACAATGCTAGAATTCTAGCCGTCAAGAATTTTAAAATGTTTTAAAACACAATGCAAATGTTTATCAAAACTAAAAATTACAGCACCAACTAACAAATATGTGTGTATTTTAAGAGTTCTGGCTAGCAAGAATTATGGGTAGAGAACAAAGGGTTATATGAACTGTTTTACTCAACATTTGCTAATCGAAGGAATTCACTGGAAATATTCAACCCTTTCGAGTTCTTTGTGTTGCTCTCGTAATAGGTACGGAAAAGATAGATGCATCAGCTAAATTTTGAGAAAGCAAATAAGGAATTTTAACTACTTATAATTAACTTCTGTCATCCGATTTGAAACACATGAAACATTCAGCATTTTCGTGTTCTATTTTGTTAACCATTTGAAAAAGAGTTGAAAACGAATTTTAGGTTGACTCAAGTTATGGATTGGGAAACAATTTTAACAAATATTTTAATTAAATTTTGCTTCAGATATGTTTAATGTATAATTTTTCCATTTGTTAAAGATACTAGTCTACCACACCTTTCGGGCTTTTCTATTGCCAATACATTTCTTAGGTTTCGTAGAAGTACCTCTAAAATGCATAGAAATGAACTTGTGTTATCTAAATCCTCAATGTTGTTATAAAATTGTGGATGGAAATCAGAAAATAAATAAACTATATGCATGTTTCCTGGTTCTTGTAGGTATTAGCTATTGATTGAATTAAAAATGATTTATTGAAACAATTCATAACTTTCTTTTATTGACAACTTTATATCCAGTGTCTCAAACAAGTCCATCAGTTTGCTTATCTTGGAAATGATTTCAAAATCTATTCTTACTCTGGCGATAGAGAAGTGAGCGAGATTAATTAATGGTGTATTGTAGCCAACTTGATATTCTGAGATGGAATAACACTTCACAGGACTGAGATTCGCTCCACGCCTGTTCAGCGTTAGTCGCCGTTAAATAAACATAGTGTGTGAATATGAGAGACTGCGGAGCTTCGAGTTGCCCCACTGGAGAAGAGCGAATGTAGCTGTTGCCCCGCGTGGGTTTTAAGGGTTGGCGACCCTGCGTCGGCCGGGGTGAGGGACCGCGGGCGCTCTCCGAACCAAGGACTCCGCCGCCAACAAGAGCAAAGCGCCCTCGCCCGCCCGCCCCCCGCGCCCATCGCCCGCCATTCGCCCGCCCGCCCCGCTCGGCCTCCGCCCTCGGCCACCCCGCGGGCCATTCTGCTTCCCGAGCATCACGGGCGCACACTTTCTCGCATTATTTATGACCGTTATGTAATATTACAATACTACTTGAATCCGCAAAAGTGTTTTCAACCCGAAAACGTTTGACACTCGCTGGGATTCAAACTCACGTACTTAGGGTTTAGCAAGCTATTGGCATATCTACTATTCTAAATTACTCAAGCCGAATTACGCCATTCTCGACGCTGTAAAGTGGAAGCTGAACAAGTCCAGCTTATATTTTCAAATAATGCACATGACATTAAAGGTCACTTTTTCACAAACAGATTTCATTCAGAAAACTGATGCTACAGAATGGCACAGACATGCTCGCACTAATTGGTTTTCTAATCTCTTCAGTCTAGGCTAGCTTTTTAGTTTGCCTCACCCTTTCTCAGCTACAACCTACTGGCCCCTGAAACACAATTATGAAATGATGTGAAACACCTTATTAGAATTACACTTCGAAGCCTCTGCAATAGTGCATTTTTTGTCGACGCCGGCGTACAATGCCTCGAATTAGAGGCAAAGACTGACATAGAAAGAAACTTATAGAAACGTGAGATCGATATAAAATCGATGGAAGGGATATGAATTGGTGTGTTCCTTCAATGCACATTGTACAGTTATAAAATGGTACACGTTCGAAGCGCAGATGAGAAAATACTTTCTTCCATGAACACTTAAGGTGCAAGTGCGATCGGGCATTCAATTTGCGTTGATTTCAGTTCGCGTTTCTACCTGCTCTCCAATGTTTGCGCTGAAGTCGAGGACTAATCCGCACATCCTGTGTTGTCTTGTTGCGGAATATCTGAATGTGAAGCGATTGCCTGTGTAACATGCAATTTTATTTTAACTTCTTCGGCGCATGATTTATTGCTTGGACGCGTGCTCAGCTCGGTGATTGGTTGGACTCAGCTGCGGAGGTCAAATCCGGTGAATTATGATAACTGGCTCTTGCCATGTTCATCGGAACTGTATAAAAAGTGGCCGAGAATACAATTCGGGAATATTATCCAACAGAAAAACAAGGCTAGACAGCCAACAAGGAAACAGTTTTCATATACTGACGAACGCTTTACTCTTAGTACTTTGTATTTCAATGGTTAACTGTAGCTATTATTTATGAATTTGATTAAAAAAATCAGAGTTATTAGACCAAAGATATTAGATGCTCTCAAAGAACTGAAATCAAAACACCTCAACTGATTCGATAGCTTTTCATTAAAAAGAACTTTACGAAATTTACGCTTGGAATAAAACTTGGTACAGACATTTGGAGCTGATGATGCAAAATCAATTTGCAAAATGGAAGTTTATTGGTACTGCCGTATTAAGCAGCCGAATCATAAGCTTAACACATTAGTAGCCCACACTAGATAGTTTCAGTTATGTTTTGTCGGTTAGAGTAATTCTCTAATCACTCCGACCTAAAATAATCGCCTAATGGAGTAATATGATAACATTTTTCGCACCACTGCAAAAAAATGCAATTGTAGCTTTGCATTATCATATCAGATCAGGCTGAATTTTGAACGTCCGCAGACAATGTTTCAACTGTCACTGTACATTTTCTAGGGGCATCATTTTCCAGGTAGGGCTGACCAAGAGTGAGTGATGATGCGGTGCCCTCATCGCGTTGGGAAAGGGTCTGCGAGAGGAGCGCCCGCGTCTGCGTAATATCTTTGCATGGCTTCCAATGCTCTCTTATCTGACCTCATCCTCAAAAAGTTACCCGACATCCGAAGGATTCCTTTCCCTTTTGTTCCTACTCCTGCCAACACCATCTTTCTACAACGATCCAGTGGATGGACAATTCCAACCTAGATCATGCAGTCCAGTGATCTCTCAATATGCAAGTTGTTCCTCTGCCTGTTATCGAAAGCGTCACCAACGAATGCTTGATATTATATCATTACCGCATTCTTTATATTACAACGAAGTATTTCGGTATTTGGCGTGTTATCTCATAATTGGAATTGTCTTTACAATACTATAATAATTTACTGTTTTACTATAATAAGTCTCTGTTTTCTTGACGCTTGCAACAACAATTCATCCACTCGAAGTTGATTCTTAATTTTAGATTTCACCTCTAGACAATTAAAACTAGGTTTAAAACTATTTTGATTTGAGAGAAAGATGTCTAGAAACAATATTTTAAATCTTAATACCTTTCTGATTGCATAGCGATCATCATCAAAGGTAATCTGAAAATATGTATAGGAATTATATTGGAATTGAAAACTTTTTACTTCTTAATCAGATATATTCAATTCAATTTTATACACTCGATTTCAATTTTTTTTGTATTTTTATAATTCCTGTTCATCTTTTCAGATAAGCTCTTGATGATCGCTACGCGATCGAAAAGATTTTAAGAATTAGAAATATTAATAATAGACAACACAAGGCATCAACCTCAGCAGCAATTTCGTATTAATAGTTATAAAAATCTTTTATCGGGGATGACCACATACGCAAACAGTTTTGTTTGGTACATTATTTTCCAGTTGCGGCTATTTCCGGCCGAGAAAGTTGCAACACTTAGTCGGAGAGTCAAAAGGAGCACTGACAAGAAGATTAAGAATAATACGGAGAAGAAGGAAATACATTTACTTAATGAATGTAGCAACACTATCCAAAAGCAGCAATGCATTTGAGACAATTAGGCAAGTTCAGTTAAAACATTCATCGATGACGTCTGTGAACTACACAAAATATTGTTTACCCCTGCGTAGTCCTTACCTGACCGTTTACCATGTTTTTCGCAAGCCATTGGCGGACTCACATGGTAATACGTTCTGATACCTTCGAATTCAGTTTTTCACTATTCATTTCTATTTCGTTATGATATTCTAGTCACTCGTATTTCAGATCATTATATTATCAGAACCACTTGCTTTCATCAACCACCTACAGCAAGTCTTGCACCATTTGGAACTGCTTCATGCTGAGAAATTATTTTTCTGCAGAAAGTAAGAACTTCCAAAGAAGATTATTTTTATTTTTGACGGCCGGTTCCGTTGCGCTTTCGGCCATAACTAAGCAGTTACATGGATGAGTGAAGCTGAAAGAATTTTAATATTGATGGAGCAATGGTGGGTTGAAAGACAGGGAAACCGAAAACATACCTAGAAAACGTGCTTCGAACCCGCTCTGTCCATCAACAAATAAACACGGATCCGAGAAGTTTTAACCCAGGAACCCAGTGGTGGAAGTTGAACAATCGCACCAACACCATTGGTCGCTCTTATCCAAAGGAGGCGGTGAAAAGGACATTGGAGATCAATGAACAGGCCCACGTGCATCTTCACAAGGGGAGATACATAAAGTGAATCTCCACCGACGAGAATCTCCGAGCGTTGTACTGACTGGCAGAGTCGTGGTGGGCGCGTGCGGTCGCGGAGAGGACAGGCGGCGGGTGGCGGTTGGCGGTTGGCGGATGGCGGTTGGCGGTTCCGCGTCCAGTCGCCCGCCAGGAAGTCAACGGCCATTCGGCGGTGGCGAACTGCCGCCAGTGGGCCACACGGGGTATACTCCCACGATTGATTGATTGTTAGTGATTCCGGGCGCCGCAACTACTAGGGTCATTAGTCCTGTACGTGTAGTGCATGTTTTTGTTTGAGGGGTGGCGATGGTCTGCCCCCGCTGGATGGAGTGATCAAGCTCCGACATATCGTCGGCTACCGAGGTTTTCCCCAACCAGGTATCTCCCAGCAGCAGGGTACCACCCCGCTCGGGACAAGCTCTAAGCTCCCGACCGGTCTCCCGGAATATGTGGTAGTGTAGTGCATGTTAGTGTAAGTGTGTGTGTAAGGGGAGAGGAGAGGACAAGGAAGAGGAAGGAAAGATCGCGCGCGGTCCGTGGCCCGTTTCTTAGGATACAGCTCCGGCATTGCCCTGGTGTTGATCGGAGAAACCACAAAAAAACTACCGATCAGAGCAGCCGGCCGCTAGAATTCTCCTCCAGCCAGCAACTGAATTCGACATAGCTGACAAGCTAGTGTCGAAAATCCTGTCACAATCGGGACTCGAACCTAGGACCTCCCAGTGAGAAGGACTTCAGTGACATTAATTGTTGCCCTGAGCCATCTCTACCAGTTTGCTCCGAGGTTTTGAGAGGCAGAAAAGAACAAGTTTACGCTTTGCAAAAAATACAGGCGGTCAAATACAGTCAGTATAATTACCATATTGAAGCCCAAGCCCCACCTGTTCTCGCGCTTTGCTTAATGTTCGAGAATCCCATGGCAGAGCGTAGCTGGGGCGCACGTTTCCTCGTCTTTCCATGGACGTGCCCAAGTATACGTTGGTTCGGGGCACTGAGATATCTCGATTGATGTGGCTGTATTGTTATGCCATCTGTAGGCCTATTTCAGTACTATTTTGTGAAATGCGAGCCGGTAATTTCACTTTCGTTTTGTAGCAGTTTGCTGTGGTAGGCCGAGTTCTGTACTGTGGTGCATGTGTTGTTTTGAGTTCAGAACGTTGAACATGCCACAAAATTGTGACTTTTTGAAAAAAAATGGAAATTAACCTCAGAAAGATTTCGGAAAAATTTGAAAAAAGGTTTGGATGAAATAAATTAAAATTCTGATTCTGAAAAATATATATTGTTGTGCAGATTTTTTTGCTATAGTTTTGTAATATATTCAATAATGACAATAAAATTAAAAAATTGGCACTTTCACTACTTTTTCATTTCTTTTAATCTAACAAAACACAAACTTTCTAAAAATAGTAAGGGTTTATGCATTTGTTTCACAAAACTAATTACTGATGTCACTTAAAATACTCTAAATACCATGGGTTCTGGATCCCAAGCGGTCATCAAGCGCCTGAGGCTCAAGGTGTTAACTGAAGGTCTTGGGAGAGTAAAATGTGCAGATATACCTGCCACAGAAAGTCCCCTGCCATTGGACGAAGTGAGGTTGTTCTTCTTACTGCCCCAAACCTTTCGTTTCTATACAGGATATTCATTTTTAGAAACGAGATGACACGTAACTTATCCAAAATCAAGACATTAACATTTACGAATACCTGAAGACCCAGTGGCTTAGTGTGAACTTTTTACCCGCGAAGCCCTTAAATTGATTATTTAAGGGAAGATAATAAATAGGAGATCACGAGATCAAATAGGCAATCTTGGTTAGAGAACGTGGAACAAGGTTTAATGGATTTGTTTAGATCTACTGCATCAAAAATCACGATTTTCACGTTTTCAGATCTTCCAAAAGGGGATGACACATGAAGAAAGAAAAACATCATTTTTAGCAGCTCTAAATTTCAACAGGAATGATATCATCTAGGCGTTGATAAACCTAACAAAAGGGAAATATTAAATTTTTCGTAAAACAACATCAAGTTGTCCCCTGAAAAGGTTTGACAGGAATACAGCCCGCAGTGACCTGTTGCAGTGTGGTGCAGTGAGCCGCGTGCCACTCGCATTTCACTAGACTAGAACCGATCGCGCCCAAATGCCTCTATTTCCCTTGGACTGACTGGAGCAGCAGTGGGTTACACTGTCTGGCACATGGGACGTCCCACTTGATCCACGCTGCCTGGAGAGAAAAGAGCTTTGTTACACTTGTTGCTGCTTGTGTTGCGGCGGGTGGAAGTGGCTTGGCTGACCTGCGGGCCCGCCGCGCCGCCGCCGTTGCGCCAACCGGTCCCACCGGTGGCTCTCGAGTGTCTCCGCTTCCAGAAAGACTATTTTCGATATTCCGCGTACTTGCACGCGTCTTTACGACCTCCGCCCCGCCCCGCCCCGCCCCGCCGAGACCATCCGCAGTTAAAAGCGCAGCCGCCGGCGCGGCGGCGCGGCCATCCCCGCTGCAGAAGCCACCGGAGGCCAGTTCCGAGACATTGAAGCAAATCGATTCAAGAGGAAAAGCCACCTAATGGAAATATTAAAAATTACTCTTTCTACTCACCCAAGAACATCCACTCTGCACCACCATCTTCACTTCAAGCACTTCACTTCACTTCTATTACTCCATATTATTATTATTATTATTATTATTATTATTATTATTATTATTATTATTATTATTGGAAAAGTTGAAAGAAAATGAAAGAAAAAGAAAGAAAAAAGAAAGAAACGTGAAGCTGAATATATATGTATATAATATGTATATAATATATATATATATGTCTTAATTCCTGGTATCCTCGTAAGATTGATACTATATGGTCCAAATATACTTGAAACGAGCCATCTATATGCAATATTATTATTATTATTATTATTATTATTATTATTATCATTATTATTATCATTATTATTATTATTATTATTAACGCTATAACAGCCCTATCCAGGACAAAAGCCCCCCACTCTCAGGTAGGGTAGCTCACAAAGAAGAACTTAAAGGTGAGCTAAAACCTCGCGAAATTAGATGATTTTCCTCTTTATCATTTTCAATTCTGTTATATAGATATATAGTATTCTCCACCAGTTCTTAACAAAACCTTTTATTTCTCCTGTAGCAGTTTTCACTGTTAAACAGTAGTTTTCTAGACACATTAGCATGTTTCACTTATCAAATTCACTTATCTCAAACTATTATTTACACTTCTATTTACAATATTTACTTACAAGTTTGTTCTTTCTAGAATTTCATTAGTCACTTCTTTTCACTTTACCCTGTCTCTCCACTCCACTCCCCTGTCCCTCTACTCCATATACTTTATATCAATTAAATAGAGCTGTATTTGGCAGTGTATACCACAGGGTACAAAGAAGGGCAATTTATCTTTCACCGAAGATGACGAAGCGCCCGTCCCAGCGAGGCCGGCGACAGCGCAGCCTGGAGCCCGCACTTCGCAATCGAGAAGCTGAGATCCCAATAATCAAGTGTCACAAAGCGTTCAATCGGCGCAAGCACCATGAAACATTCTCTGGAGCAGAGAAGCTTCCTCCAGGACACACCATTTCCATGTAATTTTGCTATCCATGAACTTTTAAGCAGTGACGATCAAAGAACACAGGTCAACAATGAAAAATCATCGGAAATAAAAGCATGTGTGATTTATTATATATCACCCCTTGATTCCAGATATGTACTTTCAATTTCACTACCACGTATCATTTTTGTGATATGATGGATTTAAAATTGCGAAGGGGTGAATTATCCCCCAAAATTAAGACTTACCCAGTCACCAATGAAAAATCATCAGAAAAAATGAGATATTTGCTAAGTATTACAGCCTGATTCCAAATATATGCTTAGATTTTCTCTACACGAATAGTTTATAAGATAGGAGGTTTTTCGTACGTGACTATGCGGCAAAGCAGTTCCTGGGGATGAAATGAGCTTTTGTTTTGACTAGCGTGTCTCGAAACAGATAAGAGAAGAGACCGAAATAGAAGAGTTTCTTCTGAGCCTGGAAAACACAGTGGTCTGAATGTTCCTCACGTTGATCCCAACATGATATTTCCCCTCCTCAAATAAAGCTTGGAATAATTGTTTGGTGAAGTTAATGAGTAAGATAAATTGTGGAGCATTCCAGTATCTGTGAAAAATTTCAAAAAAATCAGTGCAGCAAAAATGAATAAAGGAATCTTCCCAAATCCAAGAGGTTTTAAAAGTTGATGCTTTCACACAAACGATGACTCCAGAGGAACAAGGTGCCTGGACTAATTTTCAGTAGATTTGTGAATATTTCCTAATAAAAAACAAACCTTCAGATTTTGTTAATGGAATTAAGACTTTTGTGTACATTTCAAAAACTGGACTGAAGAATGTCACTTTGAGTTTCACTTTCTACAATCCCGTTTAGATTTCTTCCCTGATAACATCGATGACGTGAGTTATAAACAAGGTGAGCATTTTCACCAAGACATTAGAACAAAGGAGCTATCAAGCTTACTGGAATGGTACCTTGATGCCAAATTACTGCTGGGTGTTATACAGGGAAGATTCTGAAGCAGTTCATTAGAGACCTCAGAGAACATCACATTTCTGAGTAAGATTTACTAAAATCATTTATAAGCAAATAGAATATGGCCAATTTTTAGTGTAATAAATGAATTCGCTATTGTAGAAAAATGGTGAGCGATGGTGCCAATCTGATTGCAAAACCATAATCTGTGTTGAAAAATCTGGTTAAAAAATATTGTTATACTTCTGATGATTATATCGAATTTCAATACCTTGACTTGTATAATTAGTGGGGGTTGACCTCCCAGAAAATGAAGTCCCGGTTAGCTGTACGCAGGAAATATTCATTCTGAGGAAGAGCACCGGCGCTATGTTAGGAAGAAAACAGTCGCCTGACTTTCTTCAAAGAGTACATCAAAATATATTCTGGAAGAGCTCGAGTACATATTCATCCAACGGGCATCACTTTCAGCACCTTTCGCAGGCTGACTTAAGCGCGGGGGCGGGCTGACTTAAGCGCGTCTCAGTCGGGGTGAGTCAGCGCCTGGGCTCGCCGGAACGAGCTTCCCGTTTTATCGGACACCGATAACTTACCCGCGCTGCAGATGGTTTATAACAACAAATAAATAAGAAAAGCGCACTATGTGCAATGATTGGCTACTCTTCAGAGCAAAATTTGTAGATGTTTGTAACTATTTTCCCATATTATTACGTGTATCACCGACACAGTTTACCACAGAGTTTACACACACAGTTTTCACTTGGTTCATGATACTGTTCAGTTGCACACACTTTAAAATGAAAGCTATGCACTGCCAATCTT
Source organism: Teleogryllus occipitalis (assembly GCA_011170035.1). Classification (NCBI taxonomy): domain Eukaryota; kingdom Metazoa; phylum Arthropoda; class Insecta; order Orthoptera; family Gryllidae; genus Teleogryllus; species Teleogryllus occipitalis. Next base: position 422,630 of record BLKR01000591.1, on the reverse strand, counting down.
GTCACCATATGTCGCAGTTCGTGCTGGAGATGCTTTTAATCTTACTTTACTCGCATCTTTGTTTATTTATTTTATTCGACCATTGATTTTAATGAGAGCTTTCCTCTGCATGCCCTTTTACAGTCGAAAATGAAGCTTTTTAAAAATAAGTTTCCGGTTGTCCGGTGAGAGCAGATGGCAGCAGTGGGAAAACCAACGCGCATTTCGGGGAAGACGTTATTCTTTCACCTCAAAAGTTGATTAGCACGAGAGGAAATGCATTTCAGAGGATCCACCTTACGTGTCTGAACATGTAATTTGTGATACCATATCAATATGTTTTTGGTTATATATTTAAATATGTGTTTCGACCTTTACTTAATGTATTCTGTAGACCTTAAGAAATATTCGTTAATTTTTTATACCTACTAAAGTCTCTAATCAAATGGTGAAAGGTACTAAAAATTACGTAATCAACAAGAAGGTTCGTTTCATCGAGTTATTGAAAGATTTCATAAGAGTTCTACACATCAAAGTCAGCTTTTTGTTATGTTTTAAGTTTTTGTAATCTCTTGAGTTATTATTTCAAGGATCGCTACCGAAGATATTTTATTCCAAGTACGTCACACTACCAATCATGCTCGAAAGAAGATCTTCGAAATAGAAATTCTAATTTTCTGACGAACCACTTGTCCAACGCAAATAGTTGGGAGGGCCATCGGCTGACACGTAAATGGATTTCCAATGTTGCATTCGTTTATCTGCGTATTATTATTTCTCATGTGTTAAAACACCACATGACAACCCACCGTCTGAACAACACACTACCACTCGCCTCGCAGGTGGTCTCATGACAGACGCGGAAAAGCAGTTCTCGGCTGGGACATTCACGCGTCGCCAAGCCGCATTTGCCTACGTCGTTTTTTATTAACCTCAATCTCATTTCTGAAAGGTTTGAGTGCAAATTATAACACGGCTATTCACATTTCACGCCTAAGTGACGATTTATATGTCATATCGAAATAATTATCAGTTCCGTGAAAGACTCAAGCTACACGGCAAAACAAATCAAGATGTGTCTTGGTGAACAGTTTTATAGTGACATGACAATTTGTTATTTTCTTAACTAAACATATAATTTCACTCTCGAAAAATTCGTTCATTATTACGGCAAAGCACGTCGGAACTTCCAGGACTCGTTTTGCACATGAAAGTCGAATTTCGATTGCTTCACAGGAAATTTATAAAACAAAAGTAGTACCGGAACTGCACCTAACACTGTTGGTATAATTATTTTCATTTTAAATTCTCTTGAGACGGAAAAGCTCGAAAAAAATGAATAAACGATTGGTAAATTGAGAAAAAGGTTTCAAATTGCCATTTCGTTTCAAGAATGCTGCAAACCAACCTACTTCCAATTACAAAATAATTTGCTTTTCTAGTGTATGTTTTTCATTTGTGTAATAATCATATAATTATGAATAATTTAGCAATATTTGCAAACAAAGTGACCATTAGAAACAATTAATAATTTGTAATCATGAGATATATTTTGTCACAAAACTCTGTTTCCACATGAAGACATAATTGAATTACTTCCGGAAATATCTACAAAAGAAAAAAGCACTCTGAAATGAAATATGGAAAAACTTGCACCGTGCCATGTCATTCTTGTGGCATGAAATAGAACCATGACAGGTACTCGGCAAAATTAAATCTCTCCGGCAATATCCCGTCATAACAAGGTCTCGCGCTCCACTAACCAGACAGATCGGACATTATTAACGGAGGCCGACGGCTCGCCGACGAAGGGAGAATCACACCCAGGCTACACAAGGGGCGCCCCACGAGACGCACCTGCTCGAAAGATCCGCGTCGGGGATAGGTTTCAAAGGAGGCAATACTGGAATACACAAAATTCTATCAAATGGCCGTCTTCCCGCAAATATCAACGAACCAAAACAATAAATTAACGTGAAATATGTTTTTTCGGTATGGGTGGAGAAACCAAGGGAGACAGAGGAGAAGATGGACAGACGAGCTATGCAAAGGAGCTGGTCCCACCTGGACGAGACTGGCCCAAGAGAGAACAACATGGAGGCAACTGGGATATGAACAGCAAAAAGAAGATGATGATCCACAGTGCTATTAATCGATTTTAGTGAAATTGAGTGAACTTTAGTGAAATTGAATATCAACCTACTGTAACCCTGCTAAAGCAGGAGGCCTTTGCCCTTTACGGAATGTTATGGGCTAATAATAATAATAATAATAATAATAATAATAATAATAATAATAATGTTTTTAATGCAGCAAAGAGCCATTCAATACGCTTTAGGATGACGCTGCAGGTGCAGTCCGTTAGCGGCTTCAAATGGATCAAGGGGCTTTCAAGACGACGCTCCGCAGAGCTCTCGACGCGCAAAAAGCGGCGAGGCGTCGCCAGGCGTCGCGTGGCGCCGAGGCCAGTTGAGCGCGCGGCGGCGCGTTACAATGGTCAGACACACGGCGGCCGGTCACTGCACAGGAATGCGCGCACGCCGCGGCGACCCGCCTCCAACTAGGTCGCCCTCGCGCTTAGCATCCCGCTGCGGCAGCTCAGAGACAACGACAGTTGCCAATGCAGCGTCGCTGGCCGGAATGTCATAGGATCCCATACAAAGTACATTGTCAGAAATATCAGCATTGTAAATTGTATTAAATTTGTAATTTATGAAGTTGTATGTTGTAGTTTATATTAGTTATTTATGTTGTTTTTGTATGATGTAATTTACATCGTATGCATACGTCAAACCTTTTTGGTCAAATCTGGAAGGAATGGTTGAATCATCTTGGTTGGTGATTATGAATACATGAGATGAATGATAAGAGGCAGGAGAAACACGAGAGAAAGACGTCTTGGAACAATATTTTAAATCTTAAGAGCTTTCTAATTGCATAGAGATCATCATCAAAGGTAATCTGAAAATATGTATAGGAATTATATTGAGAAGTTTTACTTACAACGCGAGAATCTACACTGATTTTAACTTGTTCATTAAATGTAATGTACAAATACAAAAAGATATTTTTAATGTACAAGGTTACATTAAGTTTCATGTAAACTACATTAATATCTATTAAATTTAATAACTTGTCTGACAGTGTATGGAAAACTAGGACCTCCTGCATTGTGCGTGTACTCGTGCACCACCCACATGCGTCGGTAGGCGTCCGTCTGTCTGTCTGTCCGCGTCTTTGTCCGCCCAACAGTCCATCTGTCCGTGAATAACCTAGCGACTAAACTATTCGTGCTGTTTTCCAATATGAATATCGACCGACCGATCCGGCCCGAATCAAAGCTCTATGATTTTGAACAATGCTTTGAATTTAGGAGATACTTTATATGAATTGCCAGGAACATTTTCAACATTTCCTCAAAAACTGTCCCAATTTTTTCTTTACGTATCTTGAAAGAATATAGGGAAATAGAAAGATGGCATATTTCTGATTTTCACTGTTAACTCTGAATTTTCAAAAACTGCGAAAGTTTGAAATTTATTGGACTTACATTATTGAAGATGTATTTTTCCTTCAAATAAAATTTGTTCTCAGCAATTAATTCTTTAATTACAGTCATGTACATTGTTATGAAAATATTAGATTTTTGGCATAAGTTTGAATGTAGTATGGACAATACTAAAAATAAGAGATTCTTAAAAACGCCTCAAATTTTTTTAAACTTTTTTACTAATAGTGCTAAATATACTTTTTCTGCTCCCATTGTATAATGCTACTATAATTTGTTGGCTGCAACCAGTTGCATAATGGTACTCATTACGATACAGATTTCATTATGATACATGATCTTGACCAATCAAAGAGAAGTTTACAAACCAAGTATTGACACTTAATTAATCATTGAGAATCGTTCCAGTAGATGTCTCGTTCGTTGTGTACAGTAAAATTGCACTTAATATTATATATTATGATTGTCAGTTTTCATTTCTTTATCATTAGTAATTTTTTCGTGGAATATTATTTAAAATAAATTGGATCGTAATTTCACTTTGATCCCATTTGACTAGCACCATATTCCCTCGCAGGCGGACTGGTAACCACAATCACCTGCGGCAGCATCCGAGGGTAGGGTTAGATGGCCTTGGCTACATCCTACATATTAACTGTCACGAAACGATTCAATGTAAAAGTTTAATTTATAGAAGTCGTAGGAAAAGGACTGTATGAAACTGGATGTAATGGATGGTATTAATACACTCGTGTGAAGTTTACGATACTTGCTCGTACCTCGCTATTATCACTCTCGTGTATTAATACCCATCATTACATCATCGTTCCATAATGTACTATAATAATTATTATAGTACCGTTTGCATGAGACAAAATGCCATTTTGATGTATTATTTTTGATTTTTTTTAAATTACACAAATGTAATATTTTGAAAATCTCTCACGTCGTTAATATTTTGTTATCATTACAGGCGTTATTTACACATTATTGTTTTTGTGACTACAAGTGCTTCAAATTACTTTTGATAAATTTTCTCGAAAACTCAAAACCTTTTGTGAAAATGAGCTCAAAATTGCGGGCAGACGAGTAGGCAGGGTGAGAGAGGTCTGATCGGGGACAGACGAACAGATGGGGTGAGCTGGGTCTGAGGGGGAACAGGCCCGAGGGCGGGAGTGAGCAGGGACGGGTGACGGGGCTGCAGTCTGGCTGAGAGCGGGGCGGCGCGGGGTGGGGGCTGGGTGGAGGGCAGGTGTCCCGCAGGGCTCCGTCCCGCGGCGCGCGAATGGGACGGAGTGCGACGCTTCGTGCACACTGCAATTATCGCGCATGCAAATATCACCCTAAAAACCAGCCGCCGAGAAAATTGAATAGCCTCCGTTTGCATGCGGGAACACAAGCAAGAAATGCAACTCAGATTATCTTCGTTTAGAAAACAAGGAAATATCAAGCTTCTTCCGCATAACACTTCCGTTAATAAAAAATGTCACTTTTCAACACAATATTTTTACTGCGAGAGCTGCTGGTATACGTATGTGAATTTTTACTTGCATCCATAATATTTTTCTGTGAATATAGGTATAATCCACTTTTAAATACACCACACTCAGTCACAGTCCATTTACATTTTCTCTTATTTAATATTCTCATATCATCTGGTATTCGCAGTTTCTACACAATCAAAAACAATTCTTTCCATGGATTTCATGGTTTCTCTTGACATATTTCGCAAATGTATCAAGTGCAACAATTAAAGTGGATGCAAAGAATTGATTTTGATTATCTGAAATAAATGGGAATTTCAGATATAACATATTGAAGACACACCTTCCTGATAGTGACTTAGTGTAAATTAGTTGCAGTGTATTAGTATGTTAGCATTAATGTATTAAATCAACGAATTATCATTTGTAATAAGATTTCTTAATACTGAATTACCTATTAACTTTTGCCTTAATGTGTATAACAAGGCAGAAACAATAATGTATCCTTAAATATCCGTCATAATCATTTTCGCGATTGTTGTTTATGGTACGAGGATATTCAATCTAGGGCAATACCACCAATTCCATGTGAAGATAATTTTGAAAGGTAACTGTTATGATCAATGACGGGAAACGCTTTCGAAACATTTAAAAATATTACGATGGATGCTTCATTTTCACCCACTGATGAAGCAACATCTTTAAGAAAAGAAATCAATGGCAGTTTCTGTAGATTTTGATTTTCTAAATCCATATTGTAAATTTGTAAACGCTTCGTTTTTTCAGATAAAAGTTTCCATTTGCATACAAAAATGTTTTTTAAGAAACCTAGGAAAAAAGAAATTGGAAGAAAATTTAAAATTTCATTTTTATTGTTCTTTTTGTAAAGTGCCTTAATTTTTGCTTTTCATAAAATATCTAAAATTATTTCTGTTCAAAAAGAAGTTTTAAAAATATGATTTAACGGATTGGCGGACTTTTTCCGGATTGCTTACGTCTTTATCATTTCCCTTCAAAACAACATTCTCAACCGAGTATCAAGATGATGAGGTCGTATTTTTACGATATTCCAGATTCCTTTATTTTTCCTACTTGAGTTTAAAATATGCTGATCATTTTTATTATTTTTTCGTGTGAAATTACTTTCCTTAAACGTTTTTGTTTTTAGAAGTACATACGGATATCGAGTGATACGTTATAATGTTTAGAAATAAAATAAGGAATACGTATGTTTTTACAATATGTTGTAATTCTTTGAGTCATCAAAGAATTGCTTTTCCGTGAAATGTTTCATTTTCTCTTTTTAAGAGGAGAGCAATCATTAAAGCGAAATGAAAGCTTTGAGAAAAATAAACTGTAAGAATTTGTGCATCGTCGACTGCAACCAAAATCATTCGTTGTTATTATTTCATACCTAGTTGTGATTTTTTTATTTATGGTTTAATCTATTGCTTTTTTGTAATTAAACGTATTATGTATAGGTATATTTACTGTAATATCTAAATTAAAATAATTAAATAAGCAAATTTACAAATTGCTCTCTTGTTGGTGAGTTTCACCCAGATAATCAACAATGACATCTCTATATCAAATCTACAGTCTTAAACTCTTGACTGGTCCTCCGACACATGTGGTAAGTGTAATATTACGTAAGCGTATGTGTGTGAGAGAAGAAGAAGAAGAAGAAGAAGAAGGAATAAGAATAAGGAAGGAAAGATCGCGCACGGTTCGTGGCCCGTTTGTTAGGGTACTGCACCGGCATTCGCTTGGTATTGACCGGAGAAACCACGGACAACTACCGATCAGCGCAGCGGACTGCTAGAATTCTCCTCCAGATTGCGACTGAATTCGACCTAAGGATCTAGCTAATGACGAAATTCCGCTACTTTGCATCTCAAACGCCGCTCATTGATGTTACAGTGGTGATGATATTGCCGATGAGCCATCGAAACCGGCTCATTCCAATAAATGACCTTTGAGGTTATTATCTCCTTACATATTGAGTCTGCGACGTCAGATTTGACACTCTTGCGGTGAAAAATCATCGAACGACATGAATAAACAAAAAAGGATTGTTTTTAGTCATTTCTGCTTTGATTTAATGAGTGACATATACATACACTGATACATATTTATATAAAAATACTTTAAGATTTTATGTTTTGAATCCATACAGGGTGCTACTGTTTTTTAGGGATTCTAAGCAAAATACATTATTCTTCCTACAAGTCTCATTTTCGCGCAACTTGCAGTAAAACGAACACTAAACAAGAACATTGGCGTTGTTAGGAAGTACCAAAACACGACTGCAGTTAAGAAAGAGGGTCTTGAACACGATATTTAGTCAACTTCAACCATTAACGGCATCGTACTATACGGAATCACCAATGTAAACATGTTCTTAGGCATAATTTTCGTGCGCGCGGTTTCCAACCCATGGCTGCCTAAAGGTTAAAAGAACATCAGACACTGCAACGTAAAAAGGAAACGATAAAGAAAGGGGGAGGGAAGGATCCAAAAGAAAATGAAAAACGTTAAAATTGTCTATATAAAACTAGTGGTGATACAACGGCACATTCTTTCTCGCATTATTGAATCTGCTACGCAATATTATACTTCTACATGGACATGAAAATGTTTCCAACCGGCAGAAATGTTTTCTACGCGCCGAGATTCCAACTCAGATTCTTCGAGTCAACTCGCCGCGAACGTCCGCTACACTACCACTGGATAAACAAGAAAAATGTAATTTTATAATATATGAATATGCAATTTGTCATAAACAGTGAGAGACAAAAGATTACAAGTTGTAATTTAATTATTTTCTAAGTTTTTGCTAACGGAGCAAAGATATTATTTTCTTTTAAAAACATGTTTCAACTACCTCTAAACAACACTGTGGATAAGATATGGGTTAAAGAGTTTAACACAGAAATAAATATAAAATAATAAAAAAACTACCATCGTTTGCCCAGGAAATTCGCAGACCACACCCAAAGCGAATTAAATCAATAACTAAACGGAAATGAAATATTTTTTCTATCCCTTAGTATCCTCTTCGTGGACACCAGAAGGTATCAAAGGACAGATCTGCGGCACTCCAACTTCTGCGTGTATTACGTTGCACGTTTACTGGTAATTCGTTTCAAAATTCTAAGTTTATGACTAATCATGAACAAAGTTCCAATTTGTAAACTAATCATGATTTGTATATTAAACATGAACAATCAAAATTCCAATTACAAAGGCCAAGTTGTATACTAATCATTAACTCAGAGCCCAAATAAGATTGAGCATTTATAGTACATCAACAACAAAAAAGTGTTTTCATTCAATAAAGATAAGTGGTTCTGCAAATATTATAAAAGTTAATTCTTCAAACACAAGTAGCCATTATATGGGCTGCATCTCATTTATAGGTGTAGGAAACCAATAATATATGATAACATGTTACGTTGTTTAAGAACGAATTCGGTGAAGAGAAGTGACTGAACGTCAACTTCGGACAAGGGCAGAGAAGCTGATTTTCACGTATCTAAATGATTTAACTGCTGCTCTGCGTGAGACGCGTTAAGAATATTTGTCACTTGGCCACTGAATCACTCGCCTTCAGCCTTCCGTCGATGAGTGAATCCATTACAATTTCTGAAACATTAGAAGGGGACGCCCTTCCATTGTTCTCGCTTCTCGCATGTTGCACACTGTTACATTCATTCAATGTCAGCGCGCTCCCACTGTTAATGGCCACCCAGTGTTCGAGCGCCCAAGAGTTCGAGCGCCCCAAGTGTTCGAGCGCCCCAAGTGTTCGAGCGCCCCAAGTGTTCGAGCGCCCCAAGTGTTCGAGCGCCCCAAGTGTTCGAGCGCCCCAAGTGTTCGAGCGCCCCAAGTGTTCGAGCGCCCCAAGTGTTCGAGCGCCCCAAGTGTTCGAGCGCCCCAAGTGTTCGAGCGCCCCAAGTGTTCGAGCGCCCCAAGTGTTCGAGCGCCCCCGAGCCCCAAGTGTTCGAGCGCCCCAAGTGTTCGAGCGCCCCAAGTGTTCGAGCGCCCCAAGTGTTCGAGTGCCCCAAGCGGTCGAGCGCCCCAAGTGTTCGATCGTCTCAAGTGTTCGAGCGCCCCAAGTGTTCGAGCGCCCCAAGTGTTCGAGCGCCCCAAGTGTTCGAGCGCCCCAAGTGTTCGATCGTCTCAAGTGTTGGAGCGCCCTCACTGTTTGTGCGCACGCAGCTTATGTGTGCTCCCTGGGATCTTGTGTCCCATGTTCGTGTGCCCCAGAATTTGTGTACCATAATTTTCTCGTGCCTTAGGTTCGCGTGCCCTAGGTTCGGGTACCCTAGGTTCGTGTGTCCCAGGTTCGAGTGCTCCAGGTTCGAGTGCCCCTGGTTTCCGTTCCACAGGTTCGTCCCCCAGGATCGTTTGCTCCTATGCTCATTTACTCCCGTGTTTGGGTGCGCATCTGTGCCCATGATTTTGTGTGCTTGAGATCTTGTGTGCCAGTGCGCCTGTGGTCCTAAGTTCCTGTGTGCCTCTGCTGTGTTTCTATTCTCCTGAGTCAGAAGAAATTTTTTTTTTTAATTTTTATATTTTTTTTATTTCTTCTGATAAGAACGTCAACAACACCAAATCAGAATTCCCACAATTCTCCTGAGTATTGGCGCTCCTGTGTGCTCAGTGTTTTCGTGTACTCCCGTGTTTTTGTGCTCGTGTTTGGGTGCTCAGCGCATCCTTAAACTGAATGTGAATTCCTCCCAAGCAAGAGTCCCGCTAAGCGGCTAATGGGGACCGACTGAATGAGATTTTCTACCTCCAGCCACAGCGAAATCCTGCTCTCGGTGGAATTACCCTAATTACCGCCAGGGGCTGTGGCAGTCAATTGACGCCGCGGACCCCACAGCTGATTGCGGAGGCCACCAACACGACCGCTGACGTCATTACTGAGGGTGAAATTGCATTAATTATTATAACTTATTACTCGCAGAAATAAAAAAATATTACCTTATTGAAATTATTTCATATTTGTGACAGAATTTTTTCAAATAAAAAGTTGTGTAGGTTTGGAGAGAGAGGGCAGCAATTTGTGAGATACATCATTGGCAAAATGATTTAGTAATATCAATTGTTTACGCATGCATTTTAATGTATACTGTCGGTTAGTCAGCAATTTGTGAGATACATCATTGGCAAAATGATTTAGTAATATCAATTGTTTACGCATGCATTTTAATGTATACTGTAGTTAGTCATGTTGTGAATGTATTATTAGCATACTATGTTAAAAGTAAACAGCACTAGTCCAAATTCTATTTGTGTAAATTTAATAGTTTCCTCATCGAATTTTTCGTATCGACGCTGCTAGGACTTAATATATATATATATATATATATATATATATATATATATATAGGATATAATTCTCACTTGAATTACATTTTCTAGATTAACAATTCTTTCAAACAAGGAATGTTTAATTCAAAGGAAAACGCACCTTTTAAGAACTACAAATGCTATTTATTTATTTATTTCGTGGCGCGTCACAAATTGTTCTTCTAGTGTTTGGCATCATCAGTACCTGAAATCAAACAGCGCCACAGAAGATCATCCGCACCATCGCCTCTGCACTTACATTTCCGATACCCACTCCCCTTTGCCCCCTAATATGCTTATTAATTTGACAGTTTCATTTTATTTTATTGTCTTACTTACTTATTCACGTGTTACTTAACAGTTGACTATGACTTATGACTTGTTTACTCAACAGTTTACTAACTTATCTTAAATTACTGATTAACTTAATCATTGTTTGCTTATTGACATATTTATTTCTTGTCCAGCCTAGGCTCCGCTCAAACTAACCAGTGCTGTTTTCCCATTCCCTAATTTCCGTTTTCCTAATGTTCCGAACCTTTCCTAGAAAGTGCGAATATGGTGCAAATGGTGTGAGCGATTGCTGCTTGTGCGGCTTACGAGCAGCGCACACTCCTTGTCTCTGTCCCTGGCCAAGTCCTTACTGAGATTGAAAGGAGCTACGCCGGACAGCGCTCACGAGCCACGGGTGGGATGGTCCGAGGAGGCTGGTAGAAGTAACCTCCGTAAAGAGAATTTATCATAGCAGTGCACGCGTCTACAGAAACCAGCCAAGAAATGTATTGGAGGAAACCTCTTAGAGGGAAATGTGCTGGGAAACATGTGGCACTACTTTTCGTTTCTTATGCAATATTTTACCAAATCAACCCTTTAATGCATTCTCGAATCTTTAGCTCATCTGGGTATCCCCATTTTGTAGCAAGAGTGACCAGAACCGAACAGAATCTCAATATCCTTGTAAAATTAAATTGACTATTTGATGTCCAATATGTGCAATTTAAACTATAAAGCTTAGCACCAATATAATATCACGCAAATACAATATTAAGCCGATAATGCTGTAACGCGGGCTGGCTGTTCGAAGCTGGATTGCTGTACGGAGTTATTTTCACTTTCAAAGCAATGATTTACAAAGAGCGGAATGTTCACACGGGTCCAACTATTGTTACACTATTACACAACGCACAATACACTCTATAAATAACTCTATTTTACTTCAACTCTATTTTTTACCACCAGGTAGGTGTCCGTGCAATCCGGCTGTTCCACGACCGAGAGTTTGTGCAAACCAGAGTCTACTGTTTCCATATTGCTTGAGAGTAAAATTGGAAAAGTAAATGAAAACAATGCTCGGGAATGAAGAAAATTAAACTTTCGGTCGTACCGTGAGCATGAATCTGATTGACGTAGAGAAATACAAATAGTTGCAAAATTCAACCAATCGTTTAAAAAGTAACTATTACCAGAAGAACAGACTGGCCGCAGAACGCAATTTTCTTCTGAGATGAAATTATCGTGCGCAAATTGCATTGCTTGTCTTTGCGATAAACACAGGAAGCGAATTTACTTAAAACAGAGGGTACGCGGAAGTTCACAGCGAACAACGGTAGTTTTCTCACCCCCACCCCACGTGACCTATGGCACGCTGCGCAGGCGAGTTGCAATTCTTGTTCTGCCACTTTCCGCTCGCCGCAGCACGCAGGACTGCGCTAAAAATACGTTTATCGACATTATTAGAGAAAAAGAGAAACTTCATTTTAAATTGTTTGTTTCTTATATACATATGCATATATCAAAGCCCGTCCGTCAAGCCCGTCCCTCACCTCAGCCCGTCCCTCAGCCCGTCCCTCAGCCCGTCCGTCAGCCCGTCCGTCAGCCCGTCCGTCAGCCCGTCCGTCAGCCCGTCCGTCAGCCCGTCCGTTAGCCCGTCCGTTAGCCCGTCCGTCCGTCCGTCCGTCACAGGTAGACCCTTCCGGCCCACCAATCGAAATAAATGAGGTGTCATTTGACCCATCTCAGTCTCCTGGTGGGGAAGTAACCATTGTTTCGTATCATCCAAGAACATTCTAAGAGAATTATCAAAAATGTATTTGGGAGGGAGAGATGGGGAGTAGCACCTAAAATGCGTTTCAGGGGAGTTTTAGGGCTATTACATTTGTGATCAATATCTCTTTGATTCCTCTTAACCAGGCAACTGATTGAGCACTCTTTTTACCCAGTTCCTATTGAACATTCTGGAAAAAACTAGAAAAACTGTTTCTTGCTTCAAAGCACCTGCAGTGGTAAAATGATGAATATAATGAATATAAATGATGTATGCTTTCCTTGTGTCCTTTCTGGCATAACTTGAATCCTTGGGATTTGATCCATAAGATTGAAAATTTTCAATCTAATTATGTAATGAAATATACATTTTAAGCAAAGTATTTCTTTCATTAATTTATATATTTATTGAAAAGTCAGTCTTCGAATATTTTAAAACGCTGAGTATTTAGTAATTAGGACATGATAATAATGACATAAGTCAGATAACCCAAATATTGCAATAATATCTGTGTGAATTGCAAGTTAAGTTATTTAGTTTGTTCATTGAAATGTATTTTTTGGAGCTTGGTATACTAGGTTTATTTCCTGAATTATTTTCAATGTTAATGTATCTTCAATATGAAGGCAACCGGCAAAACTAATAGGGGTTTGTGTTTTTGAACGTGAGAACAGCAGTATTAAGAACTAGGTCTCATATGCAAGATCTTTGTCGGAAACTTAAGAATTTATGGGAATAAGTTTGTTCACGATAGCCTATTACTCATAGAATCAGCACATACCCGAAATGCGAATCAAAAAGTGCACGCTTATCGAGAAAGACCATATAGAGCTCTTCTTCGTCTGTTAGCCGCCGAACCTTTCGTTCGAAATCGCTACCACCTCATAAAGACAGGGCCCACGGGGCTTCGAAATGCAGCTGTGATGACAACTAAATGGGGCGGCCCTGAGGCGCCTCACGCCACACAGGCGGTAGATGCATGGCACAAGTCGAAATTGTTTCGCCCGGACGCCACTGTTTACAGTTAGCGGTACAAAACGAAAATCACTCGGAAGGTAAAGATTCGTCGTTAATGTTGCCATCGCGTAGGGTAATTATCGTTTGTACTATAATTTTGTCATGTGTAGCATACATACAATAATGCTAATGAGATAATCCCCTTTTGTAGTCTAATTTCAACTACGATATTAGATTTTAATACAGCGAGCAAAGAAAGTCTCTTCGGATCAAGCAGAATCAGGGCCTCCTATTAAAAATTTCATTTATATTGGTTGCAACCAGATCACTGGGAAACAAGTGAATGGAACTACTATTCCAGCATCAGTTATGATTGTGGTGAGTACTCAATTTACGTTTTCTTTCGCCACAAGCTGCAGCTCCTGTTACCAACACAGTTTCTGTTGCAAGCACTCTCACCAGCAAGGTGCCACTGTGCAGAGGCTTTCCTGGCACGATAAATAAATCAATCAGAATTGAATGGCAGGGTCTAGAATAAGAGCTTGGAAGTGTAAAAAATTGCCTCCTGATTATACGCACAAAGAATGTATTCTTCAGACCTCTTCTGGGAGCGTTCGGATTAGGTTTTTCAACTGTATATTACGGTGGGTAATGACCATTCCTCGAAAGATCATCTCACAAAAAATGCTGCGACCACATATTGTTTTATATTTTTTATTATTTCATTTTAATACTTAATCGAAAATTTTTCACTTATTACGCCCGAAGGATGGAAAAGCCAGGCAACTATGTATTTAAATTTTCTTTAAAAAAAATAACATAGCAGAAATGTTCACCATATGAAAATACTTTTAAAACAATTTAAAGCGTCATTACCACATTGAGCTAGTTATTAGAAAAGTAGCATTTTATGAAAACAACAATTAAATTATCAGTGAATGCTCATGCATCTCTCTCAAGAAGTTTACTTCAATAGAAAGTGAACTTGCCAGAAATAATTAATTAGCTACAACTGAAAAAAGCAGTATTATTTAAGACAATGTTATCAGTGCACTCGTACTACTTTAATTGATATGCCTAAACAATTACATGACATTAACAGAATACTTATAGTTCGAAATCAAACAGACGATTGGTTATAACACTAAATTGGTGCATTTGAATCAGCAAAACAGGTGAAATAAATATTTACCTATAATAAATGAATTCATTATTGATAATAGTACTCTTAGCCAAGCGCATAGTTAGTTCCGTAATAACCCTCTACAATTCGTCAATTATCGAGAATGAATGGTTTTATGGTTACAAACAATTTAAAAAGAACGTTCTATTGAGCCATTGTGTAATGCCAAAGCACAAGGAAGGCACCGAAGGATGTAAATCTCAAGTTGAAGTTATTGTTCCTCGTTCCTCTTGTGGAGTACTAAATTTTTACTTTCTCGTATACGTACGTATATACGTAGTATAGAGAAAGCTGCATAATGCTACGGAAAATCTATTTCAGAATTTCAACGGAAATGAACGTTTCAAGGGTCCCTGATACCGAAAAAGGTGTTTTTTTGTTGTTTTTTTTGTTTGTTTTTTTTAACCGTCTGTCCATCTGCCCACCTGTCCGCCTGTCTGTCTCTCCGTCTATCCGTCCACTGTGAACACCACTAGCGCCTAAACCATACGTAGGATTTTTTTCAAATTAAAGAAACCCTTGCCCATCAGGCATGAGATTATGAAAAAAATCTTTAAAATTTTTGGGTACTTTACGTGAAGCACCTGGGACATTTTCAAAATTTTCTCAAAAACGCCTGCAAATTTTTTCTTCAAATTTCTCGTAAGAATATAGCAAAATACACTTATTAAGGTGGTATATGTACAATTTTCACTGTGAACTCTGAATTCTTGATAATTTAAAAGTTTTTCCGGCGTCTTCTCACAACTACAAAATTGGAGAGATTTTTCCTTCAAATAATTTTTTTCTCCATATTTCTTTAATTCCTGTACATATTTTGAAAACATTAGTAGTTTTCGCACAATATTGCGTGCAATATGTGCAATATTAAAAAATAATAAAAACAAATTTTCTTGAAAACGTATCCAATTTTTTTCATAAACTTCTGGTAGAGATAGTGCTAATGTACTCTAAATATAAACGCCATATTGCTATCCTTTGTTTTTTTCAAACATTACCAAAAAAAAGATTTTTGACATGCGTCTTATGTCGTTAATATTTACACTATCGGCGATTTATTCACATTATTATATTTATGAGTACATGTGCTTTAACTAATGTCATATAAAATTTCTCGAAAACTCAATAGCTTTCGGTGAAAATGGGCTCAAAATTCCGTATTTTCAGATACGCTGAAGCGCCATTTACTAAAAAATGGCTCCAACTTTTTCTTCAAACTTTTCCAACATATAGTGCTAATTGCACTGTTTAGGATGACATTCAGTTCATTTTGGGATATTCTTTTGTTTTTTGTTTTTTCAAAAATTGCAGTAATGTATTTTTTTAAATATCTCAGACATCGTTAAAGTAGACATTTCCAGCGATTTGTTTACATGATTACATTTGTGAGTTAAAGTTCTTCAAATGATTTCAAATGAAGTTTTTCGAAAACTCGAAAGATTTCTGTTAAAAAGAGATTCAAATTTTGCATTTACAGTAACGCTTAAACGCAATTTTCTTAAAAACGGCACCTTTTTTCACTGAAAATTGTGATTTTGGACGAGGTTTTACTCTTCATTAATATTATTAAAGTAATATTTCGGTTATATTATTGACAACCGAAAAATTGAGAAAATGTAAAAAAAAGTACTTTGGGCGGCGATAGATGGCAGCTAGCAAGAGTATGTGGCAAGACCGAAAAGCTAGACCAGACCAAAGCAATTAGAAAACTAACTAGTACGAGAAAGACTGTCTCATACTGTAGCACCACTAGTCATTCGGGTGAAGGGAGAAAGCAAATCACTTCTCCAGGAGACTTCAACGCGCGGGTAGGAGAGATGCTCACTCTATGACTAGTACTTTTTAGGCTAAATGTAATATACGCACTTTTAGTGTTACAATGAATACAGAACACAACTATTTTATCCAATGGTTTTGTGAGTATAAGTACATATTTTCACGGATAGAAAGTGCAACCTTCCATTATGTAAGAAATCACCCATTGCGAGAGCGCTCCCAATGGGAAATTGTTTCCCAAAAATGTGAAGAAATTTTTTTTAATGTACCTTCAGATAAGTTATCACATATGAAATTTATTAATTTTTTCTAGTCTTATATCTAATATTGGCATTATTCTATGTCAGTTAAATGACTTTGATCGAGTCTATTAAAAAATCCACAGGACATTAAAATCACTCCTGTGTTTCTCATCAACCTACTGATGACATCAATCCAATTGCTCGAGTGATATAAAACTATAATCGCCTAGCGTAATAACTTCTTAGCCAATGATGGAGCTGAAAATACATGACATTTCTGAAATTTAGAATGGAATTGTTGAGATATAATGAATACAACAGCCTGAAAGATTCTAGTTAAATAAGAAATACAAAATCAAAATCAAGGAAGCATTGTATATAACGATTATTATTATTATTATTATTATTATTATTATTATTATTATTATTATTATTGTTATATTATCTTGAGACTCCATTCACTGCTGCAGAATGAATTATTCTTATAATTAAGAATTAATCATTTCAAAATAAGGCATTTAAAACGAGATCACCTAAAAATTGCTCGGCTGAAGTACCTGCAACTTTAATGAGGTACACGATCCTGCCCCAATGAGAGAGATTCCGCTGGCGTCCGCAACTACCTCCGCGCTCCTTCCTCTCCGCCACGCCCTCCCCGCGTCTAGTATCAAATCAAGAAATCTCGTCAGGTAGAAAATCAAGACCCCTGGGCTCCGGTCCAACAAATGTACACCTTTAATGAGAGACCTTAACTATCGCTAACTATAAGACGATGAAATGAGGATTACATCCTATAAATAGTAATCCTATCAACACCTGAATGGCATGTTCATGAACAAATCCAGGGGTCTCCAAAACACTTCTTTGAAGCTTTGACAGATAACTCAAAACATTCTCAGGCCAACACTTAATAATTTGATTCTGCATTAATTCAAAAACGAATTCTAAAATCTGTACAATATTTAGGCATCACCTTAATTTTATTCACAGACACAATGTCATTTTGACTAGAAAACAAGGCCTGATTTTCAACATTTGAGTGCTGGTCAATCGTGCTTCTGCAATGAAAAAAGTAGTAGTCTACTTGCTTTGATAAAAAAATGTACCAGGCTCATTCTCTATCTCAGGAATATAATCATAGCAATTGATTCGTTTCAACAAATAATTGGTTAGATTTACAGGATTAATTTAACTCATCTGCAACAAATGTCAGAGAATCAACTAACAATATGATTGGCATTACCTTGTATTATGAATTACTTTAAAGGTCGACTTCAGCATCAGCATAATTTGTTGTGAATGAAACAGAATGTTGGACACAAACACATAAGTTGATGCTTTTTGTAAACTTATTAATCAGTGAGTTAACAAGTATTAACAAGCATAGTTATAGTGGACGAGTGAATATTGTTGATCCTAGAACCCTGCGAACTCCTTCCCTCTGCGCCACTGTTCCTCCGTTCTCTCCCCCGTCGCGCGTCGTTGACAGGCTCTTTCGCCAGACCTCGCCCCTTCCGAAACTTCCCTTTCACGAAAACACAGGCCTTTGAAAGGGAAACGCTGAATGACACGACTAGTGATCAAATGGAGTTTTATACGAGCTGCTGATGTTGAACAACAACTATGTCAAGAGTGAGTTTATTTACCAACATTTCAATTAAACAGTTCTCAGGGCATGTACAATGGAAAACTTTGCAATTGATTGCACAAACAGGACAAAGCTCTTCTTTGCTATTCTCTGCCCATCTCATCTGGGTCTGTTTTTCTCATGGTTGTTGATGAAATGATAAATGAAAATACTGAGAGGATTAAACATACGTTTCTAGTTGGCAGATGACAAGATTACGATCTAACAATCATCATTCGTACATAGGTTTTTTAAAATGAATTGAGGCGTTCGGGCGTAAATCTGATATGACATTTCATGTTTCGTACGAAAATCAAATATATCGTTAACCCGAAACGAGCTGCACTTGAAATGTAAATAAATTATCATTGGCATTGAATTCTTGACTGTCCGGGATTAACCGCGTCAAATCGGGCTAATCCCTTGACGCGGCTAATCCCGGACAACCAAGAATTCAATGACTCCGGCCGCGGAAGCCTACGACTCTATATCATTGGCATTTGTAGGATCTTCTTATATCCACTTGGTGCATACACAGTGGTAATCAATCTTCAAAATAGACAAAATCTCGATTTCATCTGTCAGATACCATTATTTACTCTCCAACCCCTCAAACCATGAAAATACGGATGTTGTCCTTTTCTCCATCCAGCTCCATAAACATGTGCAGTGAGAGAAGGGTCGATCCAACGAGACGCACCGCCCGCCCGCCCTCACTTGAACAACGAAGGCGCCCGCGAGCTTCCGCGGCCCGGGTTCGCCTCCCGCCTGCGTTGCCCGGCGAACGCGCGAGGCTTGCAGCAAGGTTAGGGCTTGGAAGGCCTGGCCTTGAGTGGGCGCGCGGCGCGGGGCAGGGCGGCGCGGGGCGGCGCGCGAGCGGTCCCGGTGCATACGACAGCAAAACAAAATGCACGACGCTGCGCCCTGGCGGCGGCGGCGGCGCGGCCGGTCGGTCGGACGGACGGTGGGACGGCCGCCCCGCCGGCGGGAGGGGGGGAGGGACGGAAGGCGCGGAGCGAGCGCTGCGTAGCGAGAGGTGAAGGACCTCGCCAAGTTTTAACGACGGGCGCCCGCGCGGCTATCGCACGGGCCGCGAGGCAAATGATAGAAGCAATTTGCCTGCTGCGTTTGCGGATGAGGCAGAAATAACGCCACATCTGAAGCACATGATGGAAATGTTGGTGTCGCCTTCATCTTCTTTATCTTCGTAGGCTTCTTATTCTACGTTATTTCTTCGTAGTCTTCCTCTATATCCTTTTCCTCATTACCATCTTCCTCGTCGTCATCCGCGACATCTTCACCATGTTCATCGATGGATTTGCTCATCTTCATCCTACTCATCTTCATCCTCCTCATCTACATCCTCCTCGTCTACATCCTCCTCGTCTACATCCTCCTCGTCTACATCCTCCTCGTCTACATCCTCCTCGTCTACATCCTCCTCGTCTACATCCTCCTCGTCTACATCCTCCTCGTCTACATCCTCCTCGTCTACATCCTCCTCGTCTACATCCTCCTCGTCTACATCCTAATCATCTTCATCCTAATCATCTTCATCCTAATCATCTTCATCCTACTCAACTTCACGCCGTTCATATTCATCTCTCTCAACTACATCTCCCTCATAATCAGCTATTTCATGTTCATATCATCTTCTCCTTGATTATCTTCATTATCTTCATCTTCACATTCCTCAAAATCATCTTAATCTTTCTTATGATTTCCTTTATCTTCACCTTCTCCGTCATCTTCACCTTAACGTTCCTCATAATCTTTATCTTTTTCTATCTTCTTCGTCTCTTCAATCTAATGGTTGCTGGGAAGCAGCTGATCTTTCCGTCGCTGATGTTTAAAAAGCGGACGCAAGTTGTATCATTTACTCCTGTCTATAAATTGAATTCTTGGTTTCCTACACGACCTTCCACTCTTTTCTCAATCTTTGTAGTTTGGCAGGAGGAAAGTCTTATTAGATGACTATGGGATTTACATCTCTACGGGGTAGGTTTAGAATATTTTCAAGATCATATTAATATTTTAAGTGTGTATTCTGGCTCTCCAAGTAATTTATTAATCTCGTCTTGATCACCACACTTCAGAAAAATTTAACCCATCCCAGGTTTTCCGAGATTCGAACCAAAAGTATTCAAAAGTAGATATTCCATGTGAAATTCTTTATGTACTGCCTTTCCACTTCAAGAGATCTCTTAAAAAGTCAGAATACTCGTTTTCCCTTGAAACGATTATAATTAAATGATTGTAATAATATGTGCGTATGGTGACTGCTGAATGACCGTTTAGTTAGGTAGTTGTTATAAACACGTTTACTTGTTATAAATATGTCGTGAATTATCTACACACATATAAAATGTAATACACTGATTATGCACCGTGCACGTCAATAAATGTAATTTGGAATGAACTACCTTCCAAAAATGTTGCCTGCGTTTTGAAGAATCTTGAGGAACTTCATCTCGTGGGATGGATTAGCGTGGGATGATCTTGCAAGGCTATAGAAATTTGTGAAGTCTTGTTCTAGCGGCCATTTTTCGATAGAAAGCCTCATCTTGTGAAGCTTCGATACCGAAAAAGTGGAAAATTCTTGTCTAAAAACATTTAGTAAATCACTTCCTCCAACATATGTATACGTAGTATTGGTTTACGGCAAAACACGTGACATATGTCCGTCTGTGAACAAAGCTATCGGCTAAAACTTGGGCAGAATTTTCACCAAAATTGATTTTCCTGATGTCGGCCCTCTTGAATTTGAAAAAGATATTATGATTTTGGGGGGTATTCTAGATAAAGTTTCAACAATATATATAAACTTTTATAAAAATTGGTCTAAATGTTTTCTAAAAAATTTTTTCATGGATAGAACGAGACACGTACGCAAATTATGCATGTCTAATTTTCGTAGAATTTTCGGAATTTTCTTCTAAGTTCTTACTACATCTTCCAGAAGTTCTTCGTACATCTACAATATTGAAGATAAGTGATTTTTCTTCCCATGAAATCTGTTCTCCTTAATTAGTTCTTTATTTAATATCATGTAAATTGTTTAGAAAGTATTTGTAATTTTCGAGAAAATATGACAAATATGCACAAAACAAAAGAAAGTTTTCTCAGAAACGGCATCTCAAAAAATGTTTCTTTAAACTTTTTGTACTGATAGAACAACATGACATAAATGCAATTTTGATAAATTACTTTGAATTTAATAAAATCTGTGTATAAATATGAGATCAAATTTGGGCATTTCCAGAAACGTTCAAATAATGTTTTCTCGAAAACGGATCCAAATTTTTCAATGAAAAATGCATATAGAACCAGGTTATACTCTTCTATAATATTCTTACAAACGTGTTTCAATTCTATTTTTAGGGAACAGAAAAATTTAGAAACAAAAAAATGTCTCTTAAGGGCCGATAGGTAGGAGCTGCGAAGAGGATGGTGCAACAACGAAAAGCTATTCCAGACTAAAGAGATTAGGAAACTATTTCGAAAAAGTCTGTCATTCTGTGACGCCACTTGCTACTATAGCAAGAAAGGCAAGCGTTACAATATTTCACCGAAAGAAGAAAGGATCTCTTCTGAATATCACCTTAAATGAATCAAACAACTTACCCCTGAGATTATTTGAAACATTTTTTTGCTAAGAAAATAAGAAATAACTGTTGGGTGTAAGTGCACACATATTTAATTGTGGTATAGTAGTGTAATGTTGTGAGGTACAGCGCTCAGCAAGGAAATTGGAAACAAATTGAGTCATTTGCTTTCTTTCTTTGTTTCGCAAATTTTTATTTTCATTTTCCTTTTACGAGTAAATTTATTAATTTAATCTTATTTCAAAATAGTGCAATGTTTTTAACATTGCATCTAATATTATGCGCATTTCATGTAACTTGATGAGGACAGCACGATTGCATGTAACTGCACGAAGTCGGTCCTTGCGTTGTTTTTTTCTTTACGAATTACTGGATAAGAAGTTGGAATATAAAAGTCTCAAGTTATGTGGTTTTCCGCTCTTTGGTGTGGCCATGCAGATGACTCATTAAGGAAAGGTCGGTCCCAAAAAGAAAAAATGCAGGCAGCCCCTACAATGTGCAGTGAGTCATAGTATTTGGTGTTTTTTGCCATTATTGAATGAAGTCGTACTTTGCTGTAAAGATTGCACAAATGAGGGATAAGACTAATAGAACTATGAACTTTATAGCTTCATACATCTTGTATTTTTTCGTGATTTTGAAGTCATTTTCTTTGGTTTTTACTTAAATGATTCCATTACAATATATTTTCTCAGACTACCGATCTTAACACGGCAATTTTGACTATTTATTATAAAACCATGTTAGATAACAATTAGAAAACCGCAGTGTGTTCGTGTTTTCCTGACCCTCGTTCAACCAAAATCCTCAAAGGACTTTCTTCTCCTAGCGGGTTAAAAGAGAAAAATCAGTAAGATCCTTTCAAATATGGTATTCAGAGGTCTTCTGAAAACAGTAGTAAAAAGTACATCACACGGAACATTATTAAAAGTCATATTCACTTAAATGACAAAGACAATCCTTTAGCCTTCCAAAAACCGAAAAAGGTTCAGAAGATCTGTATATACGATTCATCTCGTTTATTTCTGTTCTCAATAATTATTATTTTTCAATTTATCGACTGTCTTGAATAATTTTTCCAATAAATAGTTTCAAATTAATAAGAAAACAAATTATTTACTTATTGCATTTAAACCACTAGAAGAGTAAAATATATTATCATTTTAAAATTTTGTAGAAAACAGAAAAGTGTGGAGATTCACTATGAAACCTTACCACTGATCAAAAATCATTATGATAATGATAACATAGACCCTAATTTCTATCTTAAAAAGTATTCCAATACATTACTGTAAATAATGATAGAGTAGGGGACACAATTAATATTTATCAATAAAGATTCATAATCATAATTGCTAAAATAATGTATATTTTAAGGCTAATTATTTAAGGTCCTTATCGTAACTTGTCAAATCTGATGTCGCGAGGTCAGAGAACGAAAGTGAGGAACGAGTAGCTCGAAGAAGGACATTCTGTTTAAGTAGTTCGAATGACAATGGTATTGTATTTACGTAGTTTGAATGACAATTGTCAATTAAGTATTGCGCAGGATCAAGACTGTTCTATTGATCGCATAGGTTAAAGGGCAGTTTCTCGACGCCCAATATCGATGTCATGTTAAAAGTGTTCGGCATAAAAAATACTTTGACATAAAATGCCTTGGAAGTTATTCGTTGGACAGACAAGGATGTTTCATGATAATCGTTTAGACTAATGGCAGGACTGTCGCCGCGTTGTTGGACAAGCGTAGCGAGTCATCAACACGCCGCGCCTCTGTATGCGTCAACATTGCGAGCACTCGGTCATTCCCCGTGCGTTGGAGTTCCGCAACGATAGAGAGAAGCCTTTAAAGTTTGAGGTTATAAATACCACGCCATTCTCCTCACGCTGGCACAGCGCGGACGTTCGCCATGTTCTCGTGGAAGTGAGCCGATTCTGTCTCGTTCATTACGGTGTGGAATAAAAGCTCTTATTTTTCTCTTAAAATCATGAGATGTAATTCTAAAATTTAAAAAAAGAAATCAAAATATATTTTTGTACTACTCTTAGGTTGCACGGTTGCACAACCCCTAGGTAATCCTAAAATAGTTGTCGTATGTTAGGAATGTATATTTTTCATTTAATTTCATTCAATAATCGAAATATTTCCGCAAGATTGACGTGTGAAATTATTTTGAAATTACAGCTTCTCAAGCGCTATTTGCCGGCGTCTAGTTGCAAGCCCGGCAGAGCACCGATGTGTGACGTCACCTTTTGAACGTTTAATATTGCGAAGCCGAAGCCATTTAAGCCTGGCCTCTCGTCCCTTGTTCGTCAAATTTCAGAACTCTGAGCCATTCCCCATGCTTTTGAGTACCGCAACGATACATAAAGAGCACCACAAACATATTGCTTTGCGCTTGGTGAGCCCTGGCGATTTCTGTGACACTTTTGAAGGGGAATACCAATTTCGTCTTATTGGAACCTGGTAATTTAATCTTATGAATTCGCGCGTTATTGAAAGCACAAAAGTTCATTCAATTCTTGTCGGTATTGAATACAGTATTTATGGTCTTCGGGGAATTTATTTTCATTTAAATGGGTTTGTTGATTTTTAATATGTGCATTTCATGAGAGCAATTTCTTTTGAGGAAAGGTTGACCGCTTTGGAAGACAGTCCCTCTTATTGGCCTCAGCGCGTGTAGCACTTTTCCCTGTAGTTATTTCGCGTTGTTGAGCCTACGGGATCTCGAGGGACAATTTTTATTTGTGATCAGCATTTATTTGTTTCAATACAGAACTAATACAAAATCTCAAGTAACCATTGGAAATCAAGCACTGACTCTGTGCATAAAATTTTGAAAGTAATCTTTGAAAAAATACTTTTATTAAACTTTCAAGTAGTTCTAATGAATGAACTTCCTTCTTGTTTTGGAAGGAGGGGCACTAGCCGTCACTGATCTCTACATGGTGTAAGGAAATACTACTTGTGTAGGTATGTATGTACGTGTGTATGTGTCGTATATGTGTATTACTTCATTCTTGCCACAATTACAACCAATAACAACAACAGCAACAACTTTAATAAAGAATAACAACCATTGCTATCCGAACAGCATACAAACTATTCACCTGTATATCGCAAAACTAATTTATTAGCTTGTTTCCTGGATACATACGACTACAAGTTTACTTGCTTTTGCACTGCAATATGAGTCATTTGTTTTCTACTTTTTCTCTTAGTCACAATTTCATTCTGTTTATTATTTATCTTGTTAAACAAGCGTTCTTAATTCGTCATCGAATGACTCATCGCTTGAAAATAATAGCAATGAATTTTACAAATAAATTCAATGAAGACACTCGACAGCCAGATTTGTGACCGGTGGTGTCTGGTGACTCCTTCGGCCAGCGAGAGTTCAACACCCTCAGGAAGCAACATGATGGAAACATTGGGCCACTATTGCCTCGTATTGGGTCGCAGGTATGGATGTAAAACGAATTATTGCTCAAAATACAAGAAAGTCTTTTTTTTAAAAGGATGTCAACGTTTTTTTAAAGAATGCAACCAGTTTTGAACGATCAGTTTAATAGTTAGCAACACTAGCAGTAATACGAAAGTTCACTTGCGTTCGTGGTATGAAATTCCATACCATGGGCATTGCACGCCACAGCCCCGTGGGAGGGGCTTATTGTTCCCTACCTGTCGCGCCGCTTCAGATCCTTTCGCACGCTGCCGCGGCTCCGCATGAAAGTGAAGGGACCGCCCCCGCCCGACCCGTGCTTCTTCTGGGTCGCCATGCACGCATCACGGGGAGGGCACCGCTTCCGCACTCCACGCACACGCAAGCGCTCCGCGCACGCCCTCGCACGCACGCACGCACGTCACCACGCGTCACCACACGTCACCCGACGTCGACGGCACGGCACGGCACGGCACGGCACGGCGCGGCACGGCGCGGCGCGGCACGGCACGATGCGGCCCGGCCCGGCTCAGCTCGTTCGCTCCAGCCAGCCGGTCGCGAGTAATCGGGGCCCGGCACCGGTTCCCTACGCGATCTCTCGCTCGGCTCACTTGGCGGCGGCGGCGGCGGTGGCGGCGGCGGAGGCCCGCGCACCCTGTTGCCACGTCGCGTCGCCGGCCGCGCCACAGGCGGACCCTGCGCCTGCCTGGGGAGGCTGCGCGAAAAACGTGCACATCACCCGAGACGCCGCGCCGCACCGCGCCATGATGCTGTGGTTAGAGTACGCGACTAACGCCAGAGAAGTCCCTATGGGGACAAATGACGGGTGACGAGCTTTGGGGGCGGGCCGTAAGAAAGTTCATTTGTTTTTTTATTCAGTTGAATTTTTTTAGTTCGAATGAATACGTGTGATACTTTAAAAAATCATACGAGCTGAGAAAGTGGGGGCGTGGTCCTCATAAATATTTGCCTAGGAGCATATGAAATCGAAGGGTGACCCTGCAGACGCATGGCAGTTCCAAGGAAAACAGCAATCACATCGCTCAATTAAGCACGATGTCTCACAGAGATGACTATATATATATATATATATATATATATATATATATATATATATATATATATATATATATATATATATATATCGTATTATGTGTAAAACCTACCAAGTAACTTCGTTTTCTATTTTGAAGCGTGATGATATTCAAAAGAAATGGGTAGACGTTAATCATGTTGAAGTTTTATATATCACAATGTAGTTATAATAACACTTTGTAGTAATATTTATTGCCAAATAATTTTTTGTTGCAACTTTGAGACATTTCTATTTAAAATTATGTAATGAATATATTTAAAACGACATTTTTACAAAATTTGAAGAATTTACGACAAAAAAAACTAAATATTATACGTGTGTGACGTAATACGTAACTACCCAAGTTCAGTCCAACGCACTGCCCGGTGAAGTCGGGAACTAGTCTCAAATTGCTTTCAGAAAATCCGCGAAAAACGAGGAAGTTGTCACACCATTTCTGCATGCTGTGGCTAAAATGCCGATCATTGAAGCTCTTGAAAACTGCGAGATTTACTGCACCGAGTAATACGTCACAGATCTGCCATGTATGGATCAATTTCATACTAAAAAATTTGTAACTGACATCAGATACAATGGCGGTAAATTCAAACTTGTTTATGTAAAAAAAACGTTCATTTTTTTTACCTTCTGACAAAAAAATCAACACTGAATTATTAAGAAAAATCTTAATTACCACATGAAATATTAATTGTTTTCGATGGGACATTTAGGGAATTTGATGGTGTCCTATAAATGGTTCAAAGTGGAAATTCTTCTCGGCGTATTATACAATAGCGAAAATATTATTGCGATAAAGCAAAGTTTTTGTCCATTGATGAAAATTAGTAGAAAATGTTTCTTCTGTAGATTACAGACCTCATCAGAGTAGATACCAAAGTTTCAACTATATTAATGGACTTTGCCTAAAAGTAGGATCTTCGACTCAATGTTGATGTCTATTTTTTATCAAATAAATGAATGAATAAACGCTGCTCAGTTCCAAGCAAGAAATAACTATAAATCACGGATTCGTAGCAAACCACACCCTTCACCGAGAGTTCCTTCAGGCCCTAAGGTTCTAAGATAGGTTGTAGGTGGAGTGGGATGGGAGTCCACGGCCCTCTCCTACACCAACGTTTTTGTAGCGTTTCACAAAACAATTACATGTTGATCGCTTCCATGGAGCAATGAATACCTGCAGGTGCTGTTACCAACCTCTTCCGTGTTGAGCAAGTGAAGCCAATCTGCCACTTTGGTGGGTTCAAAGCACGACTGTCAAACACATGGAGCTATGAATATAGGGAAATGACATGACGTCACAAACTTGAAGCCGCTTCCACCATAATGGTGAGTCCGGAAAGCTTGTAGCATACACAAACTGCGTGTGAGTGCTCTGTGGCTTGTAGCTGCGCTCGTGTTCAATTGTGTTCTTTGGCATCGTTTTTAATATTTAAAAGCCTTGTTCAGAATAGCTAGCTTTTTGTAATAGTTCGTTATGATTACTTGTGTGGCTAACGGCTGTAAGAATCGTACTGGAAACCGGAAATTACTTCCCATAAGTAAGTAGCTACTCCATGTAATTTGGAACATGTAGTTACATATGTAAGTTATTCGTGAATTTTTGTGAATATGTTCTTAATGACTTCCTTTGCGGTTGCGGTAAAATGGTCTGCGCAATGCAAGAACATTGGGTTTCATGTTGTTCTGAGATGTTGAAGGGTATTCTACAGCTCACAGTAAATGAGCTTTTCGAGGAATGGCGTGATGGTCGCTAAAGCAAAAGACTGTCATAGAGAGAAGAGTTAAGAGTTCAAAGTGTATTTGTTGAGGGGTGGAGTGCGGGGGTGAGTGAGGCGACGTGAGGGAAAGTGACGAGGTGGGGGGGCGGGTTGGACGGAGGGACGGGGCGAGGGTGCTGGAGCCAGGGGGTGGGGTGGGGGGTCAGGGGGAAGGGGCGGGGCGTGGGGCTAGGCGAAGGCGGGATGAGATAGCTGGGCGAGGCTTCCGGATAAGGAGGCTTGGCGAACATCCATATGCTATGGAAAGTAGTTAAAGGTGAATTCCCAAGCACTCATGATATTTCGTTCGATTCTTCCTCGCACCAGGATCTACACCTTGTCATCGGGAGCGGTAGCTCAGTGCATCAACTGATGTCACTGCAGCGCCTCTGACCGGGAGGTCTTAGGTTCCCACTCCTCATGGCAGCAGGATTTGCGTCACTAGCTTTTCAGTTAGGCTGGGGCAGTGCCCCGCTGGTGGAAGAGTCCTGGTTAGGGGGTAACCCCACTAGCCGACGGTAGGTCGGCGCCGGATCTCGCCATCCAGCGGGGGGAAGATTACCGCCATCTCCCGAGAAGAAACATGCACTACACTAACGGGACTAATAACCAAAGCAGTTGACGCGCCCGGAAACACGAACAATCAATCAATCAATGCAGCTTGTTAGTGATGGTGAGTGATGATGATGATGATGATGATGATGATGTGGATAATTATAGGTAAAAGCGTGGCAATTCCAAAGAAGCAATGTGCGAAAATCAGTTCTTTTCAGAATTAAAAAAAAATTACTAGCCTTGAGGCATTTCCAGCTCTAAAATTAAGAAAATAAGCTTACCTTCCAGCAGTGGTTTGGTTTGTCGCACATACTTTCTTCGTTCCAATAACCTACAAAAAAGTCCTGCAATTGGCCATTGGACAAAGCTATGTGATGAGGCAAAGGGTCATGAAAAGGGATTGCGCTAAGAAAGCACAGACTTTTTAGTACGTGAGTCTATCATTTCACTGCAGTAATCTAACTAAATAATAATCTAATATTACCGAAGAGAACACATTAGCAACAGGTTCATAACTCGTATTAGCTCGTCCACGGAGCGGGGGCATTCCGGCGACGTCATTTGTTGACGAGCGGAAGAACCATCGAGATGCAGCTTGAGACACAGCTCGTTTTGAAAGTATTGACATCGGGACGAACATTTGTAGGCTAGGCAAAATTAATTTTTAACCAAGAAGGCACTTAGCTCCTTTAGAATTTCCAAGCTATGCATGATGATGGAGGCTGGCGGAATTTAGGTGAGGAAACTGTAGGTTGACTGGTGTACATCTTATTTCAACAACACGAAATGTTTCGGGTCACGAACCAGAGCTTACAGTAGTACCGATCCACAAATTCTGCTTTATTTTTTTAAATTAGGCTGAATGTAGTAATTGCAAACCAATGAGGTTAATTATTTTCTGTACATAAACATATGGCAGTTTCAAGAATCAAATTTCCAGCCATCCAAGAGACGGAGTTGTAGATGAGTACCGCACATAATGATAATCTAACTTTTATTCCCTACAGAATAATGTTAATGCACATTATCGCAGAGTGCTGAAACTGGCATTCATTCTTATCTACAAGCGATAACTCTTGTACATGTTCTTGCGTATGAGTTATGTTGCAGAAAGAACAGAACGTGAAACAGCATGATATTCTGTGGAAAGGGTGAAACTAACGTTGTTCGCGTCAGAGGTCAAAGTAGATTTGAAATTGAATTAACACACACACACACAATTAAGCAATCGTTGTAACTAATTTCTTTAAAAAATAATGATAATGGGTAATGCCCGATCTCATTACTGCAGATTGTTAGAGGAAAGTAAGAGTAGTATTATCCTCACTCTTCCGCTAATGTTGAAGAGATTTTACACGCCACAACTTTCACCATTTTCCCCACCATCCTCTCGGAAGCATCTAATTTGGAAGGTGCACTGACCAAATGGAAAACAGGTTTGGATCCATCCCTTGTGAGTTCACAGGAAAAGCAGGAAGATTGCCCATGAGTCGAAGGGTATGATTACGCCCAAAGCATGAGATGTGGTCTTAGTGATCAGGAACAACACTTAACACTGCCAATATGACGTCACCTTAACAAGGCCAGGGGTTCACGCACTTCTCTAAACAATTCAGGAAGTAAAGTTAGAAACGAAATTTCATAGGGAATGTAATGATTATACTACTAAACCTCTGGGTTATTAATAATTTCAGCAATCATTTCATTGTGGATCAAAAGCAAATGGATTCATGGATGGTATTCTTATATAAGCCTTTATTGCCTGGGAAAGTGTTCGAAATGCTTTTCCGGGTATTACCGCCGTGAGTTAAATTCCTGAGAGTTCTACATTTTAACCGTTCTTAGTAAAAAATATCGTTGCATCTCTTCACTTCGAAAAATGTTTTATAGATTTTCGAAAACCCTCAAATATAATAAATATGATCAAATGCTGGAAGCATAAAAATGTTGGTAACAGTGATCTCGCAGTCCTCTCGCACACACATCGGATTGGTAATGTTCCGTAGCGATTATTGAGTTTAAAAGATTGCGATTTACAAACTTAAGCAGGAATGGTTCATGAAACGAGCGCTGCTAAAACAGCACGTACTTTTCCCCCGTATTTTCACGCCAATTTACGCGAAAACCAATCAAATTTTCGAAAAATTGTATAAGACCTTATGTAAAAATCTATCTGTAAGAAACAGATTTTACAAGGGAAAGGTCTCTATCTTTAATATTTTAGTTATAGAAAGACACCGAATTTTTAATTTTTGTAGTTTTCCATAACGTTTTCAACAACAAATAGACTTGCGCCATTCTCTTAAACGTACTTTACACTATCCAACAACAAAATTAATCAAAAACGACGGAACAATGTTTTGTAAATTTTGAAAATGTCCCAGGGGTTTTGTAAAGTACAGCCCAGAATTAAAATATCGGTTTCAAATTCAAGGAGCCGCGACATCACCGGATCGATTACGGAATATCAATTTTGGAGCAAATCGGCTGAACGGTTTAGCCGCTAGCTTTCTTAGCAGACGGACAGACGGTTTGCCGTCATTCGATTTTTCGGTATGAAGGACCCACAAAATAAGAATTCTAGCTACTCCACCTGTTGGAGGATTTTTCTCCTAAAGTTTGCAACTGAATTTTTCGTTACCAGTGCCCAGTAATAAGAGTTTTTCTGCAAAAAATTCGCCTTTTTTCGCGCAGCATTACATAACTTTCTCTCTACTTCGTAGAGAGAAAGTAAAAATGTAGCAGGGTAGCCCAGTGGTCTCCAGCAACACACCCATTCGTCCGCTAGGCGCATCAGATGTGAACTCGGCTACGCTCTCTTGAGAGCCAAGAACGATTTGACCCCGCAGCAGTCAGTGCGGGGTTAACTCTTAGCCTTAATTTATTTTTAATTTCCCTTTTAATACATTTAATTTTGAGATACTAGCCTCTGTCAAACTTTTTTCCACCACAGGTCGAAAGATTTTGGGTTATATTTAAAGCGTCATATCTTCTAAACCTGTGAAGGTTTAATCTGTTAAGCCAAGGAAAATATTTTAGTTTATAAACTCGGCCTCTTCTTTACACCTCATGTTCTCAGAGTCGGTACAAATAATTGCATTATAAATTTGGCCATCTGACGGCTTCTCCGCACGACATAATATGGTTTGGAGCTCCGAAGTCACCATATGAATTCGACGATCAACGTGAATTTGCAAATTTGATCCATGATATATATGGTTATGAAGAAATGTTACACTTCTTGAGTAAGTAGGTGGAACGAAGATGATCATTCATTAGCAATGACAGAGTAGGGGAATCCTTATTTACCAGAGTTATAAACATCGTAAAATTTCATTTCTCTTATCAAAATTATATTTTCAGTACTGTCCTCCCCTCTTCTGGATTCAAGACTTAAAGATAAACTTATGAGTAATCTCATTTCTGAAAAACAAAAGTAGCCTTTACACTCCAGATGTCTTAGGAAGAAGACACTTTCATTTTTGGTGTAAGGAAATAAAACTGGCGGATTTCAAATGTATAATTGCTCTCCGTCATTTTTATTGCTGTACAGAATATTTCTATTTAGTATAACTATTTGTTTCCATTTTAGTTCAAAAGCATTAAATTCAAATACTTATACCTAAAATCTTTACGAGGAACGTGCATTGCTGAACCCTTCGTGTCTATTTCTCCAAAACTTACGTATATTTTGTTTGAGGTCATTTTTGACCCCAAACGTTTTACACAATAGTTTACAAGCAAGGATGCATGGATGTTATTTGGAATTATTAATTGAGAAAGTGATGGTAGTTTTTGCTTTATTTACTACATCGTACTTAATAACAAAGAACAAAGCTTCCATAAAAGCATTCTAGCCTATCCCTATAACTATACATTGGTGTCCGTCTCACCAGCCTGAGAATGTTTGAAGCAGATCCACCAAACCGTTCGTAATAGAAAAGTACCCCACATAATACTACAAAACGGAAATGGACATATTATAGGAATTTTTCGTTTGTAATGTAAGATGTCAAATGTGACATTTCTGACCCAACCACATAAAAATCAAAATTTTTTCAACAAAAATAAAAAATTTAAAAAACTGAAAAGTTTACAACACATGTAAAAGAGGATATAAATAGCATAACTAAAAGGAGAAGTTCTTGTGAATAATTTTCGGAGTGTTGCAAAACATTAATTGTCCCTGGTGTCAAAAAAGACCCCAAACAGAGTTTAAGGGTTAAGACATTCTACAACCAGGCAGAATGAAGGACATAATGTATTGGAAAGGGCACATATTCCATTTCCGTTATATTTTCCATTACTTTTATTTGCATTTACGGACTTATTATTCTTTAGATGTTAAGTAGCGTATTTTAAACACACCTATCTTTTCATACGCCAAACTTCAAGCCGAATTATTTTCAGAATTTGAAGATTTGCAATAATGTACTACATTTCTACTGGTTTGGAATTGCTTCTAGAAAACCATATGTTATTAGTAAGAATAGGAAAAGCGCTTATTTCTCTAAGATTTATCACACGGGAAGAAGGTATGATCAGAATAAATGTTTAACGAGGACCAAGTTTTATACACTTATTTTGTATTTTTGTTCATTCCAATAGTTTATTTTCATATTCTTTCGTTCACCTGTGTTATCTCTAGTGGGTTGTTCATTCCAGTGGAGTTTGATTAACAGATAAGCTACGAAAGAAAACTAATATGACGCAAGTAAAACAGTAGTATAAATCAAATACTATTCTACAAGAGAACGTTTTTCATGTGACTCCTGTGAAGAAGAAGAAGAAGAAGAAGAAGAAGAAGAAGAAGAGAAAATGCAGTTCAAAGAGGCACTTTGGAAATAAATGATCGTCTATAAGAACCTTCCAGGGTAGAATAGCGCAAAACCTGTGTTCTCCAGAGGCACCACGTCCTCGGCGAAGAACTTCCCCTCCTGTTTGATGGCGTTGGCGCTGGGCCAAAAACTATCTCTGTTATCGGCGCTGGTGGCGTTGAATGAGAAGTGCTGGAACAGCAGCTCCACCTGGCGGCGGAATGTCGGCGCCACCAGTCCCCCGCCCCCCTTCAGGGAGGGTCTTCTCCAGGTAATGAGTGTCACGAAGGTCATTGGACGATTCAGATCATATTGTTGCGAGCTTGCTCTGAACTTGCGTCTCGTAATAACAGTGATAGCATTCATGATTGGAACGTATTAAATAAGGACGTGTGGTGTGCAAATCATCTGAATATGATTCATGTCTTCTGGTTATACAACGATGCTCGATATGCACTATTCATCGAAGTTGCTTTGTTTTCCAGACATCACCACATTGACGATGGTTGATGTCATGTTTTACTTCACTTTCTCTCTACCACTTACGCAGTAGAGAGAAAATAATATAATTCTGCGCGAAAGACGGCGAATTTTCGGAAGAAAAACTCTTATAACTGGACCCTGGTAACGGAAAATTCAGTTGCCAAATTTAAGGGGGGAAATCCTCTAACATGTGGTGTAGCCAGAATTCATGTTTTGTGGGTCCTTGATACCGAAAAATCGATTGGCGGCAAAATGTCTGTCCGTCTGTTATTGGCTTAACCGTTCAGCCGATTTTTTTCCAAAATTGATATTTCCCAAATCGATCTGGCTGATGTCACAGTCCCTTGAATTTGAAACCGATATTTTAATTCTGGGCTGTACTTTGCACGAAGCCCCTGGGACATTTTAAAAATTTTCAAAAAATTGGTCCATCGTTTTTTATTAAATTTTGTTCTTGGACGTTTAAGAGATTGGTGCCGGTGTAATTTTTGTTGAAAACCCTAATTTTTGGAAAACTGCAAAAATTCAATAATTTTGAGGTGTCTTTCTACTACTAAAATATTAATGATGGGGACCTTTTCCCTTAATGAAATCTGTTTCTTAAAGATAGATTTTTACATAAGTTCATGTACAATTTTTCGAAAATTTGAGTATTTTTCTCATAATTTTGTGTGAAATATAGGTAATTTTTAATTTTGTTTAAACATTTGTTTCTCAAAACTGCTGCATCGTTTTTGATTAAATTTTGTTGTTGGATAGTATGATGGATGTTTAAGAGAATGGTGCAGGTCTCATTTTCATTGAAAACCCTAATTTTTCAAAAATTACTAAAATTACATTTTTTTAGTTGCCTTGCTACAATTATGAAGATAAATATTTTCCCGTAAACTACAATTATGAAGAAAATTATTTTTCTTAACGAAATGTGTTCATGAAAAACATCTAAAAATAATGCCATGTTCAATTTTTCAAAAACATGAGTATTTTTTGCAAAATTTTGTGTCAAACATGGAAATTTTTATTTCCTTTAAGTCATTTTTTCTTAAAAATGGCACATATGTTTATTAAATTAGGACCTTAGGTAGCGTAAAGGACGCTTAAGAGAATGGTGCAGGTCTCATGTTCGTTAAAATGTGTAATTTTTTGAAAATTTTTAAAAAATTAAAACTTTTTCGGCGCTTTCTTGTAGCTAGAATTGTAAAGATACATTTTTTCCTTAACGAAATATGTTCATCAAAAACAGATCTTCAAAAAAAGATCATGCTGAATATTTCGAAAATATGAGTAATTTTTGTGTAAGTTGGCGTCAAACATAGGCACCCGGTTTGAATTTCCTACGCTTCGTAAACATAATTTGAGAGGTGTTTGGAAGCTTTTCTTATGCTTGTAAAAGAAAGTAGATTGAAGGAAGGTAATAAAGTGAATTTAGAAGCAAGTACGCAGATACCATTATTTCAATATCTTTAATCTTTTAAATCAATACTCAGATTCCATGGACTTCCACTTTGAAAGAATTCTTTAAAAAATGTAATGACTCACTCGCCAACGCTGCTACTTTAGTACATCCCCAATGTAACTTGCTTTAGCTTTTTTTTACAGATGCTTCTTCCACGACCATAGGCGCAGTTCTTCAACAAGTTAATTCAAAATGACAACCACTTGGATATTTCTCAAATAAGTTAACTAATGCTCAAGCACAGTGGCCACGGTTTATCGAGAACTACTGGCGATATACGCTGCTATATAATACTTTCGATATGCATTGGAAGAAAATATTTCACGATATCTACATATTATAACCCATTGACGTTTTAATGCCATCAAAAGAAGGATAAGCTTTCTCATGTGCAAGTAAATCAAATTATTTTTATATCTCAATTTACCACCGATGTGTTGTTTATCAAATGAGAAAACAACATTGTAGCGGACTCTCTTTCACGTTATGATATTGATGTTGATGCTCTCACCTGCTTATTTTTGAATTAGCATCTAGCCACATTACAAGAGGACGATGAAGAGTTATATTCATTATGTTCCTCTACAACAACGTCACTTCAATCGCAACGTATGCGTATTCCAGGTTCGAATATTTTGTATGGTGTGACAACAGTTTATCACAATCTCGACCATTTATACCAACTTCGTATAGACGTACTACATTTAACACGACATGTTCATTCCGTACCTACACCATTTCTAATCGAAAAACATTGTTTTTCCCATGTACATATGGATATTATAGAACCACTTCCTGTTTCTCACTGTTACAAGTATTGATTAATTATCATTGAGAGATTTTCTCGTTGGCCAGAAGTTATTGCGTTGAAAACCATCTCCGCTGAGAAGATAGCATTCATATTTATTTAACACTGGATTGCACGGTTCGCTATCTCGTAGATAATCACTACAGATCAAGGTCATCAATTTGAATCCTAATTTTTCAAACAGTTATGCAAATTATTCGGGATATATCACAACCACACAATCGCATGACACCCGCAATCCAATAGTCTAATGGAAAGGTTCAATAGAACATTGAAGTCCGCTATTTGATGCGTTGTAATGTGCTTAAATTGTATACACAACACTACGCTCGTCGTATGATTTCTTTAATACTATAAAAACTTACAGTTCAAATTCTACTAAACTTCATGATACCATTATATCGTTACGTAATATTTAACAAGATGTAAATCCCCGTAAGACCAAAGAAAAATACTCCAAGTGATATTTTGTATAAAAAGATTTACTTACATGTTCACATGTTTACCTTCGAACTGAAGTTCCGTTGCCCAAGTTACCCCGCCCTACGCAGGACCACATCTGGTTCTCTCAAGAACATCAAAAACTGAACGAATTAAAGTTGATTTGAAGAATGTTAATGTATGCATAGACAGATGCACGCCTGCTAATTTTTTGCAAGAACCATAAACCTATTTACTTAATGGAGGGGGATATGTACTGACATTTCAGTACAATGGAGCTTTACGAATCAATATTTACTATACAACAAAAATTAATACTTATTGCCATGTAAACGAATAAAATGTTTTTGTAATTCTTGGAAAGTCCTTCGGATTTTCAGGCAGACATTTATTTTTTTCAATTTTTATTATAATTTTTACGTTTATTATATTTATAAAAAAGACAGTCTTATAAATAATATTAACAAATTTAACCTTCGTAAAGAGAATAAAATGTTTATTATCTACAGATATGTCAGACCGAATGAACGACGTTTTATCCTGATCTGAGTAAGAGAAACTCCATAAAGTAATACTGATGATTAGATCTATGGCACTAAAAGTTTTATACGCACAAGTATTATTAAGGTGAATGGATGAACTGTTGTTGAATATTATGGTCTTGAATTCTTCTCATATTTGTTCTAGTATCTTCCCTCTCAAATCTCTGGCGTGTGACCCCCACAGGAAATGATCTTTGACATAAGTGTAGTGACTACTGAAACAATCTAATAGAATAAATAGATTTGGGAGTAGTTTCATAAGTAGGTCACTTCATTTGTCATATAAACATAAATGTGTGGAAAGCAAACATTGCAATGATAATGATTTATATTTTTCTGAATGGAAACGTCTTATGGATTTTTGTAACGGATTAATAAGATGCTTATTTCCACTCAGTTCATTATCGTGCGAATGAAATTGGCGGTCCTAGTGATGCCGCGTCGAAGGCTGTGGTGCCAAAGTTTTGACCATCGTATCGTCGTTTTCATCAGGGCTGAAAAGCACGTGGATGGTGGGTGATTAGGTGTTAATTGCAATAGTAACAAAACCCCAGAGTCTAGTTATTAGTTTATTTACCGCCCTGACTATACCTGAAAGAGGTGTAGTAACATTTTACGAGATCAACAATGAGAATTAATTACTATACTTGCAGTGAGACTCGACATCACTTAATTCGTGATGTTAGTCTTTCTTTGAAGCTAGCTGATCGCCACATTACTTCAAATTTCATGGTATACTCATAATTTCTCTATTCTTTCTCGTTAAATATTCATTTTAGCCACTTCTATTATCTAAATTGCTAGGAGTGCGCTCAAAAACTGAAAGAAAACTACGCAGTCTCCGGCTATAGGAGATGGGTCTGTGATTTCTTTAGATACCCAGAAAAAAAACAATTCGAATTTACAGATAAATTAGCGGAAATCTAAACAGCCTTCTGTCATGTGAGAGCTGTCTATGTTTTAGGTACCCATGAATGTGGGGAAATACAGAAACATCAATTACAATTTTCAAATTTCCGCTGAAATTGAAAAAATACTGCAACATCCCTCATGTAAGAGGTGTGTATGGTTTCATTAAATATCCAGGAACTCGGAAAAAATACAAAAGCAATATTAAAGAGTATCGATTTTGCCTGAAAATGCAAGTACTATTTGATTGTGCTGTTCCGCCTAATCTTATACTGCGAGTACCAACTGAATTCTCATACTCAGTTGGACTGCTTGCAGCGAAGCTGAAGTCTGCTAGAGCAAGGTTCCAAGGACGAGGCAAGCTGCCATTAAATATTCTTTTAGTCCGACACCAGTAAAAGTGGTTTCTTTTAGGACATGCACAACGTTCTAAAAGTTAAATTTTTAGCTCTTAATGATAAAAGTGAAACGACGCTCAAATGTTCCGATAAAACAGTGAATACAATAAAGAAAACAAAATATTTTCGTCTGATCAACTGCTACTGATCTTAATGTAACATGGTACCCAATTAAGTTATTTATATACTAGAAATAAAATAAAAGGAAATTCAGTAAGGCTGCCTAAAAAAATGTATCAAACATGTGGTAAAATTGAGTTTCTTTTGCTCGGAGAATTGCACAAAATAAAATGTTACTTTTTACGTTCGTATCATTTTTTTTTAAAAAATTTTTTTTAATGTCGCAACAAATGGGTTGTAAGGAACCACATCTTTGGGATGGATACAAATGAATCATAAATATTATTCACCTGCTGCGGTATGTAACAGCAACTTTCTTGGTATTCTTGGTGTAATAAACGTTGCACTGTATACTATATCTGTACTATAGTATTGCAGTTTTCATGAAGACAGATCTTGATAGAATATTTAATTTATTTCACTATTATCCGATAGTAAGTTATATGTGGTTTTTAAGTTGTGTGCATGCGACAATTTGGAAAACCATTTGGTATGGTTTTGTTCAGCAGCATTTTTGCTACTGCAAGCCGCTAGTAAACAACTATTATTTAACTTCAATAGGTTTTATTTAGTCCAACTCATCTTTCATGAACCTTTTTCTAAAAGTTCATTGGGAAAAGCAAATCAAGATAGATACTTAATAATAATAATAATAATAATAATAATAATAATAATAATAATAATAATAATAATAATAATATAATAATAAGAGCCAGTAATAATATGTGCCCTGGGCTCCATTCCTAAAAATCTTACGAAGCATTTGACCAAGATCCCAGGCAGCAGTAAGCACTACGAAATTCAGGATACTGTGCAGTATGGTACTGCGCACATTTTGTGCAAGGTGTTGTAGAACCAATCAGATCACCGAATCTACACCTTTGGAAGCTGTGTGCAACCTGGTGTGGATTTTCATGTACTGCCGGAACTCAAGATCATTCGCCGTGAGAAAGGAAGAAAATAATAATAATAATAATAATAATAATAATAATAATAATAACAATAATAATGAATAAATATGTACTAGTATATACGAAATCACCAATTTGTGAAACACTTATAAAAAAGAGCAGCGTTGTTCGTGTATTATTGACGTTTTAAATAATTTAAAATGAAAAATTAAAAGAGCTTAATTATTAAATGCCTTATTCCTACGAAATTGCAAATATTAATCCTGAGATGCAAGTGCCTATGTAAAGATTTGATAAACGCTACCGATCATGAAGTTTTTAAATGTAAATATACGTGAATTTTTATTAATAAAAAAATGTCACTCTAATAAGCTTTTTTCAAATATCAAATACTAGTTGACTGCTCTAGAATATCGATAAGTTTGGAACAAGTTAAATTCTTGGTCTTAAAGAAGGAATTGCCTTGCTAAATCATTGCTAAATTCTTTTGAGAGATGACACAATTCAATCAATTATCCTGTAATTGTTGATAAGGGAATCTTTAATTGTTAGTGTGGTGGTATTTAAAAGGGGCTCTTGCGAAGTTCAAAGAAAAATGAGATTCAGTGATGCTGCTCGTGAACTGCGAGGCTCAACAATAATAAAACAATTCCGAATTGCCAGCTGCGAGGCAGCTGCTTAATTGATACTGCCGACTGCGCCGTATACATCTGAGTGTATACATATGTACTCGTGGTATACGCAGAACAGAAGATAATCGTATCGCGCCCTCAGCTAAATCAAAATGGTTCTCTGAAAGGTCGACGCCACCCCCATTTTCGCTTCGCCTCGTAATGCCATCGCGGGATATTGACCACTCTCTCCAAAATCTATTGTCTAATGATTGCTTGAGCAGAAACTACGAATTAGGGCATCTTAAATAAAACTAAGAGGAATGAACGGATACTTCAAGTACATAATTAATACTCGAAGTTGCTCTCGCAATATTTTACTAGACCTCCTCCAGGGGCAGGAAAGGGTCAGTACATCAACTAGTAACTAGAGGCTGTAGTTTCGCTCCGATTGTAAAGTAAGGAGCTCAAACTAAGGGTACAATATAATTATCCCCATACGTCACATACAGTGTTGATTGTTGCCTGATCAGGCATAAAAAAATTAAAAATTAAATTGGAGTGAATTGTGTTATAGTGAAATTAAATTAAATTAGAGTGAATTGACCTACAGTGAAGTTAAATTGAATTTAAGTAACTAGCTTCTTCAAAGAGATTTCTTATTAAAAATATAAAAACAACATTTTATTCATTTTATTTCAGTGTAGGCTAAAACGAATGTTTCATCACCTCCTATCAAAATATCAAGTGTTTTGCCTGTTCTCTGAGGGATGTGAGGGTGTCCTTTTATGGGCTTGAATCAACTCCCTTGAAACTCATCTCGATCTCATTTTACGGTAATTCACGACTGCTCGGTTCCAACACTAATATTACACTAACTAGCAATCTGGAAAATTTTGAACCCTCAATCATTGCAAATAGCGTCACTTGTGTGATTTTGCACAGCAGTAGTAAAAACTTCAACGGGTCTTCCGAACTGGAGATCAGTGTCACTATTTATTCTGCGAAAAAATAAACTGTTCCAATCACACGCATAACTGCGTTTTAAATATTTTTCCATAGTTTATTAACATTTTTGAGTAAATTTTGACCGGTTTCACACCTTTCGATATCAAAAATCTTATAACCAAATTTTGCTCTTCTGGCGTTCAAGCGAAACTGACATTTTGAAAAGAACAAAAGAGATAAATATTTAAATTTATTATAATCAATTAGCCAATTAAATATTTCTGAGTTTGATAAATTGGCTTTTAAAGAGGTTCATTACATTGAATGAATTGTTTTCTCTTTACATCAGTTTATCTTGTTAATTATTGAACGTCTTTCGTAACTTAGGTTCCTTTTAGTCAGAAACTGAAGATGCAGTTTTGCCTCCAACTCGTTTTACTAATTTTATATTATTATATTATATGGAATATAATAAAACATATGACCAAAGCAACTAGGAACCTTGTAAGGAATGTTGTTTTGAAGTATAACGATATAAATGTGAACGATCCGGCAACAGTGGCTAGTCTCTTAAACCAATACTTTTCGAGAATTGGTGCCGATCTCACTAAGGGTTTTCAGCCACAAAATTCAATATCAGACATTTCCCCCAAAATCTTAGACACGATGTTCGTTTCCGAAACTTCTTCCCATGAAAGTCTCAAAATAATCGCTAAACTAAAAAATAAATATTCGTCCGGTTTAGATGAATTCCCGGATTCTTTGTTAAAGACCTGTGCGTTTGCCATTATACACCCGTTAACTCACATATTTAATGCATCCTTATGCACGGGAACGTTTCCAGATATTTTCAAAACAGATAAAATTAAGTCGCTCTTGAAAAAAGGCAACAAAAATGAAATTCAAAGTTATGGGCCCATTTCTATTCTACCAATTTTTTCAAAAATATTGGAGAGACTTTTTTAAGTACTAATGGAAACCTTTCTCAGTAAACACGACGCGCTTTCAGATTGCCAAATGGATTTAGAAAATCAAAATCAACGGAAACAGCCGTATTTTCTTTTCTTAAAGATGTCGCCTCATCATTGGACCAAAACGAAGCACCTATTGGATAATTTTTAGATCTCTCAAAAGCTTTTCACGTCATTGATCATGACATTTTACTTTCAAAATTACCTTCATATGGAATCCGTGGTATTACTCTAGATTGGTTATCTTCGTACCTTAAACAACGATGTCATAGAGTAGAAATATCTTACTGGAATGATGGAACATTATGTATACACCTTTCCGACTTTCGTAAACGATATGCTCTCGACGATTCGAAACGGAAGAACAGTTCTCTTTGCGGATGATACGAACATTCTATGCAATAAAGAGTAGTATAGAGGAAAGAGTAGTAGAATAAATAGTACAATATTAGATGCTTCAAATTGGTTCTGAAATAACAAATTAATAGTAAATGAAAAGAAAACGGTTTTAATGCAGTTTTCCATTTCAAATAAACAATTCTGCGCTACATTGAAAATGAACGGTGTACCATTGACTGATATTAAGGAAACACAATCTTTAGATCTCTCAATTCAGTCAAACCTTAAATGGAACGTCCATTTAAATGAATTGAACACAAAATTAAGTTCATTATGCTACGCGTTCAGAATTCTTTCAAATTCAGTCAGCCTTCATACTGCTCGTTGTGTATACTTCGCGAATGTTCATTCCCGCCTGAGATATGGCATAATATTCTGGGGAAATACATCTTATAGCTCCCAGACCTTTAGATTACAAAAAGGAATTGTGCGAATAATAACCAAATCCCACCCACGTGATTCTTGTAAGCCTCTCTTTATTAATCTAGGAATTTTACCATTATCTTGTCTGTTGATTTATGAGTCAATAGTTTTTGTCAAAAAAGACTTGCTTAAGAGCGAGATAATATTTTCAGAAAATGCCGATGTCTATTACTATAACACTCGACGTAGAAATCATATTCATCAAGTGACAGTATCAACAGCTCATTACAAAAACTTCACATACAATACATGTACATAATTTTACAACACTTTGCCAGATGACATTAAACGATTCGATTCGATAGAAAAGTTTAAATCCAAAGTGAAATCGTTTCTGCTGCATAACTGGTTCTATACAATTCGAGAATATATTGAGCATCACAAGGAAAGTAACATTCATTTTAACACTGTATTATTTACCATTTGGACTGTATAATTCTAAACAATATGTAAGAAGTATTGTATCGCAGCTTCTGGGTCAATGACCCCCATCTCGATCAGGTTTTTCGTCCAGTTTTCCTGATCCATTGAGCAAATGCTGAGATGGCCCCTTGTTTTGCTTTTGGACATAAATGTAACTTCATTATCTGTACCCGACTTCTAGAATTCAAGGGGAAATATAGTTATTCAAATTATCATTTCCATGTTCTCGCGGCAGGAAGTATTATTCCTTGACGAAGGACATCATGGATAAGAGCCCAAAATTTATTGCTTATTAATCCTTGAAAATAGATTTTATTACATGGGAGTGTTTTTTTTTCAAAATGTAAGTAGTATATTACTTAGTGTAGGGATCACAGAATTTGGAAAACGTGGACAGAATTCACTTTCCCATAGCACATCACACACCGTTTTT
Source organism: Teleogryllus occipitalis (assembly GCA_011170035.1). Taxonomy (NCBI): domain Eukaryota; kingdom Metazoa; phylum Arthropoda; class Insecta; order Orthoptera; family Gryllidae; genus Teleogryllus; species Teleogryllus occipitalis. The sequence continues at coordinate 378,926 of BLKR01000591.1, read as the reverse complement.
AATTGTTTTTTGACGTAAAAATAAATAAAGAAAGAAAGAAAGAAAGAAAAAGAAGGAAAGAAAGAAAGAAAGAAAGAAAGAAATAGCATACTCCAATTGCAAACCATTGACGCTATAGAATGGTACCAACTTTATCGCACTGATCAGGGGTTTTCAAATTGTGCGTCGTGGCTCCCAATGGCGTCGTGGCCATATGGTGAGGGCGTCGCGGTGATTTATTAAAAACGATCTTTAGATACTTTCCAGATGAGGTTGTTCACCATATTTGTATCAAAGATCCCTTCAGTATAGAAATCCCATCGACATTAAACACCAAAGAACAAGAGCAACTCATTGATATTTCTTTTGGCTCCAGATTAAAATCGAAGTTCGATTCATCACCTCTCATTAAGTGTTGGGGCTTGGTGAAAAAGGAGTATTCACAAAAGGTAACATGGCCCCATGTAGTCTTGATTTCTTTTGCAACATTCTACTTATGTGAGATAGGATTTTCAGTATTGACAGTAATGAAAACCAAACTCAGATCGAAATTGAACGTCGAAAAAGAATTGCGAGTCGCAGTTTCAAATCTTCAACCCAGATTTGAACAACTGTTGATAAAGAAGCAATCTCAGTCTTCCCATAAATTTTTAGAAGAATTTTAACATAAAATTAAGAGTTGAATAAAATGTGTGATGTGTTGTTTTAATACGAATGTTATTAGAATGAAGATATAAAATAGCCTGTTATATCACTTACTCATTTGTGTTGAATCTTTAGTAGGCCTGTATTAAACCTTAAAGGTGACACATTGTTACCAGTGGAGCCGCACCTCTTTCCCTCGTACCGGAGGTGTTGCCCTTTCCTGGTTCCATATGTCGGTTCCAAAATGTCATTTTTTCACATTTTCTCAATTATTCTGTCCTCTAATAGTAGAAATGAAATATGTCTTTCAGAATATTACAGAAGAATAAATCATTACCGTATACAAATTTTCATTGAAAAATTTCAAACCGTTCTTGAGAAAAGGTTTAAACGTTTCTGAAAAATCGCAATCTCGAGTTCATTTTCACAGACAGGTTTAGAGTTTTCGAGAAACATGATCAGAAAAAGCTTTTGATGCACTTGTTATTGCAAATAAAATAACGTACAGAAAATGCCCTTAATGCAAGTATTAAGGACGTGAGAGATATTTAAAAAAAAACTTTTATGTACTACTTTTTGATCAATCAAAAGGATATGTTAAAATGACGTATATGTCATATAATTTAGTGTATTTAACACTATCTTTACAACATGTCTCTTTTCTACTGCACAGTTGAATTATGAATAAAGGTAGTAACGAACTCTGTTGGCATTTGATAACAAAAAAGTTACTTCCTCCTCCCATTAATCAGAAATTTCATCGGCCAACGACGAGATTTTCATTGCTGTTCAAATAACTACCCCACTCCTTACTTCTCTCATCACGTAATCCCAAGAAACCTTGCGCAGGTAATAGTCAAGTTACTCTTGTTCAGAAGGAAAGCAAAGTATTTTCCCACCATTTTCTCAAAAGGTGAAAGAAAATGGTGAAAACTCTGTTCGAGATCGTCACTAATGCAGAAGCTAATTAAATTAAATTTATTTTGTCAAAGAACAATAAAAACTGTATCGTATGCGAAAGAACTACCATCAGCGCATATTTTCTTGAGCTCCCGGTTCTTTTCCCAACATTTTAACTATAAATAGTTGAATATTGAATGAAAGTTTTAAAAAAAGCGAGGTTAGCTACTTTTAAAAACTTCATATTTTTGCTCCAGAGTTATAGAAACTTTATTTACATCAGTAAACGAACTGTAGATATGTTTTACTTTCTCGCTACCGCTTACGCAGTCGAGAGAAAGTTATGTAATATTGTGCGAAAAAACGGCGAGTAAAATTTTCGGCAGTAAAATTATCGGCTGTAAAACATTTATTGCGGGGTCTTGAAAACGAGAAAGTAGATAAATCCAGTTGTTAAATTTAAAAAAAGTCATCTAACACGTGCTGTAGCCAGAATTTATGATTTTTGGAACCTTGATACTGAATAATCTGTTGACGGCAAAACGTCCGTCTAGTGCATGTGAATAACTGGCGCCTAAATCATGCCTAGGATTATTTTCGAATTGAATAAATCCTGATGATCTGGCTTGAGTCAAAGCTCCACGACTTTGAAAAACATTCATTAATTTTGTGGGGTATTTTACATCAAGCCCTTGGGTCATTTTCAAAATTTTCTCAAAAATGGCTTCAAATTTTTCTTTAAATTTCTAGTAAGAATAGACTAAAATACACTTATAAATGAGACATAGGTCCGATTTTCACGGTTAACTCTGACTTTTCGATAATTGCAAAAGTTTGATTTTTTTGGCGACTTCCTTACCTCGTTAGTGCCCAGCGTTACCATCTGGTAACGAAAATTGCGGCAGGCGTTGTTTCAATGTCTTGCTGGTGTAATATTTTGCGAACTTTATTGCTTCAATAGACTAATACACCCTAAAGGAAACATATAAGCAAGTATTTTTCATTATCCACTGCCGGTTGCTGATTTAGCCGTGATCGCTAAGGCATTGTGCACTTTCTGGTGAGGGTGTATTACATATAACTTGCATCGGTACGTATCATCTAAAACAGTGCTTAGCTGCTATATGCCTGTGGTTAAATCGGAGGGAGAGGCCGGAGTAAAGCAAACACCATATTTCTTTATCCTTTTTTTCTTCAAAATTTACAAAAAATAATTTTTTTAGCTGTCTTTCACGTTAATAATGTCTGCATTAGCGGAGATTTGCTCACATTATTGCATTTATGAGAAAATGTCCTTTAAACAATGTCATATAAAGTTTTTTCTAAATCTCAAAAGTTTTCTGTGAAAACGAGCTCAAAATTCCGCATTTTCAGAAACGCTCAAGTGTCATTTTCTAAAAAAGGCTCCAATCATTGCTTTAAACTTTTCGTACGGATAGCGTTAATTGCACTGCTTAATTATATAAAAGCCATTTTGGCGTATCCTTTTGTTTTTTCAAAAATCACGCAAATGTATTTTTTCTTTCTCGTTTACGTACGTATATACGGAGCAATATACGTAGTATAGAGAAAGTTATGTAATGCTGCGCGGAAAAAACGGCGAATTTTCGACAAAAAAAATTCATTGCCGGGACATGAAAACAAGAAAGTGCATAAATCCAGTTGCTAAACTAAGAAAAAAAAATACTCTAACGCGTGGAGTAGGCAGAATCTCTATTTTATGGGTCCTTGATGCAGAAAAAACAATTGAAAGCAAGTTCAAGTTTTGAAAGTTTGAAAAACATTCTTTAAAATTTGGGGGTACTTTACATGAAGCCTCCCGGACATTTTCAAAATTTTCTCAAAAACGGCTTCAATTTTTTTCTTTAAATTTATTTTAAGAATAGAGTTAAATACACGTATAAAGGTGGCATAGATCCGATTTTTACGGTTAACTCTGAATTGTCGAAAATTGCAACAGTTTGAATTTTTTTTCGGTGTCTTCCTACAACTATAAAATTGAAGATAGAGATTTTTTCTTCAAATGAAATTTGTTCATAAATAATTCTTTTATTAAGATCATTAAGTTTTTGAAAATTTTAGTAGATTTTGAGCAAAATTGCGCGCAATAATTGCAATTAAAAAATAACAAAATCAAAATTTTCTTAAAAAGGCTCCAATTTTTTTTTTTTTACATTTTTGGTATAGATAGTGCTTAATGTACTCTATACGATAACATAAATGCCATGTTACACTATTCTTTTGTGTTTTTTATCAAAAGTTACAGAAATGTAATTTTTTTACTTGTCTCTCACGTCAGTAATATTTACATTTGAGACGATTTCTTCAAATTATTATATTTATGAGTGCATGTTATTTAAATACTGTCAAATAAAGTTTCTCGAAAACTTAACTTTTCTGTAAAAACGAGCTCAAAATTCTACATTATCAGAAACGCTCAAACGTCATTTTCTCAAAAATGGCTCCAATTTTTTTCTTAATTTTTTTTCGAATGGATAGTGCTAATTGCACTGTTTAATACAACGCAAAGTTCATTTTGGTGTATTAATTTGTTTTTTCAAACATTTACACAGATGTATTTTTTTAAATACGCCGTTAACATGGATATTTCCATCGATTTGTGCACATTATTAGATTTGTGAGTAAAAGTGCTTCCAAAGAATTCAAATGACGCTTTTCGAAAATTCAATAGATTCCTGTGAAAGAGAGTTTCAAATTTCGCATTACAGTAATGCTTAATCTCCACTTTCTTAAAAACCGCTTCAATTTTTTCAGTGAAAATTTCCAATTAGGTCAATTTTTTTCTTCTTTAATATTTTTCAAGTGATAATTCGGTTGTACTACTAGGAAAGCAAAAAGTTGATAAAATGTCAAAAAAAATGTATTTTGGGCTATGATAGATGGCAGCTGGCCTGAGAATGGAGTTTAAAGCCAGACCACTCCAAGGATATCAGCAAATTTTATACGAGATAGTCTGTCACATTCTGTAACACCTCTAGTTTTAAATATCTCTCACGTCGTTAATTTGCGAATTTCCAGCGATATACATACATTATTATGCATTTGTGAGTGAAAGTACTTCAAAATACTTCCAATGAAGTTTTTCCATAACTCAAAGGTTTTCCATGAAAAAGAGCTTCCAATTTCGCATTTACACTAACGCTTAAACATTTTCTTAAAAGTAGCTCCAAAGTTTCAACAAGAATTTCTATTTAGGACGAAGTTTTACTTTTCTTTAATATACAGTTATACCTTTAATATACTTTAATATAAGTTATACCATTACGAAACGAAAAATTGAAAAAATTATGAAAAAATGAGGGCAAGATAGTAAAGCTGGCACAGACAAAGAAATTATAAAACTAACTAGTAGGAGAAAGTCTGTGCCATTCTGCAGCACCAGGAGCTTTTATTGCTAACAGAATTTTAACACACCCTCAGTTCTACTCAGACCACTAAGAGCAAAAGCAACAAAACGAGCGCATAGTAAAGCTACATTTATGTCCAAATGCAAAAGAAAGGGCCATCTGGGTATTTGATAAATGGATTAGGCAAACTGGACAAAAATATAATCGAAATGCCTACGGTACTGTTGCAGTTAGAAATAGAAATAAATTAATATTTAATGTACAATTTACTACTATTGTCACTTACCGAGGATGTATCATCTCCGATGGAACATAAGAAAAAAAGGTTTTCAGTGGAAAGTATTTTACTTGTCTTGTTTGAAAGATTATAACGTCTTCCCGTTTTTAATGTCAATTGTGGGAAAAGTGTAACGGTGTGTTCATCAAACATAATGGATGAAAAAGTTATTTTGTTGTAGGTCTAAGAACTATTTTGTTTACAAATGTATGGTAATTTGTAACAACTTCAAAATCAATAGCGACAATCTCGAATCTCAAATTTAGAACCTACCCACTCCAGCATGATGTCATCTGTTTGTGAATGTACAGTACTTACGTCTTACCGTGCGGTGTAGTGTTGTGCAGGCAACTACCGCTCTATCTCGTAGCGGACAAACAAACTACGACATGGTTTTCGAGGATCGTTTCGTGGGAATGGCGGTAATTTCTATGCAGCCTAAAAATACTATAACAATTTCGACTAGTCGACAAAAAACAACCTTTTGTTTATAACATCAATTAAATTGACTAAATATAACGAATTTTGCATCTTGAAAAACAAAAATATTAATGAAACCTCTAAAATGTACAGTTGTTTTGAAGATCATAGTAACGGGTTTGAAAAAATGTTGTGCAAATAATTCAGAACCCCACGTTTTCTTATCAATATATTTAACTTAACATGGGATATTGTAATTCATACAGTACACTTTATTTTAGGCTAACTAAGCCTTTAAAAAATATTAACGTATCCTAAATACAATAAAACTGTTTGCCTTGTATGCAGTGTAAACTATTTCTTCAGAAGCCGGGAGTAGGTACCATCTACCTCGGTGGGTGGAATCGACATCGATATCGGGAATCCAAAGTTGAAATGTCGTTTGGCAGGCCCGGAAAAAGCAAAGACTGGCCAGAATGGCCGCTACAGACCCCCGCAAACGCTATAAAATTGGAAAAGAAGCCTCAAAAATAACCGAGATGAAAGAAAGAAAAGAATGAAGGAAGGAGAAAGCAATGGGAATTACTCTCTCCTCCCTCTCGCGTTTTCTCTCTCCCTATTTTCCCTCTCGCTTTCTTTCTCCCTGTCTCCCTCCCTCTCTTCATATCCCTCCCTCTCTCCATATCTCTCCCTCTCTGTCTCCATATTCTCTCCTTCCCTCTCCTTCTCTCTCCCTCTCTCACCCTCATTCTTTTCCTCTCTGGCTCTATCTCTCTATATCCATCTAACCCTCTATCTCACTCTCTCTATGTCCCTTTCTCTATCTCTCTCATTATCTCTCTCACTATCTTTCTCTATCTATCTTTCGCTGTATCCATCTCTCTATGTCTATCTCTCCCTATCTCTCTCTATCTTTATCTATCTCTCCATCTCTCTCTTAGTATTATTATGTTTACAAATCTATGGTTATTTCTAACGACTTTGAATACAATAGCGACAATCTCGAATATCAAACCTATAACATACCCACTCATGCATGATATCATCTGTTCCTGAATATTCAGTGCTTACGTCTTATGTGTCCGGTGTAGTGTTTTGCAGGCACATGCCGCTCTATCTCGTAGCGAACAACCAAACTAACTTGGCGTTCCAGGACCGTCTTGCCAGAGAGAGAGAGCGGTAGTTTCAGTGCTGCTTAGAAAAACTACAAATTAGACTACTTGACAAAAACGAATTTTTGTTTGTAACATCAAGTAAATTCAATAAGTTTGACGAATGTTGCAGCGTAGAATAAAAAAAATGTTGATAAACACCTACAGTTGTTTTGAATACCATTCTATGAAGTCACGAAAACATTGACCAAATAATTCAGAACGACACGTTTGCTTATCAATATATTTAATTTTTACATGAGATATTGACATTGATTTAATACGCATTATTTAAGGATAAGGAAACTTAAAGAAGTTATTAGCGCCCACTAAATAAAGTGAAACTGTAGTGTAAAGCCTTTCTTCAGAAGCCAGGAATAGGCAACATCTTCCACGTTGGATCGATCGCATTGACTTCGATATCTGGAATCCAAGGTTACAATAACCTCGTGGCATGCCTGGATTAAGCACGAGTGGACAGAGCATCCGCTACGGACCCCGCGATTTCCATAAAAATGCAAAATCATCCCAAGAAAGAACAAAAAAGATAATAGGAAGGAGATGGCAATCGGAAAGCCTCTCCCTCCTGCACACTCTCTCTCTCCTTCTCTTTCACCCTCTGTTTCCTTCTCTCCCTCTTCCTCTGCCTCCCTCCCTTTTCTCCTCGTCTCTCCATCCCTCTCTATCTCCCTCTCTCTCCGTCCCACTCCCTCTATCTCTCTCTCATTCTTTCCCCCTCTGTTTCCCTCTCACTCCCTCTCTCTCCCTTCCTCTTTCTCTCTTCCCCTCCCCCTCTCTTACTCTCTCTCCCTCTCTCCCAATTTCTCTCCCTTTTCCAAATTTCTCTCCCTCTTTCTCAATATCACTCCCTCTGTACCCTCTCTCTCTCTTTCTCTCCTCTCTCACCCTTTCTCCCCCTCTCTCTCAATCTCTCCCTCTCTCTCTCCCTCTATCTCTCCCTCTCTCTCCCTCTCTCTCCCCCTCTCTCCCTCTCTTTCCCAAGAGAGATTGAGAAAGATCTTTCATTATTCCTCTCCCCTTTCTCTCTATCTACTTCTATCATAGAGTAAAGATGTATAGTACCTCTTTAGTCTATGCTTCTATATGTCTATCTCTCTTTATCCCTATGTATCTCTATCTTGCTCTATCTCTTTATTCTCTATCTCTACCCCTCTATCTCTTACACTATCTATAGCTCTCTTTTTATATTTCTCTATCTCTGTTTCTCTATCTCCCTCTAACTCCCCTTTTCTATCTCTCTCCCTACAACACTATCTCTCCTTTTCTATCTCTCTCTATCTCTTTCTCTATTTCCCTCTTATCTATCTCTCATTAAATCTCTATCTCTGTCTATCTAACACACTCTCTTTATTTATCTTTCTATCTCTCCATTTCCAACTTTCTCTCTATCTCTGTTTATTTTCCCATTTGTATTTCTCTCTATCCTTATCACAATTTCCATCTCTTTCTATCCCTCTCTGCCCCTCACTATCTCTCTCCAGCTATCTCCCTCAATCTTTATCTCTATCACTCTCTTTCTCTCCATCTTCCTCTCTATCTACCTCTGCCTCTCTATCTCAATCTGTCAATCTCTATCTCTCTTTGTCTATCTCTTTTTCTATCTCTATCTCTCTTCCTATATTTCTCTCTGTATTTCTCCCTATTTCTGTTTCTGTCTCCATCTGTACTTCTTTCTATCTCTCATATCTCTCCCTCTCTCTCCCTCCTCCAACTATCTCTCCTTGTCTCTCCCTCTCCGTTTCCCTCTCTATCCTCCCTTCTCTCTCCCTCTTTTTCTCACTCTCCCCCTCTCTTTCCTTCCCTCTCACCCCCTCTCTCTTTCTCTCTCTCTCCCCTCCTTCTTCCACTCTCTCCCTCCCTCTTTCCCTCCCTCTTTCCCCGTCGCTCTCATTGTCTCTATCCCCTCTCTCTTACTCTTTCACTCTCTCCGTCCCCCTCTCCCTCTTTTCCCTCCTTTCACGTACTATCGCTATCGACAGTCAACTCCGGTTATAGTGAACTTGGATATAGTAAACTCTCGCTTAAAGTGAACTTAAGTCACTGGTCCCGTTTCACATACAATACAAATAAGCATAAGACGACTCGGTAATAGTAAACCTAGACCTGGCTATAGTGAACTTAGGAATTACAGCGTCCAGGAAATTAATTCTCTCCCGGAAAGAAATATATCGCGTCAGTGCCACAAATTCCAACACTAGGCAGCTTGAAAAATCATCGTCCACCAAAGGTTATAATTGGGGAACGTATTTCCATGTAATTACATGTTTTTACAGGGACTAGATATTTGCATTCAATAATATTTTTTAGAGTTTACAAGACATTCTGAATCAATTGGTACTATTTTTATTTCACATATTTTCACATTTTTGGTAAAATTTCATATTTTCTGTCTGGAGAAGGATCTAGAGAAATTACTAATGAAAAAAGTACGAAACAAACAATTGAAATAATTGATTTTTTAAGGGTAAATAAAGAGAATGAAATGTTCACTTCGTGTTGTTAATGTGTTTTGCTGTACTTCTATATTAATCAAATCAATCGTTAGGGATACATTCTATTTAATTTTGACGTCCTCGATTATAGTGAATCTCGGATGTAGTGAATCAAAAATGTTAGTCCCCAGAAGTTCACTATAACCGGAAGCGACTGTATTTGTATCTATGTCTCTCTATTTCTCTCTTTCTCAATCTCTCTGTTTTTCTCAATCTCTATCTATTTATCTATCTATCTCTAACTTGCTCTCTCTATCTCTTTATCTCTATCTCTATCTTCCTATCCCTTTAACTCTTACTATGTCTCTCTCTATTTCTTTGATATCTCTATATTTCTGCTTCTCTATCTCTCTCTAACACTCTATATCTCTATCGCTTTCACTATCTCTCTCTATCTCTCTCTGTATTTCTCTCTATCCCTCTCTATCACCATCTTTCCCTCTATCTCTCTATTTCTTTCTCCATCTGTATCCCTCTCTATCTCTTACCATCTCTCTTCATCTCTCTCTAGCTTTAATTCCCACTATCTCTATCACACTGTTTCTTCTCTTTTTCCGTCTCTATATGTCTCTATCTCTCTATCTCTTTCTTTCTCAGTCTGTCTATCTCTATCTCTCTCTCACTATCTTTCTATATCTCTCTCTCAATCAGTATCTCTTTCTATCTCTATCTCCCTCTGTCTATATCTCTCACTATATGTATCCCCCTCTCCCCCCTCTCCCTCTCTCTCTCCATGTATTATTTTGTTTACAAATCTATAGTTATTTGTAACGACTTCCAAAACAATAGCGACAATCTAGAATCTCAAATTTAGATCCTACCCACTGCAGCATAATGTCAGTGTAGGTGAATGTACAGTACTTACGTCTTATCGTGCGGTGTAGTATTCTGCAGGCAACTACCGCTCTATCTCGTAGCGAAGAAACAAACTACCACATTGTTTTCGAGGACCTTTTGCTGAGGAGGGCGGTAATTTCTGTGCAGCCTAAAAATACTACAACAATTCCGACTAGTCGAGAAAAAACGATATTTTGCTTGTAACATCTATTAAATTGATTAGGTATAACGAATTTTGCAGCTTAGAATATAAAAATATTAATAAAAGTTCAAATTTGTACAGTAGTTTTGATAACCACTGTATCGGGTTTGAAAACATTTCACCAAATAACTCACTTTTTCACCACACAAAACAACCACTTTTTCTTATCATTGTAATTAAATTAACATGGGAAATTGTCATTGGTATAGTGCAATATTTAATGCACAGTAAGTAAACATAAAAAAATATTAATGTCTCCTATATACAATATAATGGTGTCGCTTGTACGTGCTGTAAACTCTTTCCTCAGAACCAGGAGTAGGCACCATCTTCCTCGTTGGATCGCATTGACTTCGATATTGGGAATCTAGTTCCAGTGTCCTTGTGCATCGGCGCGGTCGCTACGGACCCACGCAACCTCCAAAAATATTCATACACAGCCCAAAAATGAACTGAGACAGAAATAAAGTAAGGAGAAAGCAATGGGAATGTATCTCTTTCTTCCACACACTCCCTCCTTCTCTCTCTCTCTCTCTCTCATACATCCTCTTGCCCTCTGTCTCCCTCCCTCACCCTCTCTCCTCTCCTTCCCTTTCTCTCGTTCCTTCCCTCTCTCGCCCTCTCTCTTTCCTCTCTCTCCCTCTCTCTCTCCCTCTCCCTCCCTCTCTCTCCCTCTCTCTTTCCTTTCTAGTGGTTCCTAGCCGGTCACCCAACCAGGAATTCGCGAGTCTTTAATTCGCTTAAGCTCCGGGTCTACACGGAGCGTAGTAAATGAATTCGGCTAACGACACCGGCAAATCTCATATCAATCTAACTTATGCGACTGCAGTGGACCAATTGTCAAGCTTGAATACATTTTTGAAAAGAGTTAGTTATCCTTATTGCAATCAGATAATACTGGTAGAAATTTCAAAGTGCAAGTGAAGGTTTTAAACGTGTAAAATGATTTTTACGAAGTTATGTGAACCTTAACTGAAATATTTTTATCTCACCTAAAATTAGAAAAGTTATTTCTAACACTGTCTTGGAAGAAATTCTTAAAGAAAAGCAGTTAGCAACTTAGGAATACCGTGTGAATGTAATGAAAGAATTTTTAGATAACAAAAAAAGATTAAATTTACAAAATCTAATAGATGCACTTCTTTAGTCCAAGCCATAAAGCATGCCATATTCCTCAACATTTTTTTCTGTCATTCACAATTGAATATATTACAGGATAACTATTTGGCACAGTTGGTGACAAAGATTGAGAGTGATTCTGGTTTTGATCAACCCCCTTTCCGACCGCCATCTATCGGCGACCGAGGGCCTCACGATGCCACAACTCTTCCCTGGAAGGTCTTCTCAATGAGGAGCTCCTCGTGTTTCTCGAACATGCCGAGGTAGACCTCGGTCCTATATTGGTGGACGAGATAGCCCGTGGGTCCGCCTCGGGCAGGTAGTAATGTTGTTGCATTTGTCTCCTGATAATAGTTATTTCTTCTCATCAAAAGCTAGTATATCTTTACAGTGTCTTTGATGTCATGGAGAGTCTGCTTGATGTGAAAAACAGGGAACCAGAGATTACACTCCGATTTAAACATAGTTGCACTTCAAGGTCACGAGCTGGAAGGAGATGGGAACACTGTCATCCAATGGGGAGCTTCGTTAGGACTTAGATTTTTGGTATTGGAGCTCCTGATTGGATAACAATATCCCCCTCTCCTTCTAACTCGTAACCTTGAAGTGCAGCGATGTTTCAATCGGTAATATCTCAAAGAGCTCACCGCCCAACCACACACACACCTGCAAGGTTTGTCTTGACAAAACACAGTGTTCCATAAACAAATGCTAGAGCAAGCGCCGTTTATTCTGTAGTTGCATACAAAACGCGTGGCGTGCGCACAAGCGAGCGAAGCCACAAGATAGCGCCGCCTCCATCGCCGCCGCCGCCGCCGGCTGCTCAGGCTGCAACATTGAGACCGCGGGTCCAGCGACTCTCATCAAGGCCTTGTGCATCAGCAAGCCCCGCACGCGACCCTGGCTTGGGTCGGTTTTAAATCTGTGTCCGCCGGATTGTCCCTCGTTGTGCGAACAATGGAGCAGCTGGCAGCGGCAACATATTAAATAAGCGGCACGAGGTAGGTTCATCAAGCAAAGCTTGTCCGTGTGTACATATCTTGGGGACAGTTACACACGGATAACTCATGACTTGCCTCGGTTCGGATCTTCATGTAAAACCGTGCTGAGCAGTATGTCTGGGTTATGTCGGAAAGAGTTCAGCGTAAAGCAAACGGTGGTTGGTCCGCATCGAAGCTGGCGAGGAATACGCAGGTAAGGTACATTGGTTTTGCAACTTTTTCTTTTAAAAAATGCCCGTATAACTAACTGTTGGCGGTTTGGAGTGTCTAGTAGAAGAATTTAGCAACATAACAATGTATTATCACTGTAGGTTTCAAAAATCTGCTACCAGAGCCCCAACAATGACTGTGCGGTTACGGACACGACGACAATGTGCGAACGCTTTGCGCACAAAATTAATTTGGGGAAACAAGCTGTGCGAGGCAGGATCATCAAGCGAGACTTTCCTGTCAATTACATACTTTGGGATAAGTTAGAGTTTAACATGCGTCGCGAGTTTCACAGTATCCCGAAAGCATCTAACAGATGGCCAGACGCCAAGTTCCGCACGGCGCCTCGCGCTTAGGGTCGACCTTCCGAACCCCCCAACCCTTCCGCTGCTCGCCTGCCTTCGGGCGACGCGACGGCCCATCGCTTCCTGCCCTGGGCAAGACCGAACCCCGAATACACCCCTTCAGCTTCAGGATACGGACAGCTGCGAACAGATATCCCGTGAAGATCGGCAGCCATGACGGTCCGTTCGCGGGATAGGGGCTCGAGTGCATAGAACTGGCACTGAACCCCAGTATGTTCTTATACCCACCTGCACTACACTACCACACACACCGGTAGACCGGTCGGGAGGTTAGAGCTTGTCTCGACTAGGGCGGTGTCTGTTGGTGGGAGATACTTGGCTGGGAAACACCCCGCTATTCCACACTGGATCTCGACATCCAGAATAATAAGATAACCGCCGTCTCAGCGAATAAAACATGCTCTACACTTGCAGGTATAATGACCTCAGCAATTGATGCAGAGTGGCTGACCTCTGGGGCCGGGGGGCAGGCGCGGCGTGAAGGGCCCGCGGCTCGGCAGCGGGGGCGGGGGCGGGGGCGGCGGGGGCGGGGCCGGCGCCTGGGGTGCGTGCTGCCCCAGCGCCAGCAGGCGGCGCGTGGCGTCGGCGCGCGCCTGACGCGCCGCCGCCTTGCGCGCCTCCGCCATCTTGCGCGCCAAGCGAATCATGTCCGACGTCATCCCCTCCACGCGCGCCATGCGCTGCTCCATGCGGCGCAGGAAGGCCGTCGCCTGCGCCTGCACGGCGGCCCAGTCAGGCCTGCTCGACACACACACACCCCTCGCCGTAAGCCTTTGCACTCCCAAGGAAAAAACCGGGAGAGGTGGTCCAGCGCATCAGCTGAGTCACTGCTGTACCTCTGACCTGGAGTTCCTACATTCCACTCCCGACAGTGGCAGGATTTGCGACACTAACTTGTCAGCTAGGTCGAATTCAGTCGGTGTCTGGAGGAGAATTCTAGAGCCGGCTATTCTGGTAGCCGTGCTACACTAACACACATGCTGGGAGACCGGTCAGGAGCTTGTCCCGGCTGGGGTGGTGCCCCGCTAGTGGGAACTCCGCCTGATCGTGGGAAACTCCGCTAGCGGTCGGCGCCGGATTTCGCCATCCAGCGGGGGAAGATCACCGTCACCGGCCGATGTAAAACATATACTACACTTATGGGACAAATGACCTCGGACGTTGACGTGCCCGAAATCACTAACAACCAACCAACCAACCAACTCAAGGAAAATATTTTTGTTCTTCGATTTAACAAATAGCATTTTTGTGTGGCGAAGTCGAATCCCCTAAGTCGAATCCCTAAAGATCGAAAAAAGATCGAATCGAAGTCCCTAAAGATTTTTTGCCGTTTTCTTAAAAAACAACATTTTTTGCCCTCAACCTTAAAACATATTTTATGTGAACTATCTCTCTACTATCCACAAATGTATTGAGTCATTAGAATGATTTCTTCCAATATTTGCATTTGAGAAATAAAATACGACGATCGTGATACAAAAATATTACCAAAATTCTAAAACTAGTGGTGCTACAACATCACGCACTTCCTCGCATCAGTAACGGTTATATAAAATTATAATACCGCAATTTCTGTCCGTAGTAAAAGATCTCAGCCAGCGCTTGTAAAATGCATTACCAATCGTAACACACTAGGCGCGAAAATTTAATTTATTTAATGACAATACATCAATTCAAATTCGACAATCCAAAACTCCGTTCTGTAAAACCAGAAGTTATTCAGAACAGTGAGAAGTTATTCTGAGAATTTTAAATTGCCGTGTCGCGGGGATCCCAAAGTTGTATTGCAATCTGAAAAATCCTGAAATATTCTCGCAAAACAAGTGCGGTAAATTCGAATCTGCAATATCGAAAATGACGAAATTATGAGGAACTAATCATACTTTTTTTAAATGTACGTAATGTTTTTAATGGACTGATATTTTAGAATAGATTTCTTTTAACAAAAAGAAATGAGCCATCAATATTGTACTTTTACAATTTGCGAAATTACAGAGATCGCCGAAAATGAGACAAGCACCATTTTCTTTACCATTCTTTGCCACATAGTATGAGGGGGAAAAATTAAAAAAATGAAGTCGTTTTTGATTCATTGATTAGCAGTGATTCAGGGCACATCAACGGCTGTAGGGCATTGTAGTGCATATTTTCCTCCAGAGGTGACGGTGGTCTTCCCCCGCTGGATTGCAAGATCCGGCGCTGACCTGCCGTCAACGTATTTTTCCTTAACTAGGTATCTCCCACGAGCAGCGGAGAACCGCCCCAGCCGGGACAACGCTAAGCTCCTGACCGCCTGCACCTAATGTGTGGTAGTGTAGTGCATGCTAGTGAACGTGCATGTAAGGGGTAAGGATAGGACAAGGAAGACGAGGGCTTTCCTTCGTCTTCCTTGTCCTATCCTTACCCCTTACATGATCGTGCGCGATTCGTGACTTGTTTGTTAGGATACTGCTCCGGCATTGGTTTGTTATTTATCGGAGAAACCACGGAAAACTACCAATCAGAGCAGCCGGTCATTAGCATTCTCCTACACACCGCGACTGAATTCGACCTGGCAGACAAGGTAGTGTCGAAAATCCTGTCACCGTCGGGACTCCCGGTCAGAGGCACTGCATTGACATTAGTTGATGCCCTGAGGCACATCTCCCGGTAAAGTCGTTTTTGAGAAAATGTTTTTGTTTGATAAATTACATTGATTTGAAGCGGACATTGTGGCCGTGTGCGGCGCGCACCCACCTCCAGGGGCCGTCGCCGTCGGCACCCTCGTCGCGGGCGAGCGGGGGCGATGGCGGGGGCGATGGCGGGGGCGGGGCGGCGGCGGTGGCACGCTCCATCGGGGGCCTGCGAACAGGACAGCCAGCCCTTCAGCGCTCCGCTCCACGACTCCTCCCCAAAGCGGCCCATCCACAGGCAGGCCGACGCTGCGCTTGCGGAGCAATTCAAGCCTCAATCAGAAACCCTTCATCATCGTCTTCTTCTTCTTCTTCTTCCCCTCCTCCTCCTCCTTCTTCTTCTTCATCTTCTTCTTCTCCTTCTTCATCTTCTTCTCCTTTTTCTCCTTCTTCTTCTTCTTCTTCTTCTTCTTCTTCTTCAAGAAATTGACCATAGTTCCGTTGCGCCCTCACTAATCCTTCCATCTTGTTTTCGGCCGTCCAACACACCAATTTACTTTAGGGTGGCATTGTGTGACTTCTTTTGGTGTTCTAGAAATTATCCATTCTCTACATGTGGTTTCTACATGCGTTCCTCTATTCTTTTATTTTTTTTTCATTTATTCTGAATATCTCTAACTTATTTCTTACATCTTCATTTTTATTGTGTTCTCGTGTAAAGCCCATTAGCGATCACAGAAACCTTATTGCAGAATCCTGAATACCTGCTGCGGAATTCACATTTCGATTCAGTGAAGACAAGTTGACGCCGCTAATGTTCTAATATTTTATAAAATTTAAGAAGGGCGTCTTTCCTTGCTTGTTTTTTGTATGCATATATTCGGTATATATGATTAAAACGCACTATTTTCATACCTTCGTTAATTTCCTCTATGTACGAAATGAAACAGCTTAGAAACTTAAAAATGCGTACTTTTTAAGTGATTTTATCACTTATTACTACTTTATATCTTACAGGAAAACTATGTTGAAAAGCCATGAACTTGGTTTTGTCTACTGGAATTTGTAAATTATACTCTGCTCTAATGCGTTGCAGTGCAAACAGAGTTCTCTGACAAATGTTCTCATTGTCTGCAAAACGCACCCGATCTTCAGAAAATATTGAAGTTTCATCACATTTGTATTTTTTGAAGTTGCCTGTTATTTCTAAAAATTTAACCCGCTGTTTCTATTCTCGATCAGCGTTGTCTAAATAAAGATTAAATAAGAGTTACACCATTGGCACAAGTGTGACACGTTACTTCTCGACCTGGACCCTGGGCTCGGCCTCCCTCGCTTCCTGCCCATTGTGGTGCATTCTGCACGTGTCCACGATACCCGCTGAGCACCAGGCTGCCGCGTGCGTTTCAGTAGCGAACGTTACACTAATACCTTTATTAATTTTGTGTCACATAGGACCTCTCCGTTACCTTTCTTTATGTTAATTTGTGTACCATTGTATATGTTCTTAATAACTTCAGTAATGTGTTGGGAAATTCCTCTCCTGCACATGATGTTCCACAGTTTGTTTCTTAAAACACTAAAGAATCCTTTGCTCTTATCTACAAATACCAAATATAATGGAAGATTGTATTTTTTCTATAATTTAATTTACAGAGTAGACATTTTCTGTATAGGATATTTCTTTGCGAAAACATTTGTTCTTCTAAGAGTTTTCTAGTAGTTCTATTATTTTTCTTAATCCTTTAGTAATTATTTTTGCACATCTTGTATAAAGAATTCAGATGGCGTATTCCTCTGTTCTTAGAACAATCCGTTCGGGAGTCCCTT
This sequence comes from Teleogryllus occipitalis, assembly GCA_011170035.1. Taxonomy (NCBI): domain Eukaryota; kingdom Metazoa; phylum Arthropoda; class Insecta; order Orthoptera; family Gryllidae; genus Teleogryllus; species Teleogryllus occipitalis. The sequence continues at coordinate 361,497 of BLKR01000591.1, read as the reverse complement.
TTGAATATTGGGACAATAGGGCTGCTTTCTTTATTGTCAGTAGAGATTTAATATGTCTAAAAATCTATTTCGTTTTTGCTTCTTCTGGCAAGCATTTTTATAATTTTGTGTTAAGGTTATCCGTTCTAGGTGCTTTCTTATTTTTATTTTCTCTGAGAGCATTGTCTTGATCTTCATACTCTATCTATCAACATCCGTTGTTTACAATGCTTCAACCAATTCTACTTACAAAGAGATTTATTTTTTTATTTTTATTTGTTTGTATTATCTATTATATGTCCTACACAAAGCTTCTATTTCATTAAAAAAAGTTATAGTAAAGTAATGATCCACCTAGTGCCCTTATTTTCTATTTAAGAACATAAAATATAAATGTTGTAGCTTAATTGAAATGAAACATCATTGGAGTGGATGATTCCTTAGTCATAATTACATCTTAGTATGTCTCCTTCATAGAGCTTCTCTACAAAATTGATTAAAAAAGAGTGGTGTTCTTTTGTTATTGGTAGTAAAAGTCGATAGAATGATCATCGTTATAAAAGAATTTTCACGCATATTTTTGTCATATGACTTAACCATATATTTATGGCAATATCTGCATTTATTTATTATAATTATTATTTATTTTTTATATTTTATTTCATTTTAGCGTAACAATTTATCTCAACTTTATCTCAAAACATTTCATGTCAACTTTCTTCTTTTGTCAAGTATTTCATTTATTTTCATATTTCATTATCAGTTATTTCACTTTGTAAATTTACAATTTTAAGTATTATTTCTTTAAAATGTTGTATATTTTTTGTAATTTGTTCTTCGTTTTGTTCAATTTTTAATTTTACAAATCACGTTTCTTCAATTAGGTTTTTCTGTTGTACACATTTTATTCTAGAATTTTTTCTGGTATTGGAGATTTCCGCATTGCGGCTCAAGAACGGCGTAGGCTCTTTCGCCCCTTTTAAACTGATCGCTTGGTACGAATCGCCAATGTTTAATCTTCATATGTTCTTAACATCAGTTTTCTGAATACTGTTTGATGATCAAGTGATTGCTCAATGTGATATTGTCTCAGTTTCATATTGTTTTTGTTTTTAATATCTTAAGTTATAGATAATAGGGATTGCTTAACAACGATATATCACACCTGTAAACATAAAAAATGGCTGGAAGTCATTACACATTTTTCAAATTTATGATTTTTTAAAAATTCAAACATGAAAATTTAATACTCAGTAAGGAAAAACTCAAACTTAATCTACAAGTTAATACTTTTGTTCTAGAAAAAATAGCATTTATGTTTCCCCAAACTATTCATGTATTTTATTATCTAAGCTGCTATTTTTAGCCGCTTTGAACGCGTGATTGTAAATTACGTTAAAGGAACGCAAAAAGAGTTACATTATGAGTTCAGATATTTCCAGCCGACAACGCGTCGATTAGGAATTTCGAAACAAGGAATGAAGTACTTCCGTCAGTACGTCATGTCTCGATTTATTACAAACAATTTATACATATTCTTGTTTTGAATTTAATATTGTAACATTCCTTCCTGCGATTTCAATAAACAATTACCTACCTCAGCAAAGCATTCTAGTCTCTTGATAAGTAGAAAGCAATAATGCAGTGCGCTGAAGATTTTAAAATGGAAGGGGGAAAAGCATGAATCTTCCAAAAACTAGTTTAATGGAGAAATCCAATTGGAACAAGTATTGGAACAATTAACACCTCAGAGATCCGAAGAAAATGATAACAGAGACTATAAATTTGCGAAAAAAATATAATGTTAACGTAGATAATGAGGATTTAGTATTAGCATTCACTTAAGTTTTGACGAGTGCAACCTATGTACTAATGCTTCGTAACGTTGTGAAATGTTTTTGCAGTTAATGGTAGGAATTTTGCTACAGTCGTAACTGTGTCATCTTTTGATACGATTATCTACATTAGCATTAGTGACGTTCGGTTTCAGTCTGACTTGTAATGACCAGCGTCGCCGGTTGAGACCGTGCATTAGAACACAAGTATCAAATTTCGAAGTTAATACGTTTGCATGACAATTTATTACGATACAGAATGCTATAGAGCTTCGGTCCACTTCGAAAGCGACGTGATATGAAATAAATAATTTTTGTATGATCTTGGTTAGTGTGACGGGGAGATATGCGATAGCGTTGTGAATTATTGTTGCCATCTATTTATTTATTTAACGTAAAAACAGTTAAAAACTGTGTGACGAAGTATGGGGAAAAGTGCAATATGTGCATGGTTTCTTGAGTTCTGAAATGTCTTTTCTAACTCATATACGTATTAAATTAAATTATGAATACATGTCGCAACGAGCGCTTTTGGCAAGAGTTATTGTGAATACATTCACTTCCGTACTATAATAAAAACTCTTTGCAAAGGCAAATCAGACACAGAGTTGCCAGCGATAACACTGCCGCGATGCAATGAAAAACGAATATCTACATTCCCGAAAGAGTTCAAGGAAACATACAGATAGTGAAGCTACGTTTATGCCCAGAAGCAAAACGAAGGGCCATCTCGGCATTAGCGAGCCGAAGGCGTGGCGAGTGAAGCGAGTGGACAAATACCGCTGCGAAGAGGAGAGGAGAGGCGAGGCGAGGCGAGGCGAGGCGAGGCGAGGCGAGGCGAGGCGAGGCGAGGCGAGGCGAGGCGAGGCGAGGCGAGGCGAGGCGAGGCGGGGACGGCGTCGAAAGGCTCCGAAGCCTCGGCCTTCCGCGAACGAGTCCGCGACGCAGCTGCAGCCGGACAGTCCACAAAACAAAGGAGCGCGCGCTTGGCCGCGCCTTCGACTGCCCATGGCAACCGTCGGAATTTCCACCAGAATCAGGGAAGCCAGCGAAGGTCACTTTTCGGCGAAGAACAAATCGGTGTGAGAAACAGATGAATGATGGAAAATTATGGCTCAAACATAACTGAATGCAAAGAATTACAATATGAAACCATATGAAAATAATTCGTAACTAGCGTCCCATGCGAGAAATCTTGCGTGTTACACCTCAGCTTCTTCCTTATCCTTCCAATTCCATACAAGGGGGAAAGCTGTTAACGCAACATGTTTATTGGTTTAAAATATATACATGTGGCTTCCAATGTATTTGAAGATAATGCAATTTATATTTTTGAAACAAATTTTCAATAAGTTTTTATTTAGTATTGTAGACAGATGTTCTTGGAACAATTCACAACACTTTCGCACTTCACAAAACATTTCAATTTTCTTTTAACTTTCCCTAATAGTCACAAAAATATTAGAAAAGCTTTTTACTCTTAAGAAACGTAGAGGTGTCCACACTAAAATACAGGAACGGTGAAGTACAACCCTACTCTGCAAAATTTGAAATTCATGCCATCGTGAAATTCATGTATCGAGAAGCACCCTACAAGGAAGAATAATTGTTTCTTTGAGGCCGTTGGCCGTGGTCGTGGTCGTTGGCCTCAAAATTCCAGAATTTAAGGCCCTAGAACGCTTCGTTTTGAAGTTATATTACTGCTATATAGGTTTAAACAATACTGTCCGAGTGTTGCGAGTTGCATTTGGCATGAATATTTACTTTTTTTTAACAAATCTTTTATATGTTTGAAGTTAAAGTGAAATTCGTCACGTCTCCGTCAAGTTCTCTTTATTTAGAGATCTCAATTATAAAGATGGGTTGCGTGAAAACTTATCTACCGTGTGGCCCACCTAAGATGTTCCCTTCAATTTTCTCCTGAACCGTTGCAGATACTGAGATGCGGTTTTCACTAAAACTACTATATGCAAGGGGCACATATGGTCAGGCATAATATTATTCTATTGCATATTTTATTGCAGAGATATTGACCCAACTTCTATTTTTTAAATGGAACCCCATAGATATTTTTAGCTAATCGTAACAAGCGTGAAGAGACGAGTTCATAAATATGCATATCGTCATGTGTTACATAGCAAAATTTTCGAGAAATTAAGAGTTTTAAAGACACACGCCGATTGCTGGTTTCCGTAATCTGAACGAGAAATACCGGGTGATATGCGGCGAGGCCATTCCCTTCCGTTGCGTCGACCCTGCGGTAAAGGTTTTCAGTCTTTCAAAGAGTAAAAGTTTTGTTTCTGACAGCACACGCATTTATTAATTCAGAACATGTTCACTCCCCAATCTTCCCTTGCTTTCTCTACGGTTAATAATTCAAATATTTTCCCAAATCTTGTAGTATTTCATTAATTAAAAAAATAGTACCTTGTGGCGTACAGATTTACTCAGAACATGGCTATGGGTGAATACATTGTCTCCAGGACTGAGAGGGTGTAGTCTTAAAGAGAAAATCGCGGGTTTTCGTGAGCTCCTTTGCACATTGCATCATTACAATGACTTCATTTACCGCAGGGTCGACGCAACGGAAGGGAATGGCCTCGCCGTATATCACCCGGTATTTCTCGTTCAGATTACGGAAACCAGCAGTCGGCGTGCGTCTTTAAAACTTAATTTCTCGAAAATTTTGTTATGTAACATATATTCCGAGACCGTGTACTTCATCTATACCCTGATCCTTCCGTAATTCCTTGACCTGACTGGCAACTGATGTGCAATCTGTGTGCTGTATTAAGGAACTGGATCCCTACATCCAGAACTATGGTACAAGTTCCAAGATGGAGCCAGAGGATATGTAAAAGTAGAGGACAGAAATGGGCCTGTGGAGTGTCCGGCGAGCGCAAGTGTTCTTTTCTGGGAATGTCACCGGAGGGGCGGTAGGTACCGCGAGGGAACGTAGTAGGTCATTTAGATTACATTAGATAGCAGCCGGGAAGAAGTGCGGCAAACCCGAAAAGCTAGCTCAGACTCGAGAATAGGAAATAACTTATTCTAAAAAGTCTGTGCCATTCTGTTGCACCACTAGTTACATGGCAATTTTTAAGCATTAACCCTCAACTGGCGTTGTGGTGTCATTCTGACCCCACTCGAATTTCGAAGTTGAATATCTTGCCTATTTTTAAAATGAGAACGTTGGTATGCTTTTTACCTTCAAATAATGTGCTTATCTTTTGATTTGAGAAGTACTGTTGCATTTCGTGCAGTTGGTTTGTAGTGGCGTGAGTGACAATATTTGTTGGGGTCTCAGCGGCACAACCACGCTAGTTACACAACTGTTTTTGTAATATGTTTTCATCGAAAATTGTGTCTAGTGTCGACACGGACCATGACGTCGCTATCTTTAGATGGTTAGAAGAGGTAAAGTATAATGACACTGAAGAGAAGAGGTAAGGTATAATGACACTGAACACATACAAAATGGGTATGATTGTCATAGCAAGAATTCTTGAAGATGCTGGTATATCTACTTGCCTAACCTCACATGAACATCACTCTTGAACGTGCACCTATCTAGAGAGGTTCGTGAAACCACTTCAATAAATATTGAAGAAATCTATTCCCAGTCCTGAATGTAATCCACAAGTAGCCCGGCAAATGAAGCGGTATTTGTAAATTACGATGGAGCAATTTAGCATTGTTGGTAGTAAATGTAAAAAATGAACTTCTTGGTCCCATGGGGAAGTCTAGGGAACCCAGGGGATCCTAAATGCTTAGGATATATCTAGTTCACATGACTTGAAGTGGGGAGTGTGATGCTATTTAATGTAGCTTATAGAAATTTGTTTAGTCAGAATTCTCGGTTCGTGAGATCTTGATGCGAAAATTCTTTCACATACGGACCGGCAAATATCAATACCTACAATACATCAATATCTCCTATACCTATACCTCCACTCATATACCTATCAATACCTCAATACCTCAATATCTACAAATATCAAAACGTTTACTGGTCCGCATGTGAACAACACTAGCGGCTAAATCTCAGGCAGGAGTTTCACCAAAACTGACAGTCCCCTGTCAGGCTGATGTCCCTTGAATTTGAAAATATACTTTTTTTGGGGGGGGGGGAGTCACTATATCCTAAATCTTTTGTTTCAACTTCATATCGAGTGTTTTGTTAATTATAATTTGATCGATTGGGTCGACAAGTGCCACCTCGCTGAATGCCACATTCATTGACAGAGGAGCAAAAATCCACAAGGGTAGACTGGTGCAAATCCTTGCTACATAAATTTGATGGAGAGCGGTCTAAGGATGTTTTCAACATTGTAACAGGTGATGAATCATGGATTTACTTCTACGAACCCAAAACTAAAAGACAGTCAAGTGTTTGGTGCTTTCCAGATGAAGACCCGACCACGAAGGTGAAGAGGGGACGCAGCTGCGGAAAGAAAATGGTTGCATCTTTTTTCATAAAGAAAGGTCATCTGACTACTGTGACCCTAGACAACTAACGCTCTGAGCCTGCTGAGTAGTATGTGACACAATGCTTGCCGAAAGTCATCACAACATGGACATCAAAGCGTCCAAAGTCCAAATAAGGTCACATTTTGCTGCACCACGACAATGCTCCTGCTCACACGGCTTCAAGAACAATCGACTTCCTCAACAATGAACATGTGCGAGTGTTGTCCTATTCGCCTGAAGTGTCCCCTTGAGATTTCGTTTTGTTCTCTCAAACCAAGGAGAGTGGACAGCGTTTTTCTTCGGATGAAGAAGGTACATTGGTGCTTTAAACACCATTCGTAAAGAAACGTGGAGTGACACCTTTTGTAAGTGGTTCCAAAGGATGGAAAAGTGTATATGTGATAATGGATAGTATTTTGAAAAAAATGGATTTTTTATTTATTTTTTTAAATTTTATTTTACGTCAAAAAAAACAGTTAAAAACTGCGTATGACGTGCTATGGGGAAAAGTGAATTGTGTGCACATTTTCAAAATTCTGTGATCCCTACACTAAGTCATATACTACTTAAATTTTGAATTTTTGAAAGGGAGAAAAAAAAGAAAGAAAAAAAACCTCCCATGTAATAAAATCTATTGTCAAGGATAAACAAGCAATAAATTTTGAATTTTGAAAGGGAGAAAAAAAAACTCCCATGTAAAAGAATCTATTTTCAAGGGTAAATAAGCAATAAATTTTGAATTTTGAAAGGGAGAAAAAAACAAAAAAAAAAAAAAAAAACTCCCATGTAATAGAATCTATTTTCAAAGATAAATAAGCAATAAATCTTGGGTCTTATTACTTCCTGCCGCGACAACATGGAAACGATAATTTGAATAATTGTATTTCCCACTGAATTCTAGAAGACGTGCACAGAAAATGAAGTTACATTTATGTCCAGAAGCAAAACAAGGGGCCATCTCAGCATTTGCTCAATGGGTCAGGGAAACTGGACGAAAAACCTGATCGAGATGGGATGGGAGATCGAAAAACCTGATCGAGATGTTTAGACTTTCAATAAATTCATTACTTTAAATTCTGCTAAAAACTTTCGGCATAATCTTCGTAATGCGAGTTAATACGTGCTGTTGTTGCACCATGAAGTTTATAATTCATTAATCAAAACACGACACACTCATTTGAAATACTCGTTCTCACCACTCGTTCTTCGCTTTCGTTCACCAATCTTAGGTCATTGGAGTCGATTCGTTAACACTAGGATCACGGTGTAAGATATACTTCTTACATCGTGGGTAAGAAATATTCTCTTACGCTGTGCCATAGATTAACACATATTCATTCATGACTCTACCTTAGAGAAAACCTCTACAGTATATGCCTCTACCATGCTCTCCTCTTCAGAGAGTACATAAAAATATTATGCACGCCCTTGGTGTAATATATAAATTCTCTTACACCAAGGCGTACGAAATTTCTTACACCGTCTTACACCATGCACACGCCATTCGATTCCTCTTTCAAATCTTTAAATTGGATTTCGTTCACGAACGACACATCTCCAGTCGATCGGTAGTGTGAAGTGTGTGCCGTGTCTGTGAATTGGGATTTGCAGCTGTGTAGAGTGGGGCTATCAGGCTTCAGTGACAGTTACACGCCGTTACCGCTGTCATAATCATTCCTGATCTGCTGAAGCTGGTGTTAACTGCTCTGTATCAAATTACGTAGCGACGAGTTCCTTCACTTGGACTGCGTGAAGAACTTCTTTCGTCGCTATGGTGAGTTTCAATTGCTGTTCTATAGAGAAGGAACTTTTGGTTGATTAAATTTACTAAGTTTCTTGATTTTCTGTACTAGATTCGGTTTATTCTTATACAAAATAGAGCGGGGAAAACACGTCTCGCAAAATGGTACATGAACTTTGATGATGATGAGAAGCAAAAGCTTATTGAAGAAGTTCATGCAGTTGTTACAGTAAGAGATGCGAAGCATACGAATTTTGTTGAGGTACGTTGGATGCAGGAGAATTGTGTGTGCTTATCTATTCTAGACTGTGATTTTTGCTTTTATATCTGTGTTTCTCATTTACAGTTCCGTAACTTTAAGATTGTGTATAGAAGATATGCTGGCTTGTATTTCTGCATTTGTGTCGATGTAAATGATAACAATCTTTGCTACCTTGAAGCAATTCACAACTTTGTTGAAGTTCTAAATGAATATTTCCATAATGTTTGTGAGTTAGACCTAGTCTTCAATTTTTACAAGGTGAGTAATGTGATTCATGCACCTTTGCAATTCATTTGTTTGACAGATGTCTAATGGTGACATATATTTCAGGTATACACTGTTGTGGATGAAATGTTTCTTGCTGGGGAAATAAGAGAAACCAGTCAGACAAAAGTATTGAAGCAATTGTTAATGTTAAACTCACTGGAGTAACATTTAAACAAGTAAAATTGTGTTCCAAATACTCTTTTCCATGTGTATGAATGTTTGTCATGCATGTAAAAATATGTAAACAAAATACTATATTGTTTGTATGTTCTATATAGAATTGTATTCTATATAATAAATAGAGATGTATTGAGAGTTGTTAATTGAATGTTTATGTATTAAAGGCCATTGAAAATTTGAAATGACTGTTTCTATTATAAGTAAATCTGACCTTTCTTGGTAATTTGTATTTTAACTGGAGGTTATAACTTTTCTTTCAACAAATCTCAGTTTTTTAAAAGTGTTTCCAATTGTCATTGAATGAAGATTGTTGAAGTATCATCTTTTTGGCAGCAAATTTCAATGCATTATCACTTCACAGAAAACATGCCCAAACAGAATGAATGTATGCAAAGAACTTGCAATTTTTTTTTAATAAACAAGATGACTTGTAATCATTGTTCATATTTCTAGATTATTAAATATATTAAATCTTTCATTGTATTGCATTAGGGATAAAATAGCCCAAATCTTAAACTATGGAAACATCACTTTTAATATCTCAAAAAAAATTATCTTATTGCATTTTTATTTTTTATAGAATTTATAAAAAAACATAAAACATTTGTTTTAGGGCCCCTGCACACAAGTGTTGCATGTCATGCATAACACATGACATCTGATGCAAATTAGTACACAAGCTTTGGCTGTTCTGCATAAAACACCATGTTAATGTTACATAACGCACATCAATTGTGTTAAAGCAATGCTCGTGTGACATAGGCCTTAATAAGTATGCTGAATTTATTTCCACTGAAAACATTCCAATCGTCAAACTCCAATCTGGATTTGGTTGAAAGTGGATCTCTGCATATGCTGTCTTCACCAAAATAATTTTTTAATCGCATCATAATGCGAAAATATTTCAGTGTTTCCATTGATTACTTGGCAATTCCAAAATGTTCTAGCATTGAGTATATTTCTGTAAGCATGTGCATTAGTGGTCTATTCCTTGCCAATGCCACATGCCTGCACAACGAGTCACTACTGTGTTCAGTGACATACCTAGTGTTTGGAAATAGGACATTGTGTTATCTTAATGCTGAATTACACAATATTTATTTACTCAATAAAACTTTAATTTGCTTACAGGATGTCTCAACTCTTATAAAGACATTTTTACCAATGCATTGAATTCATGCTGTAGACTCTGCATGGGTATACACTATTACTAGTATGTTTCTAGGTTATAAAAATATCTGAAGAAATCCTTTCTTCATAATTTTTTTTGAAAAGTGTCCCAGAATGCTCATAAGCAATTTTCTACAGGAAGGGGACAACATGAATTAATTGACAAGTGGAACAATGACCATTTTTGGTTATGCAAGTCTGCATAAATTCTAGGAATGTTGTTGCGAAAGTTTTCTTTCCAAATTACTTTATTTGATCATCTTAGCATTCTTAAATGTGGAAATAATAAATTAAGAACCTATAACTGAAATTATTGCAACACTGGCAGGAACAAATTAATCCTTTTTCAGGAGGGCATATCAAAATACAGAAGACAATCCCTAGACACATTGCTTCCCAATTTGGACCATAAGATAAACCTATGAGTAACTGAATAATTCTGAATATAGTGTTAATCTTTTTCTCCAGGGTCTTAATGCAATAGTACCCTAACCCTTGTGAAAAAAATGAATCTGAAATCTGTCATGCTTGCCAAATAATGACTTACAATATACAGGGTCAGTCATGTAACTTTAGTTTTCATGGAAATGTTTCAGGGAATGGGTCTAATGAATACACATATTCATATCTATTTTAATCGTTTGTATTTTTTGAGATCAACTTGTATTTAATGGATTAAATTTAATTATATTAAAAAAAAAGTTTATTTAACATAAGACAATATGTATATCATTGGTTTCTTTTTTTTTTATGCTTGTCATGATAGACTAAAAAATATGCGAAGTTCCATTTGAAAAGCACAAAGTTATCTCAATGTCCCTTAAAATACAAGGGATAAAATCAAAACCAATACATGCATCAATTAGCCCCGTTCTCTCATGTAGTTTTGTGAAAACTTCATTGCAATAACTTCAACTGTTCAAAATTTACAGTAAGTGCTAAAGTTACATGACTCACTCTGTATATTGAGTAATGTTAAAAAAAACAAAAAACTTTGCATTTATGCAACAAAAGCTCAGAATTGAAAATTCTGAAATATAAAAAAGGGTATCAGTTATTTTTTCTAAACACTGAATTTTTTGGAATAGGCTCACTATTGTGCTAGGAGATTCAAATGTTAATAAAATTACAATTTTGTAAATGAATTTTTTAAGACTAAAACGATAGTAAACAATTTTAAATAAGTTTTCATGAAGGAATTATAGCTGGAAAAAAAAACCAACAAAAAAGCAGCAGTTATATAACAAATAATTTTTAATGATAAGTCTTCTCTTTCTATAAATTATTTTAATGAACTAATATTTTACAGATGGTAACATGCAAAACCTGATGACGTACAGACAGTATTTTCATTCATTTTTATAAGATTTCAGTAATTTGCTTAGAGATCATGACTGACTTTATGCAATTTAACATAAGTTTCTCTCTTCAATACCAAACAGTAACAGAAAACATTTCATCTTTCAAAGTACTCTTATTTTAAAACAGGGCTCATCAAAAGTGGGTTTGAAGTTAAAAGTTGCCAGCAGCAATAGCAGCCAGAACTCGAAGTGAGAGTAGTAACAAAAGTGAAGACTGTTGAAGATCGCAAAGGACTGGTTGACTCAGTTCCATACATCTCCTCAGGATATGGATAGCAAGGCATGAAATTATGAAATGAATCCCTTACCATTTTGAATGATTCTTTTAAAATATGAATATAATTCCACAACACATCTCATTGACCATGAACCCTTTGGTCATAGGTGTTCGATAAAATTGTTTGTTTAATTATTATCAATAATACCAGTACAAGCAATATTCATCATCCTAAGGCAATCTGAATAGATGTTTCAATAGTTGAGCATATAGGGTTTCATGAGAATTGACTATGTATGAGATGGAGATGAGACTGTGGAACGAGTAAAGGTCTGCTTGCTTGAACTGATGAATTTCTCATTCCTCTACATTTGTCATTTAAATTTCTCATAGCACTCCCACTGGGTCCCAGCCACCTGTCAAGAGCCGGAAGCAATAGGCCTCGACTCCATGATGACTCCTGTTTTAAGTCATGTCATTTAAAAGTTTTAAGGGTACTTCAACATTTAAAACATTAGTTTTTTATGCCATGTTTTCATGAATAATTTTGTTAGCAATTCTAAGCCTTTGGAAAAGGATAAGGAACTCAATGATTCTTCTTACAATTCCATTTTCTTTGGTGTCCATCACTTTCAGACATGACAATAGTTATACAATTTTCTATGAAAACCCGTTTTTTGAGGACCTGCTCATCTTTTGAGAGCGGTATCAATACTTCTGCATTCAAGCACTTCAAAAGGGAGATTCCTTTAAGCAGTTATTTTTGCAGCAACATTTTAAGTTTTTGCACTACTACTTCCATGTTTGCCCTCTGGTCAGTGTGCTTTGCAACAAGTCCAAGAAAAGCATCAAATAATTTTGTCTTCCCATTTCTATACTGCTCAACCATTTTCTGATTGTTTTTCAACACATCAGCACAAATCTTTGTAATTTCATCTTCATTATTTATTTGAATCCACTTTCTTTCTTCTACAATCTAGAAAAACATGCACCATACAAACTGAAAAATTATGATAAACTCATATGTAATCAATAATAAAAGAGATTTACCAAAGATGGAGACTTTGAATTTCCAATCACAACTTCGTTTAAAACCTTCTTAGCGATGAGTAAATTGATTGTGCCTTCTTGCAACAAATCAACTATTTCACCCAATGTTGCAGAGGTGACAGAACTTCAATTACAAAATGTAACATTAAAATCATGATATAACTTTTATACTAAGAGATTTCACATAAAGTTTACATACCATTTTTCTAATGATAATTTATTCTTGTTTAAAGTTGTTAATAAATGTATTAAAAGAAGATTCACTATTAACTGTGCATCTCTTCCCTCTAATTTCATTATCTCAATGAAATGTTGTAGCAATTTGTCTTCATTCTGAAAATAAATTAACCAACGTTTTAATTGCATATCATGCACAAAACAACAAGATTAACATGTAATGTACTGAGTCACACTTTCTCCTTTAGTTGATATATTTTACACAGTTGCAGTACAAGGGAAAAGGTGTGGTTAAGTACAACTAGCAATATCAAAAATGGCAATTGCCTACAATTCAGGTCTCTCAATGAACTAATAACTACATCTTCTCTTCTTCTTCTTAGCTGTTTGGTTGACCCTCAGGTGGATCTTACGGCACCTAACTTCTTCTTCCACTCTTCTCTATTGTTCCAAGTCCCAGGAGGTATCTGCCATCCAGCCATTGTCTTCTCTATGTTGCCTTCAACCAGGTCGCGACCAACCTCTTTTTCCTCTTTCTTGCGGTTGCCAATCCAAAAGTTTCTTTGAAAGTCTATTGCTCTGCATCCTCTGCATGTGTACAAACCATAACAGTTGTTTCCTTTCAATTTTATGCAGTACATCATGCTTCAGGCCCGTCATTTCTTTAATTCTTTCATTTCATATTTTCTCTCTCTTCATTAGTTTTGTTCTTTTACTTATATTCTTGTCTTGAGTTAAACAAGTATTTATGATGACAGGCAGTTAATTAAAAACGTTAACTCTTGGTGAGAAAATTAGACTAATTAAAGAAGACAAACAAAGCAACACTTATGTGAAAGTTTTGATAAAGAAATTTAAAGTGGAGAAAAGTCAAGTGTATGACACCTTAAAAACAAAGACAAATCAAGCATGTGTAATTAAAAGAAATTTTTTATAAGTGGTTGCCACATTATTCACTAGGACTTAGGTGAATAGCCGAAGTCTACAATGTCAGATGAATTCATCCGTTCCTACAAATATTGAAGGAAATAATTTTCCTTTTACTTTTTATGGAGTTACTTTTATCATTAGACTGTTTATTGCATTTCTGTATATCATTTTCTTTGTCTCCAGGACGTCTTCACTTCTTTGAAATGTTTTGAGGTGAGATAAACTACTCACACAACCTATTGCATCTCTGAACAAGTGCGTTTTCTGAATCGGCACTTTTTATTGCAAACATGAATGAGCCGGATACCTGAACAAGGCAGAAGAAAATGTTGGACCCAAAGAATTCTGACTTAGGCAGGTTTTACTGTATAACCAATCATTTATTTTATTTCAATTTCTTGATTCTTGCTTGGAATCTTTTCAAAAACTTACATCTCAGTAAGGAATGCAAATCTTTGTAGAATTTAAAATCGGTTGAAAGTATTTACTTTATTGGAAACATGAAGAGTCAATGGGTTAAAACATGTTGATTGCTCCTGGTTGACTTGACATTTTTTACTGGTTTTAAATTCCACAATGTTTTAACATCATGTGAAAGGTGACACACTGATGTTGATAGTAGTTTTAAGGAGGCACTAGATTATTATAACATTTGTGTTTTAGTACTATTTAGTACAAAACAGACTGAAGTTGTTAAGTGAACAGTATTAGAATACTAATGTTCTAAAGTCTTATTATGTTTGATCTTAGTTTCATTAAGTTTGACTTTCAATAACTGAAATGGGTAAAATAAATTTTAGGTTATGGTGAAGTAATAAACCATTAAAAATTGAAACAGCTTAATAATGCAATATAATTGGAAATATTCAATGTTAAAGAAACCATAAAACTTGAACAGCTTTTATATGTATGGAATGAGGTATGGAGTATGAGTGTATGGATGGGGCAGGACTGAGAGAAGGAAAAGTTGTTAGTGAAATTTTCTCCCACCTATTTTAACTCTTACCAACTTTTAAATGCATCAATTGTAAATAAGTTTCATCCTTTGGCAATTGCTGAATTAGAAACTGCCAAATTTGGTGTCAATAAAAATTACTTTTTCATTTATGGATGAAAAGCAATCAAAAACAATAATCAGAAGTCATACAATGTAAGTATGTCTGCAGTGAACCATTCAGTAATTGAAGGTATATTACTAATAATTATTTGCCCATTTTTTTTACCACTAATTGAATTGCAGCTTCAGATGAGAGCCCATATTGTTTAATAAGTTTCCTTCTAGTCTCTTCTGGCAGTTCTGGAATACGATTTTGCAATTCTCTTACATTAACCAGATTTTTAGCATCTTTGGGAAGAGGTTGTCCCTCTATCAAGAGCCTCAAAGGAGGTAGATTAGGTTCTGGCATATATCTATAATCCTGAAAACATATCAACAAAATAAATAACCAAGATTGGTAAAAAGTAATGTTTAAAAATATAAATTAATAATTTCTGTACAAATTATACCTGCTTTTCTTCCTTATCTCTCATAGGCAATGTCTGTTTGTACACAGGATCCCAAGAACGAGTTTCATTTGTAACAACACCCCCTTTATTTAAAATACTAATTTGCCGTTGTATCTCGAATTGAATAGCATTAGCAACACCTCGAATACTGCCAATATTCTTGATTTCTGTGCGAGTTCCCAGAGGCTCACTTGGCTGATGGACAGAGACATTGGCATCAACACGTAAAGCTCCCTCTACAACAGAAACTCAGACTGTACACTTCAGCAGTCCAACAAATAAAATTAAGTTTTGCTAATGCAAGAGCAATAATGATTACCGTACCATATTAACCTGAATATAAGTTGACTCAGCATATATGACAACCCCCTAATTTTGAAGAAGCCCCCTGAGAATTTTTTAAATTTGGAATTAATTATTACTACTTGGTCAAAATAAAATTGCAAATTGTGTAATTGACTAAAAAATTGTCTTCTGCATGAGAATGTTAAAACCTATTGTCTGAGGTCTTGTTTGTCTATTTTCTTGTTCCTTAAATTCATCATCATGATTTTTCTCATTAGCCACCTCATTTTCACATGTAACAATGTTTCTTTCTTTTCGGTCCTCCTTCCATACTGCGTTGCCCTCTGACATCATAGACCCAATAAAAAAAAACTGCGCGTTCACTTTCCTTTCTTTGTCTTTCATCTGACACCATCTTAAGAACATTCCCTTCTAAGGCACAAGATTTTTGTTCTGTACCAATATCGTTCGCGACCTCTGATTTTTTAAAAGTTTTCTCACATTCTTTATCAGAATGTTCTTGAAATGCATTTTGCTTACTGTTCGTGTGATCGGATTGTAGGTGCTAGTACTGCGAACTCGTACTCGGAACTTTTCTGTTTCGCGGGTAAAAGTGGGAAATAGGGGCAAGTTCAGGAATTTTTTTTTCAAGATATTTTTTTAATCATCACTTTTTATGATTGAATGACGAATGCTTACATCAGTGTGAAGTTTTTCATTTCCATGTCTTGCAAAACACAGATGCGCACTTGCCGGGCATCGAACTGAGAGTCAGTGCAACCTCTAGATCTGGCTTTGTGGATCAAAATCTTGCCAACGAATTTTATTACTTTCTTGTAAACATATGTATATGCGAAGTAATATATGTAGTATAGAGAAAGTTATGTAATGCTGCACAAAAAAACCTGTGGATTTTCAGCAGAAAAAACAAAAATTTGCCGCACCCTGTCAACGAAAATTGGATAAATCCAGTTGCTAAATTAAGAGAAAGCTAGATGTGCTACAGAATGGCACAGACTTTCTCGTAGTAAAGTTTTCTAATTTCGTTGGTGTGGTCTGGCTTTAAGGTCTTGCTCCATTCTCTGACCAGCTGCCATCTATCGTCGCCCAAAGTACATTTTTATTTTTTTTATTTTCTCAACTTTTTGCTTTCCTAGTAGTACAATCAAATTATTACTTCAAGAATATTAAAGAAGAGTAAAAGTTCGTCCTAAACGGAAATTTTCATTGAAAAATTTAAGGCGGTTTTTAACAAAATGGCAATTAAGCATTACTGTAAATTCGAAATTTGAAGATCTTTTTCACAAGAATCTATTGAGTTCTCGAAAAAGTTGAATTGAAGTCATTTGAAGCACTTCCACTCACAAATGTAAATAAGCATACAAATGGATGGAAATATCCACATTAACGGCGTGAGAGATATTAAAAAAAAATTACATTTGTGTATCTATTGGAAAAATTTGAAGAAAAAATTTGGAGCTATTTTTGAGAAAGTGGCGTTTGAGCGTTTCTGAAAATTCGGAATTTTGAGCTCATTTTTACAGAAAACTGTTGAGTTTTCAAGAAACTTTATCTGATATTACATTTAAAATACATGTACTCATAAATATAATAAAGTGAAGAAATCACCTCTAATATAAATATTACCGATGTGAGACCCAGGCCAAAATAATTACATTTTTGTAATTTTTGAAAAAAACAAAAGAATAGAGCAATATGGCGTTTATGTCATCGGATAGGGTGCATTTGGTACTAACTCTACCAAAAATGTTTAAAAAATTTTGGAGCCTTTTTGAGAAAATCTTTTAGTATTTTTTTAAATTGCAAATGTTTCACACTCTACTGCATGAAAACTACTAAAATTTCCAAAAAAATTATATGACTTTCATGATACAACTATTTATGGACAACAAATTTCGTTTGAAGGAAAAATTTAAGTCTTCAATTTTGTAGTTGTAGGAAGACGCCGGAAAAAAATTCAAACTTTCACAAAATTCAAATTCAACAAGAGGTGTTACAGAATGGCATAGACTTTCTTGAACGGAATTTTTTTAATTTCTTTGATGTGGTTGGATTTAAGGTGTTGCTTCATTCTCTGACCAGCTGCCATCTATCGTCGTAAAGTAATTTTTTTTACATTTTCTCAGCTTTTTGCTTTCCTAATTGTACAACCGAAATGTACCTTCAAGAATATTGAAGAAAAGTAAAATCTTGTCTTAAATAGAAATGAACAATGGACTGGCAGACTGACAAACGTTTTGAAAAAAACACTTTTGGTATCAATACCCAAAATGTGTATTTTCGTTAAAATCTCAAAATCGATTTTCTTCATTACATAACTTTCTCTATACTACATATATGCATATGTATACGAGAAAGTAAAAATCCTCTAACATGTGATGTAGCCAGAAGTTTTGTGGGTCCTTGATGGCGAAAAACCAATTGAAAACGAAACGTTCGTCCGTGAACACTACTAGTGCCATGTGTAGAATTCTTTCCAAATCGAAGAAATCCCTGTCAATCTGGCTCTAGTTGAAGCTTTGAAATTTTGAAGAACACTAAAATTCGGGGGTACTTTACATGAAGACCTTCCAGATATTTTCAAAAATTTTCTCAAAAACAGCTCCAAATATTTTCTTTAAATTAAGAAGAGAGTAAAATACACTTATAAAGGTGGCGAAGATCCTATTTTCACAGTGAACTCTGAATTTTCGGAAATTGCAAACGTATGAATTTTCTTCAGCATCTTCCTTCAACTACAAAATTGAAGATGGAGATTTTTCCTTCAAATGAAGGTGTTTGTTGTCACCTTTGTTGTCAATAATTAGTTCTTTCATTAATGTCATATAGATTTTTAAAAAAATTTTAGAAATTTTCTTGCAATATAATATGCAATATTTGCAATTAAAAAAAAAAAAGATTTTTTCAAAAACAGCTCCAAGTTTTTTCTTTAAACTTTTGGTAGCAATAGTGCTAAACTCACTGCCAGATCTAAATGCCATACTGCTCTATTCATTTATTTTTTCAAAATTTACAAAAATGTAATTTTATTGTCTTGTTTCTTACGGCGCTTATATTTACATTACCGACAAGTTGTTCACTTTGTTGTATTTATACATAGACATGCTTTAAATAATGTCATAAAATTTCTCGAAAACTCAAGGTTTTGTGACGATAGCTCAAAATTCTGCATTTTAAAAACACTCAAATGCCATTTTCCCAAAAATTACTCCAAATTTTTTCTTCAAACTTTTCCCACGAATTGTGCTAATTGCAGTGTTTAATATGATAAGTTCATTTCGGTGTATTTTTTTGTTTTTTCAAAAATTACACACACATAATTTTTTTAAAATAATGCTTAAATGCAATTTTCTTTAAAACAGTTCTAATTTTCTCAATGAAAATTGCTATTTAGGACGAGGTTTTACTCTTCTTTAATTTTCTTATGGTAATATTTTGGTTCTCCAATTAGGAAACCGAAAAATTGAAAAAATGTACTTTGGGTGGCGATAGATGGCAGCTGGCAAGACCGTAAATCCAATCTACACCATGGAAATTAGAAAACTTGACTAAGAGAAACTCTATACTATTCTGTAGCACCCCTAGTTTATTTTCATGTTGTGTTTTCCATGATACAGCATGATTTGTTACAGATGATCTCTTTACCGATCCATTAAAAAATATTGGTCTGAATTGCAGGTGAATCACAGTGAATATCAAGGAGAAAAAAGTGACAACATCATCATCTTATATTCAGGTAAATACGGTATGTTAAAAGACTCCTGATAAATCAAGGAACAGACCCAAAGATTTTTGTTCTTAAGTAATGATAAGTAAGTCGCCTTTCTCTGATCACATGTTCTGAATTAGCAATTACGTTATTTCTACTTCACAAAAGCTTTTCAATCTTTAATAGCTCAATGTTTACAACAATTTTGAGGACACTGACAATTTAATGTATGGCATCATGATCGTTATTCACCAATATCATTTCTTATAAACACACCTTCCATTTTACAAGAACAAGTATTCAGGCGCAACAAAATAAGACACAATTCCTTCACCAAGGCTGCTGCTTCTTCTCCATCCTCTAGATCTGGTTCAAATACTAATTCCATTAGTGGTACACCAGCCCGATTCAAATCCACAAGACTCCTGAACAAATAAATGGCCTTCTGATTCAATTTTCAAATCATTTTTAACATAAATTGAAAATATATCACACACAACCACCTTTTTTCAATACTGTCATGGAGTGACTTTCCACTATCTTGTTCCAGCTGAAGTTGTTTGATCCGTGATGATTTTAAGTATGGTTTCTTATGAATACTTGGTGTATATACTTGGAATTGTAGCTTTCCATCTTCTGCAATGGGTGCTCTTTGCTGTGTAATTTGATATCCTGCCTAGAAATAGGATTTGAAATATAGATTATCCAAATATATTTTCATAGTTTTATAAGTAGATATGTGATAGCACTGTTTTCAAACAATCTAAAGTAATCAAAATATAAATTTAATATTAATGGTTGAAACTACTTTAGTATTATATAAACTTTATTGATTAAATTCTCTTAATATTTTCAACAAATAGGATATTGGACTGGGGGGGAGGGAATAAAAAAAAAAATAAAAAAATAAAATAAAATAAAATATCCCTAGTTCCCCCAGTAACACATTAATATATAGATGAAATGCTTTAACATGCAGCCTGTGGCTCTGAGTCCTTGGACATAACTCCAAACCCCTGCACTGAGGAAGGCATTTCAAAATTGCAAGTCTTCAAAAAAAAAGCTTGCAATAATCAAGAAAACTATAAACAACTGAGGAAAACAAGAGGGCATGGCACTGCACCCAAACAGGTATACTCATATATGATTTATAATTACATTAGATCAATAATTTTTACAGACCTCGTATTCTTCTTTAACAAAAAAATAAATAAAAATATAGCAAATGTAATTTTATATAAACTAGAGCAGCTACAACACTATGCTTATTTGTAACTTACTTTTCGTCTTATTTGTAACTTTTATGAACTATTATATAAACTATTATATTACAGAATGTAAATAATATTATAATACTAATTAACCTAAGCTCTAGGATGGCCAATGTACTAGCTTCCTGTAGTGTTCCCAGTTGGGGCAAAAATAGATTTGTACCTTTCATTTAAAATCATCTCAGTTTCTATAGCATGTGACAAAGAAATGCTCAGGAAGGTGGAGATTGTTAGTTACAGTGAAGGGATTACGTCATGTTCACCCTCGTACCCCCAAGTGTGGGAATTACAACTAGGCCCGGGAATGGGGAACACTGTTGGCTAGCAGGCAAAGTCAAATAATCAGCCCAAAATGCCAAATACATACAGAAATTGACTTACTTTTCCTCATGAAATCCAAACTGTAATTAGATGTATTTTAAGCAGGGGGAGATCCAAAGATGAATATTGGGAAGGGAAATTCAAAAGGTTTTTGTCGAGTAAGTCATATTAAAGTTTTTGTAAAATGTCGCAGGCTACACTCAGCTCACACTGAGATACGATTTTATTTGTTTGAATGATGATCTGAAAACATTTTTCCTTGAAAGTCTCTGCCAAGTTCAAATTAATAGTTACTGAAAAATTTTAGGGGGAGGGGGAGGAATTTTTCTCATTTCCCTCCCCATGGATCTGCACCTGATTTTAAGTAATACAGAATTTTGCTTTGACAATATAATTCACTGATAAATCATTGGCACCCCAAATAGATCTTCATTAAGCTATTTCAAAAATAGTCATGAGAAAAATTTTCCAAGTTTCAATTGTTTGTATTGTAAATGGTACGTTGACAACAACTCTCATAATTCACAAAAATCAAATCTTTGGAGTTCTTTTAATACATAGGAGTCTCTCCTACAATCACCGTTGAAGGGAAAACAACAAACCACTTACTTATCTAGTCATCACTTTGAAACAATTAAATTGCAAAATACAAGAACTGAGCGACAGGATGTCAACTCAACAGGCCCTTAACTTTTTATTCTCCCACCCATGCAATAAAACTAAAGAGTAATGCATGGATTAGTTGATGGAGTGAATAAACTGTCATATTCATCTTTCCATAAGACGTGTAATTTGAATGTAATAGCAAATATCTTGATGGAGTCAGGAATAATCTTAATCCAGAGTCATCACATAAAATAAATTTAATATAGATTTCAAAGTAGAATAGAAACTTCACATTGGAATGTATATACGAATTCTTCCATTCCTTATTCCATTATCCTTCTTTCACTTTCATCACCCCAACTCCTTTCTTACATTTCCCTCATTCCTCTCCCATCTACTTGATCTAGCTCACTCCTCGCAAACCAGTCACAGCCAATCCGGAGGCTGAGACTGCTAAGGCAGTAGTTTCGTAGCTATCTCGGACCGATAGGTTCGTGGGTTTGAGTCCTGCCTTGGGCATGTTTGTATTTGTGTTGGTCTTTTCACTCCTTATCATCACCATATAGTTTCATCTTAACAGTTACCATAACATTACCTCCAATAGTGATCCCTAATGACCTAGATGTTGAAGTGACCTTAAATAAAAATTTTAAAAAAAAAACCCACTCAGACTCTACCTATGGACAGGTCAACATGGCTCATACGGATCCGAATAGTACAACTTTAATATTTTATTATTTTTTAAACTCGCTTTATAACACGAGATGACTATTTGGTCATTCTATACGAGAATGTTTTCAAACATTTTTCAAAATGTTAGTAGTTTTTTATAAAACTGTCCATGACAAGAACTGAACTATACAAAAATTTTGGATTTGTTTCAGGGTTTTCATATGAAGTACCCCCAAAAATTGAAAGATTCTTTTCATTCTCGCAGGGTTTTGAGTCAGGCCAGATCTATTTAGGAATATTCATAATGGGAAAAATCCTATATATGGTGTAGGTGCTAGCTTAGTTCATAGACAGTCAGAAGATTGGACACACACACCTTTTAACTAAAGCATTCTTGGAATCAGATGACCCCAAAATCTGTATTTCTGTTAAAATCTCGATTTTACTTCGTTTTCATTTCTGCAGCCTTACATAACATTCTCTTAAACAATGTATAAACTATATATAAGAGAAAGTAAAAATGATATCAAGTAATTTCTGTTAGAACATTTTTTCTAACTTCAGCCAAATACCAATTGATAAAACACTTTACATAATATTAAAAACAAGTAAAAGCAATTTTCATTCAATGAACAAATATCCACAAGGTAAACTATTGCAATAAAAATAGTTTTAAAGAATGATTATATTAACATAATTAAAATAGCCCTTTGTTGAACCTCATGTCACATTGTTTTTAATCTAAATTAAAGAACAGAACAAAAACATTAAAAAAGTACTTTGGGCAATAAGCTTCTAAGAAAAATACATTTTAATTTGATTTTGCTTATTTAAATCATTGACAATAATTCCTGTTATTCACCACACTTTACATACTCATAACAAGTGGAATATTTGTTACAAGTACTTGGCAAAAACAAATCCACTTACTGGAAGATCCGCATAGAAATAGTGTTTTCTATCAAATAAAGATACAGCATTGATTTTGCAAGAAAGAGCCAATGCTGTGAGAACAGCAGCTTCCACACAACTTCGATTCAGCACCTAAAATCATACAATTTTAACTCTTGACATTTAAATTTTCACATACTAATAAATATATGCTGATTATTTTCCAACTTACTGGTAGAGTCCCTGGAGTTGCAGCATCAAAGAAAGAAACATTACAATTGACTGGAGAGCCGAAATTTGTACTGGCGCCAGAAAATAGTTTTGAACGAGACGATATTTGTGCATGTATTTCAAGACCAACCACACTCTGCCAGTGCCCTCTGAAACAATTTTCTCGTAATTATCATATTCGTTTCAAATGTAATCACAGTTTGCAGGATAGCCAGTTTTTAACTGTATTTACGTTTTTGATTTTATTTGCTTGTCAGACTGAGAAGTTTTTCCTCTTTTCGACACATGTTCGAAAGAAAATTTAATATTTCTAAAGAACGATACTTGTATTCGTGGAATATGTATTGAATGCATCTCAGGCTCTCGTGCTTCGTATTTATAAACAAATTACATATTAATGATTGTTTAGAGTAAATATGCATTTATTTTGTGGTAAAATGGTACGTAACACAACAGAGCGGCAAAAAAATTGCAAAGCCGCTCAACACATGGTTCACATATCTGACAACACAAAAATCAGCTGTTTCACCGCCCCCTAAACCTCTATCGGCAACGATCTGAGTTGTGAAAATGAAAAGGGGAACTACTGTCAGGCGACGCTGATGGTCCTGTTTGGTATTAATTTTCAACAAGTTATAAGTATCACAGCGCGCGCTTATGACTCAAAATTTATTGGTGAGAAACATTTGGATCGTGAAACAATCAACTAGTCTTTAATAATGTTCTTAACTTCTATGGCCTAAATCATATCGATGAGTCATGGAAGGCCTAGTCACATTTGTGCCCGCCATATTACTCTGATAGAATCACGTGATGAGTAGAATATTGTTGGAGTAGGAGGCTGTAGGGGTGCCGGGTTGATTTATCAAGAATAGATTTGTTGATACATTACGTTCAGTGTATTTGTTGCCATAGACATCGAAAATGGATACCCGCAAGCTTCAAGACGTTCTACGAGCAACTATAGACCCTAATCAACGACAGCAAGCCGAAGAACAACTGACCCAGGTATATGAAAACATGTGGCTTGTCTGACCTTCATGCATTTCATTGTGACTCAATGCACGCTTTACCCTCATTACGTCAATAAAAATACCGACAATTAACAATTTAGATACATATCCAGAAGTGTAATGCAAATGTACTCCAATTGTTGTATATTTGTTCCCCATCTGTCATTTGAAGACCAACTTTTCGACTTAATTTTACTTCCAAAAAGTTAGGTTAAGTGATTTTGTTAATCTGCCATGGGTTCACATTGCTAATCATTCAGTGAAGAAGAAGTAAAACTTCAAATTAAAGCGTTGATATAAATTTTAGGTATTACCTTAGTAAAATGTCATAGTAGGATTTAATTTACAATATAATGTAAGAAGTTTGGACTAACGTTCAGAATATGAACTTTAAGTATTGATTTCAATAATAGAAGGGATCACTTTACTAACACATTAGTATGATAAAGCATTGCAATATGTTCAATTCATAGAGTAAGACATTAATGGCTTATTATGGTACGAAATACTTATCTGAATAACCAAAACAATTTGTAACATTTGTTAATAACTTTCTACAGAATTCAGAACCCATAAAACAAATAAGTCAAGGTCTTTCCAATTTTACAAATGTGGAGATGCAGTTATGACCTTTGTCCTTTGATCTAACTTCAGTGCCTTATTATAGTTCAAGCTGACAAAGTTAATAGTTAAAAGGCTAGGATTTGTGCTGAAGTATGTGCATTTGTTGATTGACTATATAAAGTATTTTATATTTTACCTTGGCTCATATTTTTAAACTATGGGAAGTGTATGATGTGGAAAAGTCATACTGTCATACATTCCATCACATTTTCTGAATGCTGTGGAAAGGCTTTCAGAAATTGAGAAAAAAAATCTACATTATTAAATTTTGGAAGATTGGGATAATAACTGTCGAGGATAGACCAAATAGTTTTGACTTACAAGGAATAAAAAAAAATAGTTGAATAGTGTTTTTTTAAAGTGTCAATGCTGGATTTTTAAAGCATTGTGATAAGATTGTTAATGATTTCAAGAATTGAGTTTATAATAATTAATAGATGAGAAGTCAATTATGTAAATGTGAAGTAATTAAAATAGTTGGAAAAGTAAAGTTGAAAATGGGAAGTCTGCGATCATTAACAGCAGAGTTGTGTTTTAATATTGAAACTTGCAGAATTCAAGAGGATGTTGCAGATTGTGTTACTAAAGTGAATGGAGAAAAGTAATATGTTTTTTTATTTTTCATTTACCCAATTTCAATGGATTTGTTGGCCAAATTTTTTCTGTAGTTTTCTTTCAAATATTTGTGACTTTTCATTATTTTACAGATACATAAAATTATTGGCTTTGCTCCTTCTCTTCTTCAAGTAATAATGCTCAATGATATTGATATGCCAGTTAGACAGGCAGGTGTGTATCAAGTTCTTATTTCATTGTATTCTTTGTTCATTTAATGTAATGTGGTTTTGATTTTGGTGATATTTAAATATGTTACAAATTAAATCAAAGTCATTTGTTGTTAAATATGAAAATCAAACTTTTATTTTTGAAATGTATCTTAGAATCAAACCATTGATCGACTTTTTCATTTAGGTGTCATTTATTTGAAGAATCTTATTACCCAGAATTGGGCAGATAGAGAGGTAGAACCTGGTCAGCCTTTACCTTTCAGCATTCATGAACAAGATCGTGCAATGATTCGTGATGCAATTGTTGATGCTGTCGTTCTTGCTCCAGATCTTATCAGGTAAAATATGCAAGGGAAATAAATATGATTCAATGAAATGTCAAGTATTTGTAAATGAACATTGCTTTTATTGTGTTAACAGAGTCCAATTGGCTGTGTGTGTGAGCAACATAGTGAAACATGATTTTCCAGCACGATGGACACAAATAGTTGACAAAATTAGTATTTATTTGCAAAATCCCGATGCTTCTGGCTGGTCAGGAGCTCTACTTTGTTTGTACCAGTTAGTTAAAAATTTTGAATACAAGAAACCTGAGGATCGAGGACCGTTGAATGAAGCAATGAATTTGTTATTTCCAATGATGTATCAGCTTTGTGTGCGATTGTTGCCAGATCAATCTGAACAATCTGTAATGTTGCAGAAACAAATTCTTAAAATCTATTTTGCCCTTACCCAGGTAAAGAGAGAATAATTTAATGCTTGTGAATTAAATAAAATGTTAAATATTTTTTACGTATAGATTACTGTGACAATTTTTTACAGTATTCTTTGCCACTTAACTTAATTTCCCGTGAAGTTTTCTCCCAATGGATGGAAATAGCTAGGGCTGTTGCTGACCGCCCAGTGCCAGAGCAAACCAATTCAGTTGATGAAGATGATAGAGTAGATTTGCCATGGTGGAAGTGCAAGAAATGGGCTTTGCATATATTGTACAGAATGTTTGAGAGGTAATGAAAGATTCTGCCAGGCATATAAAATACTTGTGGGCAAGTAAACCTTTGTTAATATGAAACTTTTTTGAATGTCAGATATGGAAGTCCTGGTAATGTTTCTCATGAGTACCGAGAGTTTTCTGAATGGTATTTGAAGACCTTTTCTGCTGGTATTTTGGAAGTGTTGCTCAAAGTATTGGACCAGTACAGAAGAAAAATCTATGTATCTCCAAGGGTGTTACAGCAAACTATTAATTACATAAACCAAGGGTAATTCAATATCTTAGTTTTAGAATTTCATTTTCTCTTTAATTTGTTTCATTAATGTTATCGTATTTCAGAGTGAGCCATGCTTTTTCATGGAAGTTCCTGAAACCCCATATGTTTGCAATTGTCCAAGACGTGCTGTTTCCTCTTTTGTCATATTCTCAAGCAGATGAAGAGTTATGGAACTCAGATCCTTACGAATATATCAGAGTTAAATTTGGTGAGTATTTACTCCACAGAATGCAAATGAATTTTATGGAGAAGCTTTTATGTAGTGCTTTTTTTCCCAGATATTTTTGAAGATTTTATATCACCCGTCACTGCTGCACAAACTCTCCTTCACTCATGTTGCAAGAAAAGGAAAGATATGTTGCAAAAAACAATGCATTTTGTAATGCAAGTATTGACATCTCCTAATGCTGACCCTAGACAAAAGGATGGTGCTCTTCATATGGTAGGTTTTTTTAAAATTATTCTTTGAAATAAACAGAGACAGGTACAGCTTCATAACATTTTTTTTCCCAGGTGGGCACACTTGCTGATGTTTTACTAAAAAAGAAGTTGTATAAAGAACAAATGGACAACATGCTGTGTCAGTATGTTTTTCCAGAATTTGCAAGTCCCCGTGGCCACATGAGAGCTAGGGTAGGACATTGTTTTGTAGTGATTTTTTTTTTTTTTGTGGTGTTCTTTCCTAATTTTTTATTTCTTAATTTAATTTTTTAGGCATGTTGGGTACTTCATTATTTTAGTGAAATAAAGTTCAAGCAGGAGGCCATTCTTGCTGAAGCTGTTCGTTTAACAACAAATGCTCTGCTGACAGATCAAGATTTGCCTGTGAAGGTTGAAGCTGCTATTGCCCTTCAGATGCTGCTCAATGCCCAAGAAAAGGCTCAGAAATATGTGGAGCCTCAGGTGTGATTTCTTACAATTTGAGTTGGAGGTTATTTAGAATGAAATTTTTGAGACTAATGTTCAATAATTTTACAGATTAAACAAATTACATTAGAGTTGTTAACTATAATTCGAGAAACAGAGAATGATGATCTTACTTCAGTAATGCAGAAGATCGTATGTACCTACACTGAACAGCTTATGCCCATTGCATTTGAGATCTGCCAACATCTTGTGAGTCATTACATTAGTAAAGTTTCTTAATAATAATATTTAGCTGTCATTGTGGTGTTCTTAAATATGTGGTTGGAGGATTTTTTTACTACCTTTTTTGTTTTCTAGGCTACAACATTTAGTCAAGTTCTTGAAACAGATGAAGGATCTGA
This sequence comes from Teleogryllus occipitalis, assembly GCA_011170035.1. Taxonomy (NCBI): domain Eukaryota; kingdom Metazoa; phylum Arthropoda; class Insecta; order Orthoptera; family Gryllidae; genus Teleogryllus; species Teleogryllus occipitalis. Next base: position 333,381 of record BLKR01000591.1, on the reverse strand, counting down.
TGAAAAAGCTATAACTGCTATGGGCCTTCTTAATACAATTGAAACTCTTCTGACAGTTATGGAGGATCAACCAGAGATAATGGCTCAATTGCAACCTACAGTTCTGTCTGTTGTTGGTCACATATTTACTCAAAGTGTCATGGGTAAGAAATTATTTCTTGAAACCAATTTTTGCAATGTTTTCAGAAAATGCAATTGATAATTGTGGTAAGTTTTTGTTAATTTCTGAGAATCAAGTAAATGAACCAAATAATAATAAAAATCTTCAGTAGACTTAATCGAAAGAGAAGTTACTTGAGATTTAGCAATGAATGTGTGTATTTTTTAATTATTCCTATGATCACAATTCTTGATTTAACTTCTAATAAATTTGTCTCTAAAAGTTTCATGTAATCTGCCATTATAGTATGCAAATTTAGTGGTAAACAACTTCTAGAATGTGATGAATTTTTTTGTAGTTTCATGTTAAGTGACAAGAGCTTTGCACTGCTCTGTAATACTTGTGCTCTATAATACTTGTGAACTTCCATTCAACTTATCTGTGGGTTAATTTTCACTTGTGGGCCATCCCCCAATTTCACATGGGACATTCACACAAATCTTAATTGTCAGTTATCTCTTCATCTCACAGTATGACACATTTTTCTTGTAACTTATAACTTACTTAATACTTAAGAAATACAGGATCATCGTGATTTTTTGAAAGCATAAAAACTGTTTACTCAAAAGGGGAAAATGAAGCTAATAAATAATCTGTCAAATGCGGGATGTGTAAGTAAGTCGTCTGGCAGAGGCTTAAAACTCGGCGGATGTGGTATGAACTTTCACTGAAATATTTTTTCTGTATTTTATTATTATATTTTGCATACAGTATAAAAACAGTGAAAGAAATTGATAAACCTGTGGAAAAAAATTCATGCCACATGTGGGACATTGTGAAAATGACAGAATTGATTCTTCAGTTTGAAATAATTTATTATACTTCTAAGTTTTCCTTACTATAATAAACTGTTGTTTAGATAATTATGAATCTATATTAGAGCTGTTTTGAATAAAACAAAGTAATTGGATAAAATACATCGCATGTTAGTTCATACGGTATGAAACAAATTTAAACATAATATCTTCAATTACTTGTGTATATTGTAAATGTTTAACTAGGATGTTAACAATCATAAAACTTCATAAAAGTTTTATTGAGTTTCCTAGAGCTTTTCAATATTTTTTCATGAATGTATTTTATTTCATGACATTCCTTGGTCATCAGAAGGATCTTTGGATGTAGATGAGTGCATTAACATTTACTATAACCTTTTGCATTAATGTGCTTTTTCCAAATTATTAAATTTCTTTGTATTTGATTCTCTAAATTCTCTTCAGATATAAGTGTTGCATAAACAAGGGTAAATAAAAAAATAAGTCTTAAACAATTCCCAACCTAACCCAAGATCAGAGTGACTCACCATTAGAATCCCAAATTTTCTAAGAAATTTAATCTGTATTGCCTGCAACCATCAAATTTTCCATTACTGCAAGTGCCCATGTTTTGCCAGAAAGTGGAATTCACACTTGTATTTGATGAGATACTCTCCCAAAATATTTTTGATTAGCTGTACTTTAGAGCCTTCAGCTTCAAAATAAAATTTCTATGGATCCTGTACTTGCATTGCTTTGATGATGCATCTTTTAAGGAGAACAAGTCTTTGGTCAAAAGGTACAAAATTTAGAAAGTCCAGGCTGTTGGTTTGGATGATTGTCTGAAAATCTTAATGTGGAAATAGTCTCATTGTATAAATGTTTCAGCCAGTTTCTTGGTTCTCTGGAGTCTTCATATAGTTTACTCTTCTAACAGTGTTTACTCTTACTCTGTTGCTCTTTGGTATTTCATTCATTAATGTCTTTGTGTTGTTTCTTCTGAACGTCTGGTTCATTGTGCCTTAGATGAACTCTCATCTTCGCTATATACCAGTTGTACTTTAGTCAACCAGCCAACTTGTCAGAACTGTGTGAGAAAATGTATTAAACACATATATCCACAATCTGATTGTATTAAAATAAAATTGAACAAAAGTAAATAAATGAAAGTTCTATGAGAGAGAGGACTATGAATACTATGAACCAATCAATTAACTCATGAAGATATAGGGATACATTTTGTAAAGAAGAAAGTAAAATTGGTCCATAAATTTCATTCAAGTTACATAAGCATCTATTTTGTTACTGAACAAAAAACCAAATTATTAAATATTAGAGATTAATTATTGTATATCAGTTGGAATGTGATAGGTAAATTTTGTCACATGTGGTGTCAATAAGTAAATTTACCTCCCTACAGACTATTTGGAATGCTGCTGACAAAACCAATTTGTGTTGTTTAGAAACTGTAATGCTAATTTTATAAAAATGAAAATACAGTGAAACTCTGTTTTGCACTTATGTTTTTCAAGTTTATTACTTAGTTTTTTGTAAATCCCAGATAAATTCATAGATTTTAGATTCTAAATTATTTCAGATATGTGTTTTACATTTGTATATTTTTCACACATGTACGTTCATAATGAGAGTCCCTTTAAGACTGTCTAACGTCTAATGATAACGGCTTAGGTGATCAGTAAATGAGAACGTTTGTTATTGTGGAGGAACCCAAGGAATTTTTGTGCTGAATTCAATTATAGTTAAACTGTTGGGAAGAGATTCAGGAGCTCAAGAAAATGTGCGCAGATGGTACTTCTACCATGTACCTCACGTACAATTTTTACTGTTGAGTAAATAAATCAAATCAATCAAAAGTAATGTTAGTAGCAGTTCCTGCGCAGGTTCAAGAGTGGAGTGTGGCAATGATAAAATGTTGAGTTTTTGATTTGCTCACAATCAATTTCAGTGTGTGTTTTTTTCTCATTTATACTTTATTTTCCTTTCAGTCCCCTCAAAATCATATTAGTGAAGTTTTACTGTATTAGTTTTTATTCAATACTTGATCAATTTCTGTCACATGCGGGGGCAAGGAAATTGAGAATTGTTTACATTCTGATTGGCATGATATGAATAAAAGGAAATGCAATAACACTTTATGTAAACAGAACAAGTGAGAGCGTATAGCCAAGTTAATCTAAACAGAACAACTATCCTTTTATGGTGGTGCGAGAAACTTACAGAACACTTCCGTTCTGTAGAATAAGCCTGCAGATACGGTGTTTCCTAACAGTAATGATGTTTCTGTTCAGAGTAAAAATAAGTGTCGGAATGATAGAGCTGTACGAATGATCATCTTCCAATAATATCACTTAATGAAGTTGCTTAGAAGTTCAAACTAATAATTTATTCAAGTTTTATTATTTACAATTATTCAATATTAGGTGTCCTTGCCGTAGGTTAATCAAGCTGTGAGACTAATGTGCTTGAAGTTCTTTTCAGTGCTGCCTTGGCAAACATTCACAATAAAAATTAATGGATTGCGTTAGTTGATTTTGTGAAGAAGAAACTTTTCTATCAAGCAAATGGAAATGATAATCTGTGTTGTAGGTGTTTGCAAGAAGTGAAATTTGTTGGGCTATAGTAAGCAGTTGAAATTTTGGATTGGTATGATGGTAGAATTAGTGGCATACTCACAGTGTAATTGGGTTACTTTGTGACTTATGAAAGAGGTTTGGTTTCTTGAGGAAGGGTTGATAGTTTAGATTTCAAAATGCCAGTAAACTTCAAAAATATCTATCAAAATGGCTGAACAAATAATGCTTCTATCAAAGGGTGGCTTACTAAATGGCACAAGTTAAGATTAAAACAAAATTTAATTAAATAAATTGATCTTTTTATTTCTGTTATGCAATTTTTCATTGTATTTGTAGTAGTGTTAATTCAAAAAAATATTTATCTCAGAATATCAAGTTTGATATACAATTGTCTTTTTAATGGAGAAAGTTTCCTTGTGCTGGCCATAAGAATATTCATAATCATTAATTTAGTATTCTAATGAAACTATTAATTTTTTTTGTTTTTAGAATTCTATGAAGAAGCACTCTCTCTTGTGTATGATTTGACAAGCAAGAGCATATCACCTGACATGTGGAAAGTTTTAGAACTTATGTATCAGGTAAGAAGATATTATTTCCCTGTGTTTTACTTTAATGTAATGATCTTTAAAAATAATGATGAATTTTGTTGTAGGTGTTTCAAAAAGATGGAATTGATTATTTCACTGATATGATGCCTGCTCTCCACAATTACGTGACTGTAGACACTCCTGCATTTTTATCAAATGAAAATCATATTTTGGCTATGTTCAATATGTGTAAAGCTGTGAGTAGTGTATTAAAATTTGCTGAGGAGCTTTGATTAGAAGATAAATTAAATTATATTGAAAATAAAAATTTCCTTCTGCCAGATCTTGACTGGAGATGCTGGCGAGGATCCAGAGTGTCATGCTGCCAAACTCCTGGAAGTCATTATCCTTCAATGTAAAGGACATATCGATCAGGTAGAAGCTAAATACATGAATGTTTCTCATGGGGATTCTTTCATAATTTCTCATATGTTGAATAGAGCAAGTATCTGCATGTCATGAGAAATATACTAGTTGATTTTGTTTTCTGTTTGTGTCAAATACTTTTCAGCACTATGATATAAACCTCATTCAAAGTTGCATTTAAAATTGGAAATTACATCCACTTTCTGAAACAATGAAATGTGTGTTTTGAATATATATTTTATTATAACTCCTGATAAAAGGATTGGTAGTGAAATTTACAAGTTAACCTCTTGTTTGCTAAGACATTTATTTTATTTTCTACATTGTTAATATTAAGAATTATGATCAATATTGGCACTTGGCATCCTAAAAATGTTTTTCGTCACAGTGCATCCCCTCATTTGTGGAGTTGGTACTTCAGAGACTCACAAGGGAGGTGAAGACTTCTGAACTTCGTACAATGTGCCTGCAAGTGGTTATTGCTGCTCTCTATTATAATCCAACTCTTCTGTTTGATACATTGGAGAAGCTGCAGATGGCAGTTTCACCCGCAACAAATGAGTCCATTACTTCTCATTTCATTAAACAGTGGATCCACGACACTGATTGCTTTTTGGGGTGAGTATCTCTAAAATTTCAGAACATCAATATAAAAGTAATTGGAAGAAATGTGATTTGGAATATCTTCTAATTTTTTATTGCAAAATGAGTTTAAATTAATAGTATTGGGAAATATTCAAATTTTTTAGTATTTCATATATCACATTTCAACGGTTAATATACATTGCTGATTGTGTAAAGCAATCTGTAAAAGATTCCTGTATTCAAATTTACAGTGTCTTGAGTATTTACGAACATTGTCCTGTCCATGTATATTTAGAATATTGTTTCTTTCTCATATTTGATGTATAGAGAAAGTTATATATAAAACTAAAAAATGAGTGTCAAGATTCTGATGGAAAATACATTTTGAGGGTTCCAATTCAAACTAGTGGAGCTCACCCTTTCTTGTATTATTAGTACTGAATTATTGCAAATTCTAACCTTCTATCACTTCAGCCGTCTGAAAAAATACTCCTAATACTTCAGCTGTTGAAAAACTGCCATTCAATTCGGTGAATTTTGCCCTATTTGTATGAAAGGTTGAAAAATTCCATCCTGAAATTCGAACCTGGGTGTTTGGATATACATCTAGTATTGCTAATTACATTTTTCTGTTTCCTGTCCCAAAATAATCTCATTGTTGTTTCGTAAAAGATATTAAATATAATTCATGAATCACTGACTCAGTCTCTAGTGCTCTAGTAATCCATGAAATCTGTGTGTTAAGAGCTTCTACATATTTTACTAAGTAACATTTTTGATTTTGGCAGCCTCCATGATAGAAAGTTGTGTGTGCTGGGACTGTGCACTTTACTCAGTGCAACTGGAAATCGACCTGTAGCTGTTAATGAGTGTGCTGCTCAAGTCATTCCGTCTCTCATCCTCTTGTTCGATGGATTGAAACGAGCATATGCAGGTTTGTAATATTGTGGTTACATTTGTGGATTCCTCCTTGACACCTATTTGTTCAGGATAGGTGCATGCCTGGAAAATTCAGGAAAGTTAAAAAGGAAAAGAAAATTGTGATTAAAATGGCAGAATTGAAGAATAATTTCAGTTTATGACCATTGTCATAATATTTTAAAACAAAAACCAGTTGGGGCAAGGCCTCTTTTTTAAATGATACATTTGCATGTAAAAATATTTTTTATGCTGTAATCTGCAGGGCTTGCAACACAGTGAAGGTTAGCTCCACGTAATTGAACACAATTGAAAACTGCTTCAATTCTTAAATTAAATAAGCTTTGCAGTAAATATAATTAATAAATGTAAGATCTGAGCTACATTTTAGTTACAAAAAGATAGGTGATCCGGGTGAAAGTTAAGAGAAGAGATTTCACTTTACTTTCTCACCCCAAGTCTATTGCACTTGGCTGAAAGGGACACTTGATTATGTATCTAATTTTCTTAATTATGTTCAGTTTGTTCTGGGCACTGAAATCGGGATGCATGGATCAAATACTTGGGGTTTTCAATGTTTGTTGCACTTTGGCAATTGAGTACATAAAGTGCATAGCTTGGCATGTTGACTAAAATTCAGTTTCATAAATAAAATTCTTTTTTTGCTGCTACCTTTAATATGAAATAACATAAGAATGAAAATTTTAAAAACATTAGCTCAGAAACTAGTAGAAAAAAAATTAGATAATGCTGTAATTTATATCTTTTAGCCAAAGCTCAAGAAAGTGAGGATGAAGAAGAGGAAGAGGAAGAATCTGATGGAGAGCAAGGCAAGTTCAATTATTTGTTTGTAAAATAAATGATCTTTTCTCTGAAGATTGTACTTCATTAATTTGTACTTTTTGTTGTTACAGAAGTATTATCTAGTGATGAAGATGATATTGACGAAAGTAATCAAGAATATTTGGAGCTTTTGCAGGAAAAGGTGGCAAACAAAGCTCCAAATGCTTTCAACATCACAGCTTCCATTCAAGTGAGATGTCTCATTAACCTGTTAGGACCTGCTTTCCTTCCTGGTTTGCTGATTGGTGTTGGTTGTGAAGGACCACCATGTAGAAAATGCAATATGTGCCTGCTTTACATTGTCTATTTTTCATCTTGAATCGTCGTGAAATGAGCCGATTAAAAGTGATTGGGCAAGAAAAGTTCTTTCCCACTGTATAGTAGGATCACTCTCATGTTTCTTATTTTACGGTGATTCAGTTTGCTTATTTTGTAGGGGAATTGTGCATCAGAGTAATAGTTGTTTGGGAACAGTTTCATACAATTGTGAAACATGTTGAGGGTCAGCATCCCAATGATTTTAAATCAATTTCTTTTTACTTTCTTTTATACATATGTATATATGGAGTAATATATGTGGTATAGAGAAAGTTATGATATGCTGCAGAAAATAGATTTCAATGAAATACTCATTTTGGGGTACTCCGATAGCACAAATGCGTTGTTTTTTTTCGAAACATAGTCAGTCTGTCTGTCCGGTGTATGTGAATAACACTAGCACCTAAACCATGCTTGGGAATTTTTCCAAATTGAAGAAACCCCTGTCGATTTGGACTGAGTTGAAGCTTTGTGATATTGAAAAACATCACTAATTTTTGGGGATACTTTTCATGAAGCCCTTGGAACTTTTCAACATTTTCTCGAAAACAGTTCCAGAATTATTCATTAAGTTTCTTGTAAGAATAGAGTAAAATACACGAATAAAGGTGGCATAAGTCCTATTTTCACTGTTAACTCAGAATTTTTGAAAATTGCAAAAGTGAATTTTTTTTCGTCAACTTTCTAAAACTTCAATATTGAAGATAGAGATTTTTCTTTCTGGTAAAATTTTTTCTTTGTAGTTAGACCTTTCATTAAGGACACGCACAATTTTTTCAGAATATCTATAGTTTTTGCATGATTTTGTGTGCAATATGTCAATTTAAAAAAAAACTCAAAAACAGCTCCAGTGTTTTTTAATTATTGGTAGGGATAGTGCTGAATGCACTCTATAAGATGACATGAAGCTATAATATTACATATTGCTCCATTCTTTTCTTTTTTCAAAAATTACAAAAATGTAATTTTTATTACTTGTCTCTCATGTTAATATTTCCATTAGAGGCGATTTATTCACATAATTGCATTTATGAGCACATGCACTTTAAATGATATGATACATAAAGTTTTTCAAAAACTCAATAGTTTTCTATGAAAATGTGCTCAAAATTCTGCATTTTCCAAAACACTCAAATGCCAATTTTTTCAAAATGGCTCCAAATTTTCTCTTCAAACTTTTCATGAGGATAGTGCTTAATGCACTGTTTAAGATGACACAAAATTCATTTAGCTGTATTCTTTTGTTTTTTCAAAAATTACACCAATGAATTTTTTAAAAATATCTCTTACCCTTTTAATATGCATATTTCCACCAATTTGTAAACATGCATTGCATTTGTGAGTGGAAGTGCTTCGAATGACTTCCAATAAAGTTTTTTGAAAACTTTTGTAAAAATCTTCAAATTTCGCATTTACACTAACACTCAAATGATATTTTCTTAAAAATGGCTTCAAATTTTTCAATGAAAATTGCCATTTAGGACGAGGTTTTACTCTTTGTAATTATTCTAAAAGTAATATTTTGATTGTACTAATAGGAAACTGAAAAATTGAGAAAATTTTAAAGAAATGAAGTTTTCATAGTGATAGTTGGCAATTTTAAGAGGATTGGGCAAGATCAAAAGGCTAGTCCAGATCAAAGAAATTAGAAACCTAACTAGTACAAGAAAGTTTGTGCCATTTGTAGCATCATTAGTTTTGTATTACTTTCAAAATTTTCTGAGAGATTTTTCATGTCTTACATTGTTTTTATTAGTGAAGTGTACAGCAAGTTGTTTATAAAAATTATTTAACAAAAACTGCTATATAATAAGCATGTTCATTCACGCTAAATTACAAATTATAAAGAACAATTAAGAATAATTAAGATGTCTAGTTTTGGGAAGATGGTTAACTCTACCGACTGCTGTAGAGTTTAGAGAAGGAAAACTTGTGTGCTATTACTGAGACTTAGTCTTGAGACTGTAAAAGTCATAAGATGTTCTTGAACTGGCTGTTTTGTCTTAGTGCAAGTGTCAGTTCATTAGAGAAGAACAAAATTAGCTCTTTTGAGCAATTTTACTGACTAAATAGAAAACAAGCATGAGCATAAACTTGGTGAAAGTAGCTACGTTAGTATAATTGTGTGAGATGGATGAAATATTTCATAAAAATTGAAATGGAGATGAAAAATTATGTAAAGCAATTTTAGCCTGATAGTAAAATGTTAATCAGAAATCTTAGTAATTACTTTGAGATCGAAGTGCCATTTTGAATGCAGAAGTTGTTAATCTGATTTCAATGAAAGAAATTACTATAGAGGAAAAAATTATTGAAATTGTTAATAAGTTTAGCATTTTCTGCATGGATTGACCTACATTTTATGTAATTACTGCACTTATCTATTTTGTATTAAATGTAGAAAAAATGACGTATCTTTTGATTGTTGCTTTATGCTTTGGAACTGCACTTTGTGAATCTCTGCATGTATTATTTGTTTGTTTTTTATGGTTTTCAGTTCTTATATTTTTTGTTTACTGTATTTTTTTCTCAATGTTTGTTAAATAATTCATGTACGAAGACTAGTGAGTAAAGTGGACTCTTTTTTTATCTAACATTTGAGGAAAACAAAAAAATTGAATTGTCCAAAATTCAAAGTACAACCAACTACTGTTTCCTAGAAATATCGGTATAGAAATTATATTGCATTTAAGCAATTTCTTACACACTTCCCAGAAATCATCAATTTTCATAACTGGCCCGTTTTATTTTCCCACATTTTATTAACTTTCTTCATAGTGGAACTCCGAAGATATCATTTTTAATTTTTCTTTCTTGATTTTCTTCTGTTAACTACTTGGCAGTCTGGGAGATGTAGCAACCTAGGCACACCTGCCAACATTTCAACTGCCATTGAGGGTCTTTTTACCGTTTCTTTTTCAATAGCATATGCTTAAAGCTTTTGTATAAATGTAAATTAGAAGAATAACCATTCAATTCAGCAGCCTCCTTTTCCAATAAGTCCTAAAAGAACACTGTTCTGAAAACTTTTTGTGATTAATATTAATTTTTAATTAGTTTAATATGACATAATTATGCCGATTGCACATTAAATATGTTAGTGTATTCACAAGCTGTAGGTTTCACAGTAAATGAAAAGTTTGTATGCTTGTGAGTATTTAGGTTATTTAATTATTCTTGTATGTAGTATATTATTGAATATGTGATAGTGTTGAACCAAACTGCATGTAAATGAGCACTGAAGCTTGCAGCTCTTCAAAATTAGTTTTAACATATTTGCTTCATTAGTCATTTATAGATGGAGGAAGTGTAGAAATATCAAAGTCTATTTAGTTCAATTGCATTGATTATTAACTTTTGTTCAGGATGATGATGGTGATGATGAGTCTGATGATGAATATGAAGCCAATGAAGAAACTGCATTAGAAAGTTACACTACACCACTTGATGAAGAGAACTGCACTGTTGATGAGTACATAGTTTTCAAGGAAGTCCTTCAAAGTAAGTTCCTGTCACTTACATTTGCCTGACTTAAATTTATTTCAATTTCATTTTTATCTTTTGTTGATTACAGTGTGTATTTCTAAAAATTCTTGTAAAATATCTTGATTGAGTTTTTGTACTACACTAAAGATACTGAATAGAAATCATTTGCTTCCATTTATACTTTCTCATTCACAACTACATAATAAGATAGAAAGATATCTCATGCTGCAGGAAAATGTGCACAGAAAATATGTATTGTCAATCCCTGATGCTGAGAAAGGGGATTTTTTTGCTCTTATATGTCACAAATTACAACATGTTCTTGGTGTAATCAGAATTGATGTTTTATGGGTGTTTAATTCTGTAAAAGTGTTTTTTTATAAAATTTCTGTCTGAACATTATCCTAAACTGAACACAGGATGTTGATCAAAATGCGTGTTCTCCAATCGATGTGGGTGATGTTGCAGTTTTGAATTTTGCATGAAATCCCTAGGACATATTCAAAAGTTTTTTGTCAAAACTGGTTCCAGAATTTTTCTGAATCTTTTGCTTGAATAGTGTGCTCATAAAAACTGTACAGATCCAATTTTCATTGAAACCTCTGAATGTTCAAAAATTGAAAAAGTTGAAAGTGTGTATCACACCTTCCTATAACTATATCATTGATCATAAGTTTTTCCTTCAAGTAATCTATTCTACAAAAATTGTATCTTTAAATAATGTCCTGTACATTTTTTTAAATATTCGTGAATTTAAAATAATTTTGAGTGCAATTGTGAATAATAATAATAATGATAATAATAATAATAATAATAATAATAATAATGAAAATAATAATAATGATAATAATAATAATTTATAATAATTATAATTATAATAATAAAAAGGCTTAAAAGGTTTTTTTTCAAATGGCTCTTAATGGTTTGTTTGAATTTTTAGCTTACATAGACTAAAGTAATTAGCATGATCTTATTTTCATTAAAACATCTGGAATTTAAAAAATTGCAAAACTTAAATTTTTTAAAATTGATTATTGCCTATCAGTTACCTGCTTTTATAATTTAAATTTATATATGTTTTGCCATTACATTATTCTTGACAGGTTAAATTCAACAAATAGACTTTTTACAGATAAACAAAGTAATTACAAAGTGGTGATTTATTAAAAAAATATGTACAAAAATAGCTTTAATGAGTGTAAAAACTTTCTAAGAAGTGATGTTTCAAGAATCATCTATCCCTGTCTTAAGGCCTCTGTGAAAAAAAATAACTATACAATAATAAATATAATGTTGGTACACCATAAAGATTGTTTTTTTAAAACAAGCATGAGTTGTTTTTTGAACAAATATAGTTGTAACAAGAAAATCCCCTATACAATAAAAATAATTTATAAACGTACAATTTTCTTCTAAAATTATTGTATGAAATTTATTTCTAAGAAACCTTACAGATGAATCAAACTAATGTACACATCTCAAAAGAATTAGTATGATTTCTTTTTATTATATAATATGTTTTCTTGTTCCAACTATCTGTTCAAAGAACAACTCGTGCTTATTTTGAAAGAGAATCTTTATGGTGAACCAGCAGTTTATTTACCATTCTATTGTTATTTCTGGTCTTTTATTGCTGCCTAAAGATTGTATTATTTTTAAACCTGACCTACCTTGAATATGGAAGCTGGAAATTTCTTACTGCAATCTACATTAGGCCTTTAAATTATGCACCCTTTGAAAATATCAGTAGTTTTCATGTTTTTCTTTTTCTTTCTTTTTTTCTCCTTCCCTTCCTTCTTTTTCTTCTTTCTTCTCTTTTTCCTCCCTTTCCTTTTTTCTCTCTTTTTCCTTCTTTTCTTTTTTTAATTCTTTTATTATTATTATTATTATTATTATTATTATTATTATTATTATTATTATTATTATTATTTTAATTAATATTAACGTTATTTTCTAACCATGCACAGTTCTCTGGTTCATAAAAAGAAATCACATTGATTTTCTCTTATCAAAGTATTACAACCAAATTACCAAATAATGTCTTGTAAATTAATTATCAATAAACAATTTTCAGTTATAATACAGTAGAAAGAACAAACAGACAAACATGTATTTGTACAACATAGAAAAATTGATTATATAACATAAAAACTTTTATTTCCTTCAAACATTTCCTGACCATTGAGAATCTACGGAGTGAAACACTTTCTAGGAACTGATAGTGGTACTCATTTTAATTTTGAGAGATTCTGAATAATGCCTATTGGTGGAAGAACCATGGGTATGGTCTGTCTCGAGGATGTTCACTGTTTCCTTTTGATATGGGCCAATTCTTTGTACTTCCGGAAAATCCAGATCATCTAATACACTGTCATAAGGTTGTTGGTATCAACAACTGCCGTGTCTACAAACCATACTTTCTTCTTGCTTTTGTCCCAGAATGTAATATCTGGTCTGTTCTGAACTGTTCGATCTGTCAATATACTTTGGTCCCAGTACAATTTATAACTCTTGAAGGACACTTTTCATCTGTTACTTACTTTTATACTTTTCAAAATGTAAAAAAAATAATTTAAAGTATTGTGAAAGGTGTAAAATTATACAATTATATTAGAATGTTTTGTTTCATTATCCACGTCCGAAAAGTACATCTGTAGGCATAATCCTGTTGCAGGCACTCTGTTGGACCTGGTTGCATCTTTAAAATTATTACCCGGAAAAGGGTTAATCACTTGATTATGATTTTTCATTATAAGATGACATATGTATTGTTTGCCTATTATTCATAGCACATTTCAGATGCCTTATGCTTGCATGGTTAATATGATACATTTTTAAGATGCACAGCAACCAATCATTTGGGACCATGTTGGATCTTGGATTCAGTGAAAAAAGTGTGGAATCTCGCTTCTTGTCAGATGCCCAAGACATGATGATATTTTTACCAGCTCCTTGGATTCCAATGTACCCTTGCAGCAACCTTTTAGGGTCTTTGAGAGGATATTATTTTGTTTGCAATGTTGTTTTTGGGCCATCTTTAAACAGCTCATTATGATTTTATGCAATGCAGTTCAGCTTGTGATAAGTTGAAAATGTCCAGTCTCTGTGGCATCACTTGTTTTTGGCTTCATGAAGGTGATATCCTCTCACAGAGCAGTTGGTAATTCTTTGGGATATTTCAGATATTGATTTGTGAGGATTGGAATCCTCTTGTGTAAACAACTCAACATTTTTATCCAGAAATTATAAAGCCCATCTGGATGAGGGCTTTTACAATTCTGTAGTTTGTAAATGACCCCTTTTAGAACATCCATTGACTTATCAGAAACACATTCCATAGATCTTAATGGACACTTTTGACACTTCTCTCGGCCAGATTGCATTGGGTTGGAAACGACTCTTTGCTGAACATATGATTGTCTACAGTTGATTTCTCTGGTAATATCCTGTGTGAACTTCTCTTCTACGATCCCTCATGGAACATCATCTTAAATTTGGAAAATACCAATTATGATGATTAATTTTGTTGTTGTTGTTGTTATTGTTATTATTATTATTATTATTATTATTATTATTATTATTATTATTATTTGTGTCCTTCATCTCTTTAAACATTTTGTAAGAATAGAGCACAATATACTGAATTCAAATGCAGGAAGCGGTTTAAATAAAAACTTTTGGATTTTCAATTAATGATGTGAATTTTTTAGCTAACATCTATATTGCGTTATTTAATTAGGAGTTTTTTAAGTGATAGCTAGAGAGAAGATTTTTATATCCTAAAAAATCTTGATACATGCTGTTAAAAATATGCATTTATGACCTAAAAATTCTGAAAATGCACTTTAATATGCAATTAAAATTAACAATATTTCATTTCCTCTATAAACCTTACTTGATAAAGTTCAAGAGAAGCATGCTTGCAATGATAAGAGATATTTCTATGCAACCATGATATAGTCTACCTTATTTCGTGGAAAAAATAATTGACATAAGTATTCACCTTAGTGAAGTACATTCTGTCTTGTATTTCTTCTGTTTGGTTTAAAAAATATGAAATCAATAAATATCCTACATGTGTACAAGTATTTCATCATCTAAAGAAAACAAAAAATGCACTGTAACAAGTTCTTTTGAATCAGTGAACACTCACAAATAGATTGTTGAGAAGATGAAAAGTTTGAGAGACAAGTCCTTGTTTTAACGAAGAATGCAAAATATGTGCCTATAATTACACAAATGTGCACCAACAGGAAAATCAGCCATATATGCACAATTATGCACACATATTAATCTACATAGCATACGTATTCTAACCAAATGCCAAAATATTTCACTTAGGTATGCACTAATGATAGCATATGCGTTGGTAGGATATCCTTTGCAGTATTATAATTTGATGTAATTATTGCTAGTAAAAGGGTTTTTGTTGTAGCACTACTACTTTATTTTCTTCATTTAACTTGTTATGTGTACACCGCTCTGACCTGTTTGTATTGCATTTTTCTTTTCTTAATGAATTTGTGATGCAATCTAATACTAAATATCTACACATATAATTATTTTGTAACTTTTTAAAAGAGTTATTTGAAAAAGTTCCATTTGAGGCTTCTTGGAGAGAAAAGATTTATTGAACGAATGTTTAATTTACTTCATGATGCTTGCATAAATCATTTTTTATTGGCATTCTACATTTCTGGCAGTCAGCTTTTTATTTTCACACTGAGTATGCTGGCTGTTCTTTCAAATAAAATAGTATCAAATTTTCCAATACATGTACAAAAGTTTTACTACTTTTTGTGAATTTCTAACGGTGCATTTTTGGAGTTAAGCAATAAATAACTATATTATTAAACATAACCTGATCATTGCCCCTCCAGGGTAACACATGCATAATTTTCAACTGTAATTTAATGAATTTTCTTCCTTCTCAGATATTCAAGCTGGCGATCCTGGATGGTATCAAGTGCTTACTGGCAATCTCACTACAGAGCAACAGAAAGCACTGCAAGAAGTAATGTTGCTAGCGGATCAACGAAAAGCTGCTGCTGAAAGCAAGAGGATAGAACAGAGTGGAGGTGGGTAACTGAAAAGACATCCAAGATTTTGTGATAGGTTTTGCAGTTGTAATTTCAATGTTTTGTATATCAACTAAATGTGACTTCTTTATGGTTCAGGAAATCTGTAAGAGAACCTTATGACACCAAGGGATTCTTCTTTTAAATTTCTTCATGCATAATTTAAATTAGTTTTAAATTTCCCTGTACATGTACTGTAGAGTAAGTTGCCATCAAAGCATACTTGTAGGTTGCCTTTTCTGATAAAAAGCATTTATAATTCTGGCATGGATCAAGTCGCATGAAGATGAATGCATCAAGGAAGAACACTTCTCGAATCATAATTGAATTGAATTGTGGTATGAAACAATAAGCCACAACATAATAGCCAAAAATGACTCTGAAACTTCCATCTCCAGGCCTTTTTTTTTTTACTGGACCATCAAAGAAACTAATACTCAAGTCAAATATAACAGAAAAAGTTTAAAATGTTTAGAAGAAATGGCGGAAACTTATGAAAAGAAAAAAAAAAAGAAGTAAGATTCCCAAAGCATAAAAATATCACTAAGAGCAGATAGACTTAGGAAAACTGAGAAAGAAATGGATCATGCAGGAACACCTAGAAATTGATAATATCCTTTTCAGTCGTATTGCTTAAGCTGGATCTTGCCTCAGGCTTTTCATCCTGCAGATGAAATTGAAGATGATAGTTGTGGCAGTTGATCTCTCCACATCCTGTAGGGATGTCTTCCATTTGGATTGTATGTAACATCAAGCATGACACTCATTCTGGATTCTTCATGCATTTGTTCAAACTTGTTTTGTTAATGATCTATTTTTTACAAACACTGATGTAATTTCTAGTTCATGTTAAATATCTTAATTTCTCTTATGATATATCAGCATGAAACTTGCCGATGATCATCATGGGAATTTTCTACAATTTCTCCAACACATGACAAGTGCCATTTAAAGATCTAAACTCTATAAATGCTGGTATGTTCAATTCCTTGTGTTTCTCTAAGGTGGTTATTTCAGAAAAACAGTCTGTACATGATCTCTGCTCTGAAATCAGTTCTTCTCCCTGAAGAAATGTATTCTTAAGTGTTATGTAGTGTGGAAATTTTAAATAGTAATTGTGCAAAACATCCATCTTGTAAGATTTAGACCCTTGTAAGATCAAGAGACATCTTGTAAGATTTGTGCTGTGTGGTATTCAGATTTCATATGTCTATCAATTACCAACCGAGTGTTTACCATCTGCACTTCTCAAAATTCTCTACTGTAGTCTTAAATTAATATTATTTTCATTACAAGAGGGAACATGTGAGTTCTCAGAACTTCTGTTTATAATGTTTTTTCAGGTATCTGCATGAATATAGAAATTATCATTCACTGTTTTTAGAAAACAGCAAACATCGTATCATTGAGTGGAAAAGGGAAGAATTCCTCAAGAGGAGAGCTGTTTAAAATTAGATAAAAGTATCAACAACTTTCCAGAGCTCTTGACCTTTGGTATAGGGGGAGCTGAAGCCTTATTTGTTGAAAGTATTTCTGCTGATATCTTGTTACTCTGTGTACTTTCTGCCTGTGGACTTATATTTGAGTCCCATCCCTAATTATCATTGTCCTTTCTTTTTTTCATGTTTTCTCCTATTCCTCTGTCATTACTTTATTCCTGATTTTCTCATACCAAATTGTGACTCTTTGAGCTCACCAAAAACTGACCAAAAATTTAATTGGAGCAGCGTACATGCTTTTAAATCCTTGATGCCTGTTATCTGTATTTCTGTTGCATATTTCAGCTTTTCTCAGTTTCCTTTTGGTGTATTTAGATTCTCAGAATGGTTTCTCTTCTCATATTCTGCCAGAGTGTGCCTTATGATAGTTTCTTGGGTCCTGGATTTATATTATCATCATCATCATAATAATAATCACCATTATTTTTATTTTCAGACACAATCTCCACTCTCAGATATCTTTGCCTCAGAAGATTTTGATTTTGTGGATGTGGAATTAATTACTCTTAATCTATTTTATTTATGACTATGGCTCTTTTTTTATTGTGTTTTTTCTGAACCTAAAGTTTGGTCTCTGAAAATAACACAGTGAATTGTCTTATTTCATGACATATGCATTGATTTTCTTTTTCTTGACTTGTGTACTTCATGTAGATGTTGGAGACGATTGTATGAACTTAAGATAGACGGTTCTTAATATTTTTGTGATGTGTATCTTCACAATACTATTATTGGTTCCTTAATGCAACTCTTTTTGTGAAAGCACTCTGATATATTTTCTTATTTCTGCCTGTGGAAATAAAATAGTACTTCTACCTTAGTTGAAATTCACAATTCTTCAATGAGAAAATTCTGTCCCTTTGCTTTAT
Organism: Teleogryllus occipitalis; assembly: GCA_011170035.1. NCBI lineage: Eukaryota > Metazoa > Arthropoda > Insecta > Orthoptera > Gryllidae > Teleogryllus > Teleogryllus occipitalis. Next base: position 315,320 of record BLKR01000591.1, on the reverse strand, counting down.
TTTTATTAAAACATAAATGCTTGAGGAAATTGAAGGAGAATAGTTTATTTTAAAAAATGAAACATTCTCTTTATTGGCTTAAGCCCTACTAACAATTATTTGCAATTGTATTTTTATGTAGTATTGAATGAAGGTATATGTCTTTGAAAAATTGGTGTGTGTTCTTATGTTGCAGGTTATGTTTTCAACCAGCAGACTGTGCCTACTTCCTTCAACTTTGGCGGTGCTCCATTGGGTCGATAAGAATACTGTTAAGTGTTGTGAACACAGAGAGGCAACAAGAATGGACTTGTGTGAACAATCATGTTGTGACATACCACTAAACTAATTAAAGTACTACAAGAAGGAAACATTTGAAAAATGTTACTTGTGTTAATTGTGCACTTTTTGTTAGTTTTGTTCTTTTGATTATTGATTCCAGGCATAGCTTTTCCAGACTGATATTGCAAGCACTAGGAATTTTTTTAATTAAAGTGCAGCAGATGTAAATTTCACAGAATTTCTAAAGCAACAGTTGCATTGATATCTATGTATTGATTAACTATTTTACTAATTTTCTGTACATGATAAGTTTGTCATGTCATGAAGAAGTATGTTTGTTCAGAAAGTAAGAACATGCACATACTAATAGTAAATGGTTACTTTCAGTGCACTGATTTATATGGCTCAACTTTTTAATGTGATTTTTGGGAATTGTACAGTCTAGTAAATTCACCATACACTCCACGCGTTTGATTTTAAATTGAATACTCAATTGTATTTAAATTTTGTCTGTTGTAAATTGCTCGTGTTTAAAATAGTTACGTGTCCTAATCTCAAGACAGATTATTTATTAGCTATTTATTGAGAAGACACTTGTGGGTAAATAGGTGTGGAATTTTCAGAGACTTCTCTAAAGCTGATTTGAAAGACCCATGTTGGTGCATGTATTCTCAAGTGTTTTTCTGTGTACAGACTGTTGGATTTACAAATGTGAACTCTTCTTAATAAGTGTAGATATTATGATGCAGTACTGCAACCTGTCTTCTGCCCTTCGAGTTATGGAGGCTCGAGTTCCAATTTTTTAACACTATCAGAGCCCAATACGATATAAGTGTACAAATGCGGTGTGGCCAGGTACTCAGTTTATGTAAACAATGGTATAAGACCGTAGAATTGAGGGTGTATGAATTTAATGACGCTAGGCAGTCTCTTGGCAAGCTTCAGGAAATTCTTATGATGGAGAATACAAAAATATATGTGCCTTGGAAGTGTTGGTTTGCTGTTTCATGGGTATTGGGGGACCTGAATTAAAATACAGTTAATTACAACTGTAGGTCGGAACAGTGAGAGTACTTGTGAACACACCCTTCGGAATGGAACCTTTCCACTGCTCTGCTGTGGAGATTTTATTCCAACTTAATATTAAAGTCTAGGCTACAGGTAAATTAAGAAATAAAGTTTTTAAATTTATTATGTACGATAAAGGTGAATGGTGCTGCTTCAAAATCAAAAAGTGTTAAAAAAAACAACAAAAAAAAAGTTGGGATGCAAGGTCCTAAACTTGTTATAAGTTGCATTGTTCATAATTCCAAAAGGCCTTTCCAGGTCTTGTAGTGCAAGGTAATGTAATGTAATGCTATGTGGATTTTCTTTTTTGTTTTTTGGAACATGCATCCTCACTTCAGCTTTCTTTTCTATTCAGTGTTTATTAATAAATTTGCAGTTCGATTTAATGGTTGTGGAAATTTTCACAAGCAGAACAGATGGTGTTTCATGTTTGTATAATACCTATTTATTGCACAGTTAAATATTGCAGGATTTTATAATGCATACTGAATGTTATTTCCGTTCTCATACTATACACACTGTAATGAAGGTTATTAAAGCAGTGGAACCAGATATGACTGCATCTGACTATTGAATGTCAGTATTTTACTACTTTTTCTGCAGTTGTCTTTAGGCTTACATGAAATGATAGGGCTAGCTGAGCTTGGGCTTAATTAAATCTGTACCTGGTGGGATTGAATTAAGTGGTAGGATAAGAGGATTTCACATTTTGGAGGTATTGGAAAAAAAAAAAATTATAGTAAAATGTTATTCTGTCAACATGTTCCTAAGAATTAAATAATTTATTGATGAAAGTAGAATAAGAGATGACCAGTGTCTACAATAGCAGCTGGGAATATTGCACAATTTTGCAATAAAAACCGTATGAAGCAAAAATTGCAACTTGTGCATTAATTTTGAAATTTTAATTTTATTATAAGGACGCAAATCAACCACGATATATTGCTCCTTCCAGTGAAAAACCGCTATCGAGGACACGTTCTACACAAAAGAAAAATTTGAGGTATTGTTTCGAAAGATTACCCCACCTTCAACACTCCTTTTTAATATATCATATACATAAGACAAAATGTCCAATTATGCTTTGAGGTTCAGCTTGAGAGAAAAAAATGACATTGCTAAAGTTCAGTTTTAGGTGTTACATATCAAGCACAAATGATGCATACATATTCAATTCAGCAGACAGCATTTGCTTCATATTGAACATGTAAGGGGCCTGCTTCCACTCAAGTGATTTAACTGCCCCACTCTTCACTTCATCACTTTAAACACCTTTCAAAGTAAACAGAACCAACATATCCACCACGCATTGCTTTTTGAACATTCTGTTCAAAAAGACGTCTGTTATTTTGGAGCACTTCAGCTGCTTCTTTGTTCAACGGGTCTTCAGGATTTGGCTCCTATATGAAAACACAAATGAGACAAAAGCTTAATAACAATAAAAGATGGACACAATACATAAAAGAAAAAAATAATTTTATACCCAGTACGTACCAAAAACAAGTACTGCAATCCATACACAATTGAATTAATAGTAAGAACAGGTTTCCAGTCCTCGCGCAATATATTAAGGCATACGTTGCCTTCTAAGTCAATATTCGGATGGTACACAGGTGTCTCGCATTTAACCTTCGGTGGTTCATGAGGATAATTTGGACCAACTTTAAAACTAAAACTAAAGCGCCCTCCTCGATAAAAGCCCTAAAACAGAAAATTGACAAATAACTGATACCATACTCTTTCACAAACTTACAACTTAGCAAAATTCAACCAAAAAAGTAGTGCATGTACAACCAAACTTGCTGCACATTTAAATTAATTTATGGATGAGCTTCTGATAACTTACCTCATCAGGACATATTATTAGTTTGAACGACAACAAATCATCTGGGTCGGGAAACTCTGTGTTACACGTTTTAGGTAAATTCAATTCATTGATATCTGAAACAAATTGGCATATGTCATTATGACAATGGCTTTCCAAATGGGCATAATATGTTGAATAACCCAATTCAGAAAGGTACTTTTTTTAACCAAAAAACAAGCTACGCTTCAGAGACGCGCATTGAAACAAAATAACAGAATCTCCACTGACGTACCGTGATAACTACATACCTTTCGTGATTCGTAACTGGGCAGCAGAGGCCTTCTTTTGATTACCAGCTTTCGGAGCTGCTTCGCCATCTTTTTTCTGCTGCTTCAAAGAAAACAATTTAATCATTGTTAACTTATACACTACTACTTTTGCACCATAAGAGGATATTCCAGTGGCCTTATGACACTAAAATATAAACACTATATATAATTTTTCTAGAGAGAAGACTCCCTGATGCCTGCAGTCCTTCCAACTTAACAGTTCTTCAATTCCTACTTACGCAGGGAAATGTAAACGTTAATGTCACAGATTGTCCTCGTGTTCGCGCTTACTTCAAATTTTGCCTTTACGGCCGTGAAATTATTAGTGTAAATTACTCAAACTAACTAAACAGGTATATTCGCACTTGGAACCGCACCATATTGAACGGTAAGGTTAGAATATTTCATAAGGTACATAAAATTCATAAGCAATTCGTAAATGCTAACGTTGCATAATCTTGCCCCACATTTGGTTATTACTTATCGAAAGTTAACAAACAACAAATTTTTATGTTGTTTGTCTGAAATCCGTAGAAATATGCAACAATCATTGGTAGAATACCCAGATATAACAATATCTCTAGTATTCAAATTAACTCTAGACATTGAGCATAATCACATTTTTTCTAAGGCTAGCTATATTTTTGTTTGATACTTAAATGTGTATGAGACAGTTCATGCAATATCAGAGTTGGGTTTTATATTTGAAACCTGACAGATTTGTTTAATTTGAGTAGTGAATAAGATTTTTCACGGTAGCTTTATCAAATTACTGGGTTGGTACCTACGTACTTATATATTTTTTTTTTAATTCTGTGTTGCCAAACAACTGATTTATACATTTTTTATTAAGAAAATGAAAAAAATTTAAGGAACTAAAAGAAGCATATTACTTCTTTATTATAATTGTAGCTTTATATTGGTATAATCCACTAGCCAGACTAAATAAATCCTATAAAATCATTATCTTCCTATATGAATTTCAAGTAGGTACTAGGTAAGAAAAAACATAACTATATGAAACTGATTTCAAATTGTGATTTGTTCTCCTTTGCAAGACTTGTCAATTACACTTTAACTCACTATTGCTCTTACTAGGAATTACTGATGTAAATGTAGAGAAATTTGAGTGGTAATTGATTTTAATGTTATTTTCAGCTGTGAAAGGTTTTTTGAATATTTTCAATCTGAGATGAATTCAGTTGAAACAATGCAATTTTAACTTGGTGACTAAACTTGGTGATTACCAGCCAGAGGCCTCAGTATTCCAGATGATTCAAAATAAATGTATTTGATTTATTGTTATTTATAGTCTTTATTTATTGCATAATATCATTGTGTCTAGTATTATTTAAAAAACATGATGAAATAAGTCAACATTTGTAAAAGCAATGTCATTTTCCTTTTTGAGTTTGTATTTCAAAGGATAAGTATGGACGTTGTCTATGAATTCAAATCCATAAAGATTGTTGTAAAGTGAATCATACACGAAAAGACATTTGAAACTTCAATATCTCACTGGTCTTCGCTTTTAAGACAATATTCAACTTGTATAAGCCATATTCACTAGATTTAGTGCTCATACAAATTTGCTTTTCTATTCTTTATATTACTTTATGCTAATAAAATTTTACTTTCTTGCACACTACTTACGTACATAATATAGAGAAAATATTAAAATGCTATGGTAACAACAGCGATTTTGCGACAGAAAAACTCCTGTTGTGGGACTCTGTTACGGAAATAATGCGTATAACCTGCCCCTACGTGTGGAAAATTACTTCCTCTTATGCGATGTATACTCAGAATTCAGCCTTGTTGGTCCCTGATAACGGCAAAAGTCCGTCCGTCAGTACACATCATAATCACTTATAGAGCCTAAATCATTTAGACGATTTTCTCCAAAATTGATATCCTCCCATCAATCTGGTCGAAATCGAGGCCCTGAGAAATGGAAAAGAATATTTTGATTTTGAGGGTATTTTACACAAACCTTTTTTTCTTCTAAAAAATGGCTCCAATTTTTTACAATTAGTTTTTTCTCTTAGAGCAAAAGAGGGTTAAAATGGCGCAGGTCGTCTTCGTTGAACACTAAATTTTCGAAAGTTGCAAAAGTTCAAAATTTTTTCGCCATCTTCTCACAAATACAATATATCGAAGAAATAATTTTTCTTAATGAAATATTTTTATCAAAGACATCCGTAATTAAGGTCATGTACACTTTTTCGAAAATATGAGGTTTTCGGGAAATTTTGAGTGAAATAATTTTTTTTAAAAATATCAAAAAGGGTTCCACATTTTTACTTTCTCGTTCTTACTTCGTAAGAACAGAAAGTAGGGAGTTTCTGCGATGCGTTACAGCAATCGACAGCACGGTCTTCTGCATATGCGCAATTAGAGTTTCACATCACTAAGGAGATTTTGCACGCTTTAGCGAGCAGCAATCGACTGCAATTTTGATCTTGTGCGCATGCGCAGAAGCACGAAAGTGATGCGAAACTTAAACTGTGCATGGGCAGAAGATCGATAATGCTTTAACGTTCAAGGCTGCACAAATGCACACTTCCTACTTTTGCGCGTCTGCACACGCACGGAAGATCAAGATTGCAGTCGATTGCTGTACAGTATGCCATGCAAACACTCCTTAGTCCGCCGGTAATCAGCGAATTTTCGACAGAAAAACTGTTATTGCCGGGCCCTGGTAACGAAAAAGATGATAGATCTTGTTTCAGTTAATAATAATTTACTTATTCTAGCATCTAGATCGTTGTGCAGTCGGAATCCATGTTTTATGGGTCTTTGATACCGAAAAATCGATGGCAAAACGTCTTTCCTGACCGAATTGAAGGAACTCGAGGCCCTCTGAGATTGAAACGAATATTTTAATTTTAGAGGATACTTTATATGAAGCCTCAAAATTTCAAAATGTTCTAAAAAATGATTCCAACTTTTACTTTCTCGTATACGTACGTAAATACGGAGTAATATGCGTAGTATAGAGAAAGTTATGTAATGCTGCGGAAAATAGATTTCGAGATTTCAACAGAAATACACGTTTTGGGATCTCCTGAAACCAATAGTGTTTTTTCAAAACGTACGTCCGTCCGTCCGTCCCACACTACTAACGCCAAACCATACGTACGATCGTTTCCTAATTGAATAAACCCCTGTCCATCTGGTTCTAGTTGAAGGTTTGAAATTTTGAAAAACATTCTTTTATATTTGGGGTTTTATATTTGAGTACTTTAGATGAAGACCTCCGGAAAGTGAAACTTTTCTCAAAAACGGCTCCAATTTTTTTCTTTAAATTTCTTGAAAGAGTAGATTAAACTTACACTTAGACTTACACTTAGAAAGGTGGCGTAGGTCCGATTTTCGCGGTTATCTCTGAATTTTCGAAAAATGCAAAAGTTAAAATTTTTTTCGGGCGTCTTCTTACAACTACAAAATTGAAGACAGATGTTTTCTTCAAATGAAATTTGTTGTCCATAAATAGTTCTTCCCTCGTAGATAGACCAAGGAACACTTAAAAGAATGTCGCAGGTCTCATTTTCATTGTACTCTCAGAATTTTCAAAAATTGAGAATTTTGAAATAATGCAAGAAAGTATGTAATGTAGTAGTACCACTAGTTTCTGAAAATTTCTTCATCGTAAAGAGCGAAGTAGGTTTATAAAAATGCGGCGAGTCCCATTTTGGGTGAACTCTGTATTTTCGAAAATTGGAAAAAATGAATATCGCAAAAACACAATAATGATTGTAGAGTTTTCTCCTTAATTAAATCTGTTCTAAAAAGTTAATTTATGAAAGATATACTTTTTGAATTAGGTCGTGTACAATTTTTTGAAAAATCGAGAAATTTTCGCGTAATTTTTGCCTGAAAGGACGCTCATTTTTTCTCGAATTGAATTATGTCACAGAGTCCATTGTCGATGAACTCTGCATTCTCGAAAATTGTAAAAAATTAACATTGTAAAAACACTATTGACGGTAGAAATATTTTCCTTAATATGGTTTAAAAGAAGGGCTCATTAAAACAAGGGGCTATCTCCCATAGTCCAAATTCTGAGATATTGAGGGTTTTAGCAGAACATTCATAACTTAGTACACTTTTAAATACCGTACTCTTGCATGTAAGTCCAGACTGGATTTAAAAAAACGTTTTATTTAATGCTGATAACTCAATTTCACAAAAAATGTGGGATAGCCCCTTGTTCTACAGAGCCCTTGAATTATAGGTCATGGTCATTTTTTGAAAAAAAAAAAAAGTTTTTTTACTTGAAAAAACATTTGATATTTTAGAAACTGATTTAATTTTTTTCTTCAATTTTTTCTTGAAGAAAAAAATAGAGCAGT
>BLKR01000591.1:0-302500 GCA_011170035.1 Teleogryllus occipitalis | reverse complement strand
ACAGTTTGTTATGTTTGTTTTCCATTTATTATTATTATTATTATTATTATTATTATTATTATTATTATTATTATTATTATTATTCTACATCACGGCTAAAGATGTTATGTCTCGGTTGAATATAAATTCTACTCCAGGTTGCAACCACCTTCCTAAGGACCAGATCTAGGGACTGTCGGTGTCTCTAGAATACTTTGCGCAAAATGTGGGTTATTGTAAAGAAAGCAATATCATGCACTTACCAGTCTTTTGAATGACCTGGGAGTTTAGCCAAGTTCTTGTACAAATTTTGCGGCATAAATCCTAGAGTTCAGATAACTCGATCGCGATCTTTTACGCTCCACTTTCGTCTGATCTCGATTTCCAAACTCTTGTACCGTATTTAAGACGTTTCTCTGCCTCCTAGGTTACGACGTTTTGATCGCACGGCACAGCCATATCTAGAAGTAGATATGTTTTTTTCTTCAAATTCTTCTGCGATCTGTTTGAATTTCTTAGTCGTTCAATATTGTACACAGTCCAAAGAGACCACCGAGTTTTGTGAGTGTTCGTAGTACTTGGAGCATGTGTTTGGAATTGGAGGGCTTTACAGATCTGCGAGCGGCGATAACTATACACCCTGTCGTGTCTTTTCATGTATGCAGTCTTTGCTAAAATTGGACAAGATGAGACAATAGGATCAATGGTTTCTACTTGTTGCGGCATTTTTCATCTTGGGAAATTTTGAGTACCGCTTTATCATAATGTCGTGTTCTCAACGCCTGATCTTGGAAAGCTATTAAACTACTTCCGATTCTGGCTTCATTCTTCCCCTTTCAAGCCACATAAATGATTGATTGATCTTTTTAGATATTGTCCATGGAGTGGTTTGTTTCTCCACGATTTATTTATCTTTTTTTGTGCCTCACATTTCATGTTAAGTAGCATCAGAAGTTCAGTGTCTGTGTTATTCTGCATGACTTGCATAGTCCAAAGCACCATTAGAGGCTTAACATGTTGACTGACTACATACTTTCCCTTCCCGACTATTGAATTGTGCCGGGAGGCTTCAATTTGTCTGAAGCCTCTCCCTCCTGCCTTACGTGACACACCAAGTCTGTGATATATGAAGCTCGAGGGTGGACGACGTGACGCGTTGCAAGCAGTTTTCTGTTTTTTCGTTCCATGATTCGAATTATTTTGCTCAGTCCAATCCACTAATCCAAAACTGTACTCGTCTACAGACACCTCCAAACTTCCAATTGCAGATATCTTATTCATGGGGTTCAGAACGAACTGCAAGGCAAGTCTCACTCTTCGGTAATACTCCCTGCAAATTCTCTCTTTCATTGTATTGTGAAGATGTTCTCACACTTTTCAATGTCCACATATTTCTGTTACCTCGCTCAAGATCTTAAATCACAGTATGCATATCAACATCAATGCTTTCTGCGTTGTCGCTTTGCCACTTTTAAATTGACTTAGCACGTTTGCTAAGATCAAATTTCTTGCATATGTCATTGCTAAAATCATTGACGACAAACAGCATTTGGGAGAGAATCGCTTCATTCCTAGCAAATATTTTAAGATCATCCTTACTGCTCGTTGTGTAGATTTTGTCAATGTTTATTCCCGCTTGAGATATGGCATAATATTCTGGGGAAATACATATTATAGCTCCCAGACGTTTAGATTACAAAAACAAATTGTACAAATCTCACCCACGTGATTCTTGTAAGCCTCTCTTTGTCAATCTTGGAATTTTACCATTACCCTGTCTGTTGATTTACGAAACAGTGATTTTTGTCAAACATGACTTGCTTAAGGGCGGGAATATATTTTCAGAAAACGCCGATGTCTATAACTATAACACTGACGGAGTAATCATATCTATCAGGTGACAGTATCAACAACTCATTACAAAAAATTCTTATACAATACATGTACATTATTTTACAACACTTTGCCAGATGACATTAAACGATTAAATTCGATAGAAAAGTTTAAATTCCAAGTAAAATCTTTTCGGCTGCATAACTGTGTCTATACAATTAGAGACTATACTGAGCATCAAAACGAAAGTAACATTAATTTTAACAGTGATATTTAATGTATTATTTACTTTTGGACTGTATAATTCTAAACAACCTGTAGCAAGTCTTGTACCGCAGCGTCTGGATGGATGACCTCAATTTTGACCAGGTTTTTCGTCCAGTTTCCCTGATCCATTGAGTAAAAGCTGAGATGGTCCCTTGTTTTGCTTCTGGAAACCAATGTAACTTCATTATTTGTGCACATCTTTTAGAATTCAGTGGTAAATATAGTTATTCAAATTATCGTTTCTATGTTGTTTCGGCAGGAAGTATTGTTCCTTGACGAAGGACATGATGAGGAATAAGAGCGGGTCATTCCACATCAAATCAACAAGGGTCCCAACCCCGACAGTTTCAGATTTTTGTCAAACTTTGTGTTCCTGAAGTATTATGAAGACTGTAGCAAATATAGTTTCACTCTTATGATGATTTGAAGATCAGAAGAATCGCAAAATAGCTGTGCGCAATACCAAATAAAAACTCGATTATCTCAGTCATTTTCAAAACTACAAAATTTGTTCGTATATCATTTTAAAGCTTATGAATGAGGCTTTTTGACACATTTTGAGGAAGCAAAAATATATTTTAGAAGATCTCAAAATTAACGAATTTATTTTATTTTAAAATTTATGTAAAGAAAATGCAGATTTTTAAAATTAACGAAAAACACATTCTGTAGTTCTACTTATATAAAAACTGTTAAAAAAAGTTTAAATTTGGGATGAGAATGGGATCAGGAGTTACAAATTATTGGAACACGCCATATGTCTCTGTATAATGTACAGTGAAATCACATGAATATGGCTGAACTGCCCTCCAACATACATAATATAAGGTATTTGATGTAAAGTAGTCGAAGAAACCATAATAATAGCAAGCATTTTCGGAAAGGAAATTTAATTAAAAAATCGCAACTTACTGTTGAAATATCTATTTCGGAAGTTCAGACCTCAAGATGTGGTGCTGTGATGAGTCTTCACTGCTTGACAATGTCTGCAAGCACGACACCTTTTTTCAGAGAGGGAAAACAATGAAATTAACGTGTGCCTAATAGAGGCAAACGTAAAAAAATCTTCCTTCTAAGTCCCTAATTTCTTGTTAATATTGTTCTTCTGTTGTGTAAGGAACATTTACGTTTTTCAAAGCTTTCCTTTGCCCAAGAAAATAGTTCTCTGGGAGTAGTTATCTGATCTGTACTGGGTCTCTGGAGGCTTGCACGAGTAGCAAGTCTTTTAAGAGTCCCGCCTAATCCATCACAAGCGTTTTCCGTGAGATAATGCGAAAAAGTGCCATACATATAAAAACACACAACTCTATGGAAGAAATTTCCAATTCTTTGTTTCAAAAAATGAATCAGATGTCGCTGGAAAAGTTGCACAGAAACTGTATCGTATAATAAGCAGTCCGAAACAATACTTAAGTTGTCACTTAACAATTCATTTGAAGAAGGTAATCTGAAGTAGACAACAAAAGGATGCAGTGTAGTCTGCGCATTATTCCAATGAAATCCTTGCACTTCATCTTGGATAACAAAGGAAAAGTTTTCAGAAAAATCGCACAAAGCTATGCTTTCTCCAGGTTATAGCGATATTTTACGACCTCGCAAGTATTTATTTTGCTGATAAGAGATGAATGAATGAGTCAACAATTCACTAAATTTTGACATTAAACAAGTAATAAAATCTTTCGATTTCACGATTGTCTCTAAATTTGATCTATCAGTTCTCACACACTGTTTGAACGAAAGTGTTTCGATGAAGTTTTCTTCCATTGTTTCTTCCAAAATATTTTTAATCGACGAAATTCCGAGACATTCAGAGCTCTCGCCAAAAACGCAATAAATTCGGGGTGGATTGCATTTTATGTACGCCAGCATGTTTTTTTTGTAAGAAAACATATTTAAGTCAGTGTGTTGTACTAATGTTAGTAACTTCAGATCATCAAACATAAGCTTTACGTTCAGGCGAATAACACAAACATAAACAGTGTGTGTTCCACTTGCATAAGCTAAAATGCAGTTTTATGGCCGAAGAGATGCAAACTTTGAAAAGCCAATTTTCAGATCAGGATGTGAAGATTTAAATTTGTATATACTTGGTTTAAATTCGCAAGAATGAATCTCTTCTGTTCTTGATATTTTCTTCCCGAAATCCTCAACGTAATATAATCTATTTTGCCGGGCATTATTCTACTAACAGCATCTAAACAATAATATTCCCTTACTTTTTTGACAGTCTCTTCGGAAAAATTCTTGCCTGGTTTTGGATTCGGAGAAGATAATATTCCCTGCTCTTTGACGAGCTTTTTGGCTTCCCGTATACAGAGGCAGGGAATTCACTTTTAATTGTATTAATGCTCCAGCTATTCGGGAGAAGTGTCAAAATAGTAGTTTTTTCACTTCTGTTACAAGTTCGAAATTTCTCTTTTAACTGATTTAATATTTCATCATCCGAACTTGTCAACGGTCCAGGCTGCGGATCATTAATCAAGTGAAAAACTTTCTCCTTTAAAACCTTTTCAATTTTATTAAATTTCTTCTCTTTATACTGACTTTCTTTAAATCTTTTTACTCTAATAAGTGTTTCACCTATACTTACAAGACTACTGTTTAAAAGTTCCATGGATGTACCTTCATCAACGAAAGCTTCTTCATTATCTGCATCTTCTGGTGAATCTGGAGAACATTCTGATGCATCATACGAACCAATCTTCCCTTTCATTTCTTTCCTGCATCCATCGCATATTTTTTGTTGAGATGACAAATTCTGATATACACGCACCATCCAAGAAAGAACACTTCAAATATTTGTTTATATGCAGAGTACCCAACTTTATTGAATGGATTACAACACACCAAATATTTAAATCGTACTTCATGTTGCACAGCCGCACACACTGAAAAAGGTTCTATACACACGGTACTCGAAAGCCACTCCGCGGGCGCATGTGGAAAAATTTTGGATCATAACTTCTAGCTGCGTTGTCAGAAGGTAATACATATTGCATTTCACCAATAAGGCAATACATATTGCACTTCAACAGATATTTTTTTCGAAAAAAGTTTAAAAACGCACTTTTTGTAAAATTTTAGAGAAACATTCATCAGCACAGAAGTTAACACTGTAATAAAATAAATTAATAATTCTATATGTGATTCTGCATTCTTTATGTGAAATAGCGTATCAGCTTTCCAATGAGATAAACACGTTTGTTCTAAATTTGATAGAACGGAAGATATTGCGATTCAAATGAGCGCTTCCGCACCGAAATCTACACATTTTTTTCGATTTTTGAAGTCACGTAAAATAAAAACCAAGAATATTACCTTTCTAAAAATTTACAGAGATAGTTTCTGTGTCATAAACGAAGTGTACACCAGGTTTGATTAAAATCAGAAGGGGTGAAGGTTGAAAATATCTCTATTTTGCGTGGAATGTGAGGTGGAATGACCCGAGTCCAAATTTATTGGTGATTTATCCTTGAAAATATATTTTATTACATCGGAGCATATACGTTTGTTAACAATCCTTGCAAAAACGCTCATTTTTTCTACTTTCAAAATAAATTAATATTGTAACTGCTCTTTTTCCCTATAATATTATTATGATAAGAAAATCTTAGCATATATTTTTCCTATCATATTTATATAAGGTTTAGCTGCTATCAGAGTAAATTTATATTATCGTAGGTTCGATAGTCTGTTTCTGCAGGAATTCAGTTAAAACAAAAATATTACTTATTATTTTAAACCACCTCCTGGTATTTTTTTACAGGAAATATTATGATGTTTTCTGCTTCTGTTGATTCGGCTCCAGCTGTAACGAATATCACCTTTGCTGTGAATGAATAACAAAAAAAAACAAAACAAACAAACAACACACTTGACTGACGCAACATTTTTTATTATTAAATAAAGAATCTATTATAATTCTCTTCCCTTTATTTGCATGCTCGGCCGTTCTCCTCCTTATAATTAATTCTAAAAGAATGATAATCAAATATAATTCTGCTTATGACAAAACTTGATCTTCTTACATTAATAATTCGAAACTTCCAACCAGTGTCCCCGTTTTACTTTCCTTTGTGAAGCTTCTGCCTTATTGACCAATGCATTGTTCATTTCAATTCCATTTTACCATGTTTTGTAACTACCTCGACGTCCACGACACCACACACGTAATTTTCCTTCATTACTGATTTTAATTCCGTGATATAAAATACTTCCCATTTAGTCACGTTGTTTACTTTCTGCTATCTTTAAAATTAAAAATATACCGACATCGCGAACAGCCCTCTCTCACGATCTGCCTACTGTCAGCATCGGATCCGTTCTCTCTGCGACCTGTATTCCATCAACGCCGGATCAGTTCTCATTTCTCTTGTTCACATTAAGCGCCTTTCAACTATCTCCCTCTCGGGTTTTCTTCTTCCGGTACAATGAGCAGTACATTTCATTTCTCGCGTGAGCTCTTTTCCTGATTGGTTGTTCGTTCGTCCATGTTAACTCATTCCTTAACTTTGCTATCCTAATTCTTCCGTAGATTACTTATTCTCCCACGGATTTTCTTGTGTTCTTTCCTACTTAAACAAAACATTTGTGTGTTCTGCTTCTCACCTTTCAATCACTCGTATTAATATTTTCCCGTGTTTCCTACACGATCGCATTTTTGCATCAATTTCCTTCGGCCTTTGTCGCACATATCGTGTTTACTACGATATATTAAATATATATTATTTTCCCTTGTGATAAACCATCACAGTATATGGCTTAGGCATGGGATCACAGAATTTTGAAAACTTGCACAGAATACACTTTTCCCCATAGCACGTCACACAGTTTTTAACTGTTTTTGACGTAAAATAAGTAAAATAAATAAATAAATCCATGTAAAACCAGTGTGATACTGGTCTATCATCACCATAGAGCTTATAACCAAAGTCAGTGTGCAACAATCGTTTCGACAGTGGAATCAAACTAATGCAAAACAGCAGAGAGAATAGCTAATCTTCTTGAAAAAATCCCGCGTTATTCTGAATACTTCTTGTTTTTGCTACTTCCTTTCCGCTGTGTATTAGTAAGCTGGTACTCCACGACTTTATACTAGCCATGTAAAACTCAATAAGACTAGGATGAAATCGATAGATCTCCTCTTCAAAATCCAATCGTGTGATACACTAAAAAGCCTTCTGGTAGACAATCCAAGCCATGCTCAAATTAAGTTTTCTTTTCCTTACGTCATTCAAGATGACGTTGCTAAGTAGCAAAATTTCTTTACAGCCATAGGAACCTTTACGACATCATTTCCGTTCAACTGGCAACATAAACTTTTCTCAGGAAAAGCGAAGCGTTTTCAGACTCACAACACGGTTTCAGAAAATCAAAATCCATGGAAACTGCCATTTTTTCTTTCCTTAAAGATGTTGCTTCATCAATGAACCAAAATGAAGAACCCATTGGGATATTCTTAGATCTTTCGAAACGCTTTTGACGTTAACCATTACATCTTGCTCTCAAAATTACCTTCTTATGGAATTCGTGGTATTGCCCTAGATTGGATAACCTCGTACCTTCAACATCTATCTCAATGAGTAGAAATACCGTACTGGCACGAAAGGACATTATTTACTTATCTTTCCAATTCTTTGCCAATTGAACATGGGGTCCCACATTGTTCGATCTTAGGTTCTATCCTCTTTCTGTTGTACGTAAACGATATGCCCTCATCTATTAAAATTCGAAGAACAGTTCTGTTTGCCGATGACACGAATGTTCTTTGCAAAAAAGAAAAATAAATAGTACAATTTCAGAAGTTTTAAATTGGTTTCGTAATATCAAATTAATAGTTAACGAAGGAAAAACTGTCTCAATGCAATTTTGCATTTCAAACCGGCAATCGTATGCTCCATTCAAAATAAACAATATACAATTAGCTGATCTTAAGGTAACAAAATTTCTAGGTCTTTCAATTCAATCAAACGTCAAATGGAATGTACATATAACATAATTAAACACTAAATTAAGCTCATTATGTTATGCATTCAGAATTCTTTCTAATTGTCAGCCTTCATGCAGCTCGTTGCGTGTATTTTGCAAATGTACATTCCCACCTGAGATATGGCATAATATTCTGAGGAAGCTCATCCTTTAGTGCCCAGACATTTAGATTGCAAAAGAAAATTATCCGAATAATGAAAAAATGCCATCTACGTAATCCCTGCAAGTCTCTTTTCATTGAGCGTGGAATCTTACCATTGCCTTGCCTATTTATTCACGAATCTGTAGTATTTGTCTAAACTGACTTAACGGTGGGAACTTATTTTCATGTAATACTGATATTTATAGGTACAACACTCGACGTAGAAATCATGTTCATGTGTCAGTATCAACAGCTCACTACAAGAAATCCACATACAATACATGTACGTTACTTTACAACGCCTTGCCAGATGAAATTAAACAATTAAAATTGGTACACAAATTTAAGTTAAAAGTAAAATCTTTTCTGCTGCAAAACTGTTTCTATACAATTAGAGACTATACTAATCGTCAAAAAGAAAAATAATGTATACTTTAACAATGATATAGTATAATGAATTAGTTTACATTTGCATTGTATAATTTTAAAAAAAGACTTAAATGCCTGTAACAAGTAATGTACTTCAGCTTCCGAGTCAATCACCCTCATCTCGATCGGGTTTTTGTCCAGTTTCCCTGATCCATTGAGCAAATGCTGAGATAGCCCCTTGATTTGCTTCTGGACGTAAATGTAGCTTCACTGTGCGCACGTTTTGTTGAGCTTTCCTTTTGCTTGTAGTGGTAGTAGAGCTTAGGATGAGTTTCTGTTTTGTTAACAATACAGAAAAATCAAATCTGTTTGTTCGTTTACCGTTACAAATACGTTTTCTCTAATTTGGCAACGAAAATATCTAGTTTTTGAAATGTTAATTTTTTAAAATTTATTATTATTACTATTATTTTTTCATCTTTCAACTATTAATAATTAAATTATATGGAAGGGATTCTGAAACTCAAGAAAGCGTGCGCAGATGATTTTCTCCCCCATATGTCAATACAGTTTTTGACTAAATAAATAAATACGTAAAACTAGCAAACAAGTGATTGGCAAAGAACTGTCTCCCGTTATAATAATATTTTTTTATTATTATATTTGTTTATTTGTATTTATTTGTATTAATTATTCATTTTCTCATTTTTGGATACATTCGTGTTATTAAATATACACATTAATAAAATCAAAGCACAATCATTATACATTATTAGCTTAATATCTTACTGAATTTAAAAAAATCATTTTCCTGAAATGTCCGCACTACGATTATCGTTGATATTGCCTTCAGCATAAGTTTGTATACGTTCGTTTCACATCCAGATGAGGCACCATCTCAGATTTCCAGAGATAACACGAGTGCTCAAGAGAATTATTGAAATAATGTCAACTTTTTCAACATTCCTTTGTTTCTTGATGGGTTCAGTGAGTTATGAGTTTGTCTTCACATATTCATGTACCTTTGTAGCTTTAGCTGTAGTCACCGTTTGCTGTTTTGTCGTCAAGGACACATAAATCAAACTTCTTTTTTGTTAATGTGTTATACCGAGTGATTCCATTTTACAAAAATGTTAGATATTTCTGACGAGGTTTTGAGCGGTACTCAAAACGCAACAAAATGTTTAATTACTTAGAAGTCGACTTCACTCTGAAAAGAAGTACCACATATCACTTGTTTTCCGCGTTCGTCGCCGACTTTGCTTGCCGAAAACGGAGGCGATTTATTGGCTATAAAGAGGTTAGGAGGATGGTGCTTCTCAGGTGTAGCTGAGGGATATGTGGATGACTCAGTGAGTAAGAGCATTAAGTATCGAAGTGATTAATTGCGAAGATGGAAATCAGTCAACTTCCATTAAAAGCAACAATATCTGCACTATAATTAGTACCGCAGATTAGAACATTCATGTCCCATCTCATTCCTCCAGTGTACAATTCAATAGTACATGTACAAATTGTAACTTTAATTTGTGGAAATCTTTAAGTGAACAAGTGAAGTTAATTTGAACGAGAGAATCGCGTGGCATATTTCATTTTAAGTTTTTTCGTAGTTCTACTACCGTATTTTTAAAAATAAATTTGCAAAAACTTGCAAACAGTATTGCCATGGAAGGTATTAAATTTGAAGAATTTCATGAGAATACGAAAACAAGAACTATGTGTAATGTTAGAGAATGAATGAACTGTTTTACATTCGACTTCTCACTTTTACGATATTAAATCTACAAATACCGATTTGCAAATGAATGTGACCCAGAACTTATTCTTCTTAAACCTAACACCTTATTCACATTAACGTAAAAAACAGTCGTCTTTTAATGTTGATATAGATTCGCATATCCAACTATTATTAGAGCAATTGCAGAAGTGGAAGTAAACGCAAATTAGACTAAGGTTGTGTAGTTTTAATTTCTTCAAACAATAGGGTAGAAAAATGTGGAAGTCTTAAGGCAATCCGGGGAAAAATCAGATATAGTTGTAGAAGATTTTGCCACAGAATTTTCGGAACTAATTGAAAATGATTTTATATTAGAATTAGAGAATAACTCGGAAGAACAGCTTACAGATGATCTTTCTGCATTATTGTGCATATTAGCAAAAATAGTAAAAAATATAGCTGTACTAAACTCTAACTTTTCGCATTATCAATATCTGCAAGTATATTTTATGCCAATTATAATTCTGAAATTGCAATATTACCAGTTCATATCCCGTATGGAGGTAACATACAAGGCCATTGTATGTTAGGAATTTTTGAAGGGGAGTATAACATTATCAGCTACTACGATTCATTGGTAAGTCCAGCGTCAGATACTGTAAGAGCAAAGCTACGCATGAAAGAAATGAAATATGAAAGAAATTTTCACCTGCGAGAGTGTTACTGATAGAGCTTAATGCATTGAATAACATGACATAAATGTTATTTTGATGTAATATTTTCATTTTTCAAAAATTATACAAATGTCTGTGCAAAAAAATTATATTATGTAATGGTTACAAATAATGCGAGAACGTACGTGTTATTGTAGCCTCACGGGGTTTTTGTGATGTAATCATAAAACGTTTTTAATTTTTCAGTGTTGTATATACCAAACAATAAGATATTTGTGTTAAATTGCTTTTTTCAAATATTTGTGGTTTTTTCTTCAGATATATTGTGAGGTATAATATCAAGAAATATGGCTAGCGAGAAAACTAATTCCCAGATCTCAAAATCAAACTATTTGCCTGAAGATGAAGCAGAAGGTGATAACTTCTATGTCAATTTGAAGCAGGCGACAACACAACACATTTTCCAACAGGAGAAATTACTTAGTGATGTTTTGGAGTTAAAAGTGGTTGCTTACAATACTGTTGCTGAATTGTCCCTTCTGGAAACCCCAGAGAAGAAATTAAAGCTTTTAAGAATAGACAAATTGTTAAATTCTCATAAAAGTTATTTGTCATGTGTTTCTTCTTGTCATAATCCTGACAATATGAAGAGTGTTGAGAGAGCTGAAATGAATAACACTTAATAATTCTCTTGATACAATCATAAGTCTTATCATAATATAATTAATTCTGGTTGCGAAAATTGTATTGATTTCTGCACAAAAAGTAACTGTTGAGATTTACATATTGTCTGGAAATAAATCATTATGCAAAATAAAATATTAGTTTATTTAATTTTTTCATTTTCTTTATTTGCAACTATAAAAAGCCCACTAAGATCATAGTGTAAAAAAATTGAAAATAATAAAATATTCAACAATTATTAACATATAGTATATATGTATAGAACATTTAGTACATATAGTATACGTAGGTATTATTTAGCTTCCCTGCAAGTCGAAGAAGATATCTCTCTCTCTCTCTTTTTCTCTCTCATTTCTGCTTATTACAGTAGTGCAACAATGCCCTACTGTTTATTAATTTAAAACTCTTCGGATTTTTCATGGATGCCCAAACATATAAACATTTACTGAAAACAAAGTATGGAGCAATAAAAAAGA
Organism: Teleogryllus occipitalis; assembly: GCA_011170035.1. Taxonomy (NCBI): domain Eukaryota; kingdom Metazoa; phylum Arthropoda; class Insecta; order Orthoptera; family Gryllidae; genus Teleogryllus; species Teleogryllus occipitalis. The sequence goes on along the minus strand of BLKR01000591.1, from coordinate 290,371 downwards.
TAAAGACATTCACACATATTTACAACAATCACTCATCAATTTACGTGCTCGAATTCGTGTGCTATTATTGAAATCAGAATTTTTTATGGCCGTTTACATATTGATTCTCCTATTAATTATCTTAATATATAATACATTCTTGGCCTTGAACATGAATTTAAAAAGTTCTTTCCGAATTTTCACTTCCCTTTCTGAAGTTTGTGTTGCTTTAATATCACGATTTTTTCGCCCGAACTAAATTTCAATTACTAAAATATGGCTTTATATTTTCTTCCTCCATGTCCCTTACTGACTATTCTACCATGAACTGATTCAGAGCAAAAGCTCATTTTCGCCATTCGCAACTGTTCATTATAGCAGTTTACAACGATCTGCTTCTAAGCATCCAAACTCCGCTGCAAGCTACAGCTATTTTTTTGACAAATTGACGCAACGCGTCTCCAAGCCCCTTAAGGGGCGTTGAGCGCTTTGCGCTGGGGAGTAATCGTTCATTAACTTTATGTCGTGTCACGTCACGTCGCAGTGAGTTGTCAAGAGGACCACCAGGTAGAATCTCCGCGTACGCGCCTCCTGCTACGCGCTCTTGCGTCACTACCCAGTGGTCAGAATTGGAAGGGATGAGGATATGGGTAGGGTTTAGGACACTTCACAGGGATTGGACTAGCCTTTGTGAAGCAGCCAGGCTCGTTTTGTTGGAACAAATTTCACATGAGATTCGACGGGAATCGACCCCGGACCTTAGTGGTGAAAGGTTAGTGACTTCGCTATGCGCCACGAGCGAGCATTAGTTCATTGCATTGCAACACGTCAGAACTCCATCATTACCGACAGTTGTCTGCTTCTGCACGTCCGATCTCCACCACGACATACAGAGATGACATTTTTCGACTTGCAATAATATCTTTCTTTCTTCTGATCCTCTTCCCTTCTAATCCTCGTTATTCTTACTGTTTCTTTTCCACATCGCGCTAATCCCTGTGTTGTGGTTCAATATTAATTTAAAAAGCCTTGTTTAATTATTACTTGTAGTTTTATTTATAAAATAAAAGAAACATGTCATTGAGATGACAATGCTCATCTCAATATATAGCTTATTGTGTTTAAGATGTATTTGTTGTGTCATGTTTAATGTTATTAAGATTCTTAACATTACCTTAGAAATTAAAAACTACCAACAGATGCCAACGAACCCCAGTCTCACCTTCTGCATTGTTATAAATAACCTACTAGTTTCTAATAAAATACTAATTGCTGCTAGTAGGTTATTAATATTCTTAATATTATTTGTGTCTAAACTGCGACGCCGTAGTCTGTGCCCCCACACCTTGGGTAGGCCAGTTGCGATATAAATGTCCCTCCTCTTACCTGAGTCAAGGTGCCGGCTAGCTCAGGAAGCGGTGAGAGCCTGAAATAGGAGCGGTGAATGGATGTTGCTACTTTACGAAATGAGAAGAAATTGTTGTAAGAGAACGTAACATTTAATAAAAAATTAGAAATATCCAAATGAAAAATTATTCCAAATCCTGCGCATGAGCCCAGCGGTATTATTTTCCCTTCCCTAATCTTTAATTCTAATACCAAAAAAATCAACACAATAAAATCTTAAAAAATTAGGATTACAACAAAAAAATTGAAATTAAACATTAATTCAAAAGAATCCAATGTGCGGCCTATGTTTCTGCGAGAACTATTCCCATTTCCTTTTTTATTAATCAAGAGTCTTTTGTATTAAAAGTGCCTGAGGGGCAAAACAGAGGCCTTTGTCCGGCGCTCCACTAACATCACCATTGAGTTGCCGCGAACACGCCTCCAGCTGTGAAAAATTCACTTTCTTCCGGTGTGTCCTCTTTCACCTCGGAGAGGGGCGAGCCAAACGTCCCCGACGGCCGGATCCCTTTGTTGGCGAGGTGCAGTATGGTCGCCGCCTTCTACCCCGCCAGGCGTGACGCAACAAGGTCACGACAGCTCAGCTCCAGTAGATCGGTTTATAATATTCCTGATAGAATTAAAATCACGCCACGTAACTAAAAGAGGCGTGCAATGCTGCCACGCGAACTGGTGTGGGTGTATGTGCTACACGTCAAGGTCAAACTATAAAATAAAACTTTGTGGGCATTCGCCCAAAGCAAGATTTAACTCTCTAGCGGACGCTCGTTCATAACCAGAGCCTCGGGCACTCACCCGTCTTTGACGGTTATCTCCCTAGCGGGCGCTCGCCCGAACGATTCTCCTCAGCGGGCTTTCGCCCGGACGATTCTGATTAGCGGGCGCTCGCCCGAACCATTCTGATTCCGGCTGGCGCTTGCCAGCTCGCACCATATCTCTGTCCTCCCCTCCTCTTACCCAAAACTTCTAGAAGGGTTTTCAAAATTTTGCGAAAGGTTGTGTGATTGACCAAAGGTCCCAGCGTCGTACGAAATTCTCCTCCAATCACTCAGAACGTTTTACAGTTAATTTGAGTGGAAATTTCCATAATCGGCGCTCTCGTTTGCACTGGATGTAAATAAAGTGCCTGGGTGGGCCGTGGCGCCACTCAGTCGCTGCATTTCTTGAAATTCCCAGGGGAGGTTGAGCCGGAAGGGCGCGTTTGCTAAACACCCCCTCCCCACCTTTCGACCACCGCCATGGAGCGGGCACTTATTAATCGCAGCTGCGCGGAACGAATTAGCCCTCCGCCCCGGACTGGCGCAAACGAGCACGAACTGGCGTTCTACGACGCAGATTTCAGAAGGAAATTCAATTTATTTAAATAAAAGGTATTCGGTATCGTCACAAAAGTGGACCATTACTTGAGAGTGAAATTATTAAGGTTTGAGTACTTACGTCATCATTTATTACGTACAAGCTACTCGTTACATATCACATATTTCATCGTATTATTGGTAATTGTTACCGGGGCGCGTGTAGGGAAGGGGGAAGTTGGGGCAACTTACCCTACGCTCGAAAATAATTGGGACCTCGAAAATTTGATTTCATGCGAAACAAATAAAAAAGTATTTGCTTCTAATTCAAATTAACTGCTCTATGTTATTTCTGTTGCATGGAGAAAGTAATTATGTTTATTCGAGTACATTTGGGAGTACACGTGGGCCCCTTGTTTCCTCTTGGCGCCCCTTCCTGGTACAGAAGCGTTACACGAAACGAAACACGTTAGCCATCACTAAAAACGATGTAACTCAAAATTACGCGAAAACTAATATTTGTAATAGTCCCACCTACGTTTGTAACATAAAGCGGCGGAGGCGGAGGCGGCTACTGCCGTATCACGCACAGCGCCGCGGCAGCGCTGTTGCTACGCGACAATGTATCTTACACTCCAAGGATATGATTGCAGGGTCGCCAGCGAACCAGGAAAACTTAAAATTCGGGCGTTTGAAGAAGTCCGGTATAAACGAAAACTTGGTTTGAAACACGAGATTTCTAGGTTATTTTCGGTTTTATCTCCAACTATTAGCACAGATTCGTCGTATTGAACAAAAGTGCCCGTTTCAATTCATTACTTGATAGTGGTGAGTCTGAAAAGCAAGGAACTTGTATGTAAGAAAGAGTGTATACGTCGGGGGCTGGAAAATGCTTACTTCTCTACTCTCGGATAAGACAACTTGAAGCTGTGCCACGTGGGAGGGTACAATATTGGTAATAGGTTACACGTGCTTGGACGAGTTACTCGCAGAACTATTCTCACCAGGAATTCAATAGCTGGGTTTCTGTCAGGACTCTGCCTCTTGTTTGATGAGATCAGCGGTATTAGCTTGCTGTTTTCTGATTGAAACGTCTAGGATCCCGATCTCGATCGGGTTTTTGTCCAGTTTCCCTGATCCATTGAGCAAATGCTGAGATGGCCCCTTGTGTTGCTTCTGGACATAAATGTAGCTCCACTATGCGCACGTTTTGTTGAGCTTTCCTTTTGCTTGTAGTGGTAGTAGAGCTTAGGGTGAGTTTCTGTTTTGTTAGCAACACAGGAAAATCAAATCTGCAGTTCATTTACCGTTACAAATAAGTTCTCTATATCTCGGAAACGAAAATATGTAGATTTTAAAATGTTAATCTTTCGATTTTTTCAATTTATTATTATTATTATTATTATTATTATTATTATTATTATTATTATTATTATTATTATTATTATTATTATTATTATTATTTTTCATCTTTCAACTATTAATAGTTAAATTATTGGGAAGGTATTCTGAAACTCAAGAAAGCGTGCGCAGATGATTTTCTCCCCCATATGTCACACAAAGTTTTTGACTGTTTTTGACTAAATAAAATAAATAAATAGGTCGTTATCGCACGTCACCCGTGACAATGCAGGATCCAAGAGAGGATCGGTGCAGGGGACCTTACTCCTCACGAAACCATTATTGTTTGTAATTTTACTGAATTTCTGCAAAAATAACTACTTTATATAGATTTCATCATAACCGAAAAAATGTCTGTTATTATTTTAGTTGTAGTAAGACGTCGGAAATATGTTGAATGAACTGGTGAAATTTTCAAAAAATCAGGGACTTCAACAAAAATGAGATCCGCGTCATCTCTTTAAGAGTTTTTCAAGCTATCCGAGGGCAAAGTTTAATCCAAAAGTTTTGAGCCATTTTGGAGAAAATTTTGAAAATGTTGAGGTTTCATGTAAAGTACCAAAATCAAAATCCGTATCCAACAAATCAAACACGTATTCAACTCGCAGGGCTTCCAGTTTGTTCATAACGATCAGGGAATATCAATTTTGGAGAAAATCGTATGAACGGTTTAGGCGCCAGCGTTGACCATGGGCAGACAGACGGACTGACGGACCGAGTTTTTTTCGTAACATAACATATACTGTAACCTTAATTGCAAAAGCAAATAAATATTCTTTTACGTGACGGCACTAGTGAACGACATAATTTCATTGCAACCACGTTGGAAATGTTACGTAGCATAAAATCTTATCAATAACTGGATATTTGAGACTGATTTCTGTTTAAGATATTCTAGATGAGATAAAATCTTCAGGAACATGGCCTTCTTTATGCAGTATGCAATTACGAGAATTATCTTATCCAATTCATATAAATTATTTGTTGGTGTAATTCCTCGTGTTAATCCCATGGTTTCTAAATACTCAATGCAGGAAAGTGAAGCATCAAAATATTTCCCATCTTATCACACACACGCCCACTTGAACAGTTAAATACTAAAATAATTGTATATTAATAGTAAAATATCAATGAAATACATTGCCCGCAATTAATATATCTTAACCTCACAAGAGAAGTTTAACGAGTCGCCAAAGACACTGATGGCAGGGTTCGTCAAAATTTGACGATCGCTTGGCGAAGCGACCTTGCCGATACCTATATATATATATATATATATATATATATATATATATATATATATATATATATATGCCGTTTAATGCGCTGTCAGTAGTTTGTTGTGCGTCAAAACTACTGATCAAGGTTGGGGAAATCGGCCGTCAGCACAGGATAAAATGTACACTATTACCTTACGTATGTTTTCAATAATACTTGAAAGAGTTTTCTTTGTACCAAACTAGTTTTCTAATAAGAAGGTGGAATTACGGAAAGTATTGAACGACCCGAATGAAGAGGCTTGTGACCGCCGTTGCGGAGAATTCCGCTGTGGCGACAGGACAGGCCACAAATGCCATGGGCTGGTTAGCGTCGTAGCAGACTGGCACTTTTGAGTGCTGAGGCAGTTCTCGCCGGAATGACTGGCGGAATGTTGTCATGACCCACCGCACCTTGGCCGCTTCCCATTAACGGGCTCACTGAACGGTATCGGCTGCAGTGGTGCTCTGACGCGCGGCGGCGGAGCGGAGAACTACGCGCCGCGCCGCTGCGCTCCGTTACAGTGCGGGTGGGAATTTATTTTATAGATTGTTTTTAGCATTGTGTCATTGATGTGCGGACTTAAATAACTGGATAAATAAGTAAAACTAACCTAATTTTAACTTATTGAAGAAACAATATAAACGACTTTGGATGACCAATTTGAATATTTTTACTCTCTCGTATACGTATATACGGAGTAATATACGTAGTATAGAGAAAGTTAAAAAACGGGGGATTTTCGGCGGAAAAATGCAAGGATTTTCGGCGAGAAAAATTCATTGCAGGACTCTGGACGAAAAAGTGCATAAAACGAGTTGCTAAATTAAGAGAAAAAATTCTCTAACACGTGGTGTAGCCAGAATCCCTTTTTTGTGGGTCCTTGATGCCGAGAAACTAATAGAAAGGAAAACGTCCGTCAGTGTCCGTTCGTCTGGTGCATGTGCACAACACTAGCATCTAAACTGTGCGTACGATCTTTTCCAAATTGAAGAAAGCCTTGTCGATCTGGCTCTAGATGAAGCTTTGAAATTTTGAAAAACATTCTTTAAAGTTTGGGGAACTTTACATGTCCCCCGATCATTTTAATTTTTTTTTTCAAAACGACTCCAATTTTTTTCTTTAAATTTCTTGAAAGTATAGATTAAAATACACTGATAAAGGTGGTATATGTTTAATTTTCACAGTTAACTCTGAATGTTTGAAAATGGCAAAAGTTTGAATTTTTCCCGGCGTCTTTTTACAACTATAAAATTAAAGACAGAGATTTTACTTTCAAATGAAATTTGTTGCCCATAAATAGTTTTTTCATTAATGCCATGTTAATGATTTTCAAATTTTTAGTAGTTTTCGTGCCATAAAGCGTACAATATTTGCAATTTTAAAAAAGAACAAAAACAAGATTTCCTCACAAACGGCTACACATTTTTTCTTTAAACTTTTGGTTAGTAGTAGTAGTAGTATCAAATTTACTATATCCGATGCCATAAACGACATATATCTCTATTCTTAAAAAAAATTACAAAAATGTATTTTCTTTTACTTGTCTCTCACGTTGGTAATATTTACATTAGAGGCGCTTTATTCACATTATTATATTTATGAATACATCTGCTTCAAATAATGTCAAATAAATGTTTTCGAAAACTCAACAGTTTTCTGTAAAAATTAGCTCAAAATTATGCCATTTCAGAAACTCTCAAACGCGATTTTCTCAAAAATGGCTCCAACTGTTTTCAAATTTTTCCAACGGATAGTGCTAATTGCGCTGTTTAATATGACATAATGTTCATTTTGGTGTATTCTTTTGTTGTTTCAAAAATTACACAATTTTTTGAAATATCTCTCACGTCTTTAATATACACTTCCATCGATTTGTATACATTACATTTGTGAGTGACGTGCGTTAAATGAATTCAAATGAAGGATTTCGAAAACTCAATAGATTCCTGTGAAGAAGATCTTCAAATTTCGGATTTAGAGTAACGCTTAATCACCATTTTCTTAAAAACGGTTTCAAATTTTTCAATGAAAATTTCTATTTAGAATGAGGTTTTACTCTTCTTTAATATTCTTGAAGTAATATTTCTGTTGTAATCTTAGGAAACCAAAACGTTGAGAAAATGTCAAAAAATGTATTTTGGGCGACGATAGATGGTAGCTGGCCAGAGAATGGAGTAAGACCTTAAAGCCAGACCACACTAAGGAAATTAGAAAAAATTGGTACGAGAAAGTCTGTGCAATTCTGTAGCACATCTAGTTAGTTTCTCGTATACATACGTATACGGAGTAATATACGTAGTGTAGAGAATGTTATGGAATGCTACGGAAAGTCAATTTGGAGATTTCAACGGAAATACACGTTTTGGGGCCCCCTGACACCGAAAAAGTGTTTTTTTTCAAAAGATCCGTCCATTCGTCTTTCGTCTTTCGTCTTTCCGTCTGTCTTTCTGTCTGGTGTATGTGAACAACACTAGCACCTAAACCATGCGTATGATTTCTTTCAAATTGAAGAAACCCCGGTCCATTTCTCCTGATTTTGAAAAACATTCATTTAATTTTGAGGTTACTTTACATGAAGCACTCCGAATATTTTCAAGATTTTCTCAAAAAGGCTCCAAATTGTTTGTTTAAATTTCTTGTAAGAAGAGAGTAAAATATACTTAGACAGGTGACATAGATCCGATTTATACGGTTAACTCAGAATTTTCGAAAATTGCAAAAGTATGTTTCAAATATTTTTTTTTTTTTAAATTTATTTTAAGTCGCATCAACGGCTAGGTCATTAGCGACTAAATAAATACAATATATTATATTTTACATTGTCAATTTTTAGTTTTTACAATATATAGGTTACAATTGAGGTTACAGTACAGAGATGATATGGATATAAAAACAAAACTTAAACGTAAAAATTACATAACTGTTAATTACTACAAAAAAGGAATAGAAAATTACGTTATTCTAATACAGTTAAATATTTCCTGAAATACCTATTTCATTACAAAATTTTAAAACATTACTTTGGTAAGTATTATCCCTTAGAATGGCACTAAATCTTTCCTTATCAAAGAATTGAGGTCTAACAGAATTGAATTGGGGACATTCCTGGAGGATGTGATTAATGTTTAGCGGGCAATTGCAGGAGGTACATACTGGGATGGAATTTTTCTCTAGTATATGATTATGGGAAAATGTGGTGTGGCCGGATCTGATGCGTGAAAGAGTTATTTGTTCACGACGCGAGAGATTTTCATTAGTTTTGAGGGCAAAAAATTCACCAATTTTCTTATGCGTTGTGCTTGCTTTGAGATTGTTCCATTGGTTTGACCACATCTTTCTCATGACTTTGCCAGTATATGTTTCAAATATTATATTCATTTGTTTTGACATTTAAGTCAGAAGATGGAAAAAAATATTTTCCGAAACGTTGCTGTATCACATGTAATGTATTAATATAAAAGTCAGCATAAAAAATGTTTTTTGTCTTTAAAATAAAGGACCCAAAACAATTTGATATATTGAAAAATCTCTAGAGATGAAAATAAGTAATAATTTTAAGCTTTTATGTATAATTTTTTGTATAAGGGTTACCACTTGTTTAAGAAGAAATAAATCAGAAATAAGAAACTAATGATAGAATAAGAGAAATGTTGCGCAACAAATGTCATTAACACTAGGAGGACGGAGTATGCCAAAACGGCACATTTACAATATGTAAGTCTTTTAGTTTTAGCAATTTGAATATCGGCTCTTTGTATGTGTTTTTATTAGAACATGTGTTAGTGCACTTCATGTGTAGTAAAGCGATATCCTTATTTTCATAGAATTGACGAACATTATTACCTATACTTTGAAAGATCACCAAAAAAGTGCACAATTCTTGTTTCTGTAGATATTACTACGTTCTTTAGTTAGAATCTCCGTTTTGTGGGTCCTTGATATCGAAAGATTGGTTTACGGCAAATCTGACTGTCCGTCCTTCAGTGCAAACGGTTAAACCGTTTGCAGGATTTTCACTAAAATTTATATTTATCAATCGATATGGCCGATATCGCCACCCCTTGTATTTGAAACGGAAGTATTTATTTTGGGGGGACTTGAAGTCTTAAAGACATTTGAAATTTTTCTTATAAAGAGCTCCAAATTTTTCGATTAAATTTATTTTATTGGATAAAACAACGCGTGCCTATAAAAATGGCGCAAATTCGGTTTTCGTATCAATTTTCTGAATTTTTGATAAATAAGAAAGTTCAAAATTTCCCCAAAGATGTAAATTCCGGTGTAAATCATGAAGCGTTATAAAAGAAGAAAGGTATTCAAGTCATCTAGTGCAGGTGGTGAAAAGCGTGTGTGATAATACTAATAACGCAGTAAAATACAATGGATTTGTTTCCGGGAAGAGGATTAAAAATAGAGGAGTAAGGCAGGGAGACCGTCTTTCGCCAAAACTCTTTAATATATATCTGGGATGTATAATTAAAAGATGGAAGAACGTGGTGCCCTCAGGAATTACCCTGGGTCAAAAATATTTTTTTAAAACTCTTTTACATGCTAACGATATGCATATATCTATTTAACAACTGAAGCCAATTTTTATGGAGTACAATCTGATAATATCAGCTAATAAAACCAAAGTAATGATTTTTAAAGGAAAAGAGTCAGTAAGGACATAGATTGTACTTCAAAATATGGTTTTAGAACAAGTGACGTATTTTAAGTACCTAGGGTGTGAAATTACATATGGAAGAGATAGGGAGGTTACCATCAAGATCCATAAATTTCAAGCAGTATGCGGAACTAAAAGTAGAAAGTTTAAAACGGAAAGAAATCCATTAAAAATTTTATGATATTATGGCCCTCCCAATTTTACTGTGTAGATGTGAAACTTGAGTTCAAAAACAAGAAGACTTTCGGAGGATTGAATTAGTTGAAATGAGATTTTTGAGAAGAATAAAGGGCTGTACATTACAAAAATAAATAAAAAGTGAGAAAATAAGAGGACAGCTAGGGCGGAAAGAAACACTACATGACAAAATTAAGAAGTACAGACAGCAATGGGTGACACATATTGGAAATATGCCGCAAGACAGACTTCCAGTGCAAGCCCTGAATTACAAGCCGAGAGGAAAGAGAAATGGAAGGCCAAGAATGAGATGAAAAGAGGCTGCAATAAATCCTAATTTGTAAAGGAAGAAGATGATTTTTTCTGTTTTAATATTTGGAAATATTTCTGTGCATAGAGAAACATTGAAAATGTGAGTTAGCGGATGTGTAAAGACAGGCGCACAAGTTTTAAATATACAATTAGGAAATTCATCTAAGCCAACCAAGTATTTATTGATTAGTTTACTGATTATCTGATGCAACGGAGACATCATTTAATCAAGTAGTTTAGATGTATTATTCTCTACAACTGCAATGCAAAACATCACTTTTTTGCCTTTTATTAAACCATCGTTTTAATTTTTTCTGTATGCGCATGTGAATTTTTCTATTATAATAATTGAATTGTATTGTAATTGAATAATGTTATAAATGTTTAAATAACTGCTTAGAACTATAATGCAAGGGCTTATTAGTGTTATAATAGGAGAAAACTGTAAATGTAAATTATTCATTTCTTTACCAACTTACCTCTACTGGCAATTCTTGTAACTGCTGTAATGTGTATGATAGTCAAATGACCAAACAATTTTGTATTTTTTCTGTAAGTAATCTGTAAGCGTATACAAGGTTGCTAATAGTCCAGAGAGATTGATACGGCCATAATGTTTCAATTTTTTTTTTAAATATGAGGATTTTACTAGAAGAAGTTTCAGAAACAAACATCCTGTCGACAAGTTTTTAGGAAACACTTCTAGAAAATAAGTGTTGAATTCTTCTCATACAATAATGGATTCAAACGAGTGATTACTAATTTTGTTCTGAATAATTTTTAGATATTCTAAGAAAGAGAAGCAATATATGGCTCTATTTGTTAGAGGTCTGTAGATCCAAAGTAAGATCATTTTGAACGTTGTAAGATGCAGGGAAGTTATTTCAAAAACATTTTCAGCTAAATGTAGATTGAATTGTGACAAGAACGTAGTGTCAATATAATCCAGGGTTGCCAGATTGAGGAATTTTGTCCTCAAAATGGGAATTTATTTTCGTTGTAAGGAAAGAATGGGGAACATAAAAGGTCGGGGAAATGTTTTTGTTTTTTTTTGAGAATTATTTTCACGCAGAGTCGAGATAGAAATATTCTTTTCTGAATTATTATGAATAAAACAGAAACAATAGACGTTATTCTCTCTCATTTTTATGTAGCAAAAAGAGAAAGATGAACGAGAGGCATAGAGAAAGAAAAAAACACGAGAAAAGCGGAAGGATTTCATGTAGCTCAAATAATTCAAATCAGCAGTTTATTGGTTGATTTGAATTATTTAAATTTAAGAGGACAGTCAATGGAGTCGTGAAGGACAGCTCATGTCATAATTTGATGAATGCTGTTCGTTTCAAAGTTGGCGAACTTTGTTTCATTAGGGAGGTTATTTAGGGAAATTCCGTAGTAGTGGTGGGGAAGGAACTCGCAACCCATCTGGCAACCCTGTTTTTATCGTAAATATACGAACCTCCGAATGCTGGGCTCTTGGTTTCCGCACTCCACTATATCTTCTTCTTCTTCGTAGGACATAGGCCTGTTCCATTCCTTGGATTTGAAAGCATTCGTGCCATCGTCGCCTCGGTCTTCCGGGATATCTTTTTCCCACAGGTCTATTGTCTCTCGAGACCCCTACAATTCTGTCTTCATTCAGTCAATGTGTTAAATCCAATCTCTCCTACGTGATATCCATTCGGAAATGGGACTAATTCCACATGTTCTAATGTGATCATCTCTTTCTCTATCCAAGAACGTTTTGTTTAAAATTTTCCTCAACACACGCATTTCTGCCACTTCTAGCTGATGTTGCATGCTTTTTGTTTCACCTCGTGTCTCTGCTGCATATGTTAAAATCGGTCTTACTACTGATTTATATATTCTTACTTTTGAGTCTTGTCTCAAATATTTGTTGTACCACACTGAGGAATTTAAGCAGCCGGAAATTCTGTTTCCTTTCATGACTTGTTCTTTTAACTCCTTACTCATCTGCCCTGAGCTTGTGATCACTATCCCCAAATATTTTGTTTCTAATACTTGCTCTATTGGTTGATCATTTACCACGAGCTTACACCGAATAGGATCTTTAGCTATTGTCATACTTTTAGTTTTTTGGATGAAGATCGTCAAATTATAGTTTCTGCAGAGTTTATTAAATTCATGGGGAAGCCGTTGTAGGTCATCTTCATTTTCGGCAACCATCGTTCGCATAACAAATTATGTTTATGTTATATTTCCCCATTCTGTATCCTTTTTTGTTCTGAGCTCAATAATAACCTGAAAGATAAAAATCAAGGATTTGGGGAGTGGTCAGTTTATTTTGACTGAAGCATAGAATCCATTTCAAGCAGCCTGCCCAGCACGGCGCAGCGCGCTGCTGGGCTAGGCAGCGACCTATTCACAAAGGACGGTCCGGTCCGGCATGGCAGAAGACACCACTCGGTCCACTATAGATGCAGAGGAATTGAAGATAGAATTAATTATTCCGAAGAGGAGTGGATGACATTAACTGCGAAGGAAGAAGAGCGGTGACAGGGTAAACAGCAGCAACCGAAATACTATGAATAATATTGGTACTGAAACCAAAACTAATGCAATCCATTCGATTTCATTCAACTTTAGGTTCTACAATTTTTAAAAGATCTTTAAAAATTTAAGGGGTAGCCTAAGTTGTTTGAAGCTCATGCAATATTTTCAACGTTTTCTAAATACATCTCCTTAATTTTTCTTTATTTGTTTTCTTGCTTTCTTTTCTTGTTCGAATAGTATATAGAGGTATAGTATATTCACTTATAAACATGGTAAAATACCGATTTTATTACAATCGCAGAATTTTCTAAAAATAGAGTTTAAATTGGCTTAGAATAAGAACAGGGTAAACTTTTCATGTGCCAATTTACTACTAGTCCGTTCACATTTAACGTACTTTTAAATTTGTCTGTGCATATCAGTTGTTGAGTGCTTGTGTATTATAAATGTGTGAGGTTGAATATTTGGATAAACGACCCGTATTAACTAAGAAAATAATTTTTATTCCCCCCTTGATACTCATAAAACAATATTCGTGACATTGCATTGAGACTAGTATGGAAAGAAAGTGACACCCGAAGCACAAGCGCCCGTTGCAGAATTCATGGAACAGCAGGTCGAGCTCGGCGCGCCGGCTTGGTCGTCCCGGGTTTGATTCTCGGGGAAGCCTTCGGGGTGGTCTGTTCCGCTGCTGGGCAGTCCGGCCGCGCCGGCCGTTGGAATACGAATTCCAAACGACACATTTCGACTGCGACACCGACACCGTGCGGGCCTCTTGATGTGGGTTCCCTACTTTAGGTGGCACTGTAACTGTGCTTCGATAAATTTAACTTTGAAAGAGACTGAACTCTACGATGCATTATGCAAATCTTTTGCGTGTGTCTATACGGATATTTTTGTGTTGCATCTGGCTGTAGTTGCTATTTATTTTTCTCATATTTACTCCGAGTGCGTGGTCGAAGGAAGTATCGTGACCCAGCAGTGACAGATGTGGCAGATGGCGGAGAGGAATGAGTATTGGGATAGGTGGAACAACAATTAGGTTCAGAGGATAAGTGGGACCAAAGAGTTCCTGGAGATGGAAGAGAACTAGACGTTAGGTGGGGATATTGGTAGGACATTCCTGAGGATGTGAAATGATGTGTTTGGCAAGCACTCTACCGAGTACATGTTTTCCCGTAAGGTTCAGAAGGCCGTGCTAGGTGAAGAGTTTTTCCGAGAGAGAGTTTTGCTCAATAGCACTTTAGTGGCTCTCAGATGCAGTTTCAGTTAGTTGTTGGCGTGTCAAATTTCTTTGCAGTGTTGGTTTTTAATGCTAGAAGGGCAGAGAATAGAGTATATAATGATAATCGCGTTCTGAGCAACACAATGTAGTTGTCAACATGTTGATCAGATGTAAAGTAACCACCCATATCAATGTCATTGTGCCTTCGACTAATGATGACTGTGTCGAGTTTGGTTAGAGTTTTTGTGTGGGTGTTCCACTGACTGTTCACGTTGGCAAACCTCCCGTTAGGTTCAAACACACCCATCACAGAAATGTCAGGAATTTCCTAGTTAGCACGGAAGTAATTTATCGCTCATGACTATCTGATATCTTTTTGGTGTCTCAATGGGAATGTACTTGTTTAGTTTTCCTCTATGGAAAACCAAAAAAGAAGTGCTTTTCAAATTTCTCTTGATATAACATTGCACTTGGGGTATTATAGCATTTGTACCTAAAACAAATTTCTTTCAAACGTCCCATTAATTGTAATTGATAACCGGTCTAAATTATCCCAGAGCTGTCTCATTATTTTCTCTATTATTTTATAATAAAAAAGTTTTCAAATACCTAATGTCATTATCCTTAAAATGTGTGACCGTCAACACACAACAAGGCGCTTTTGTACCTACACCATTATTACATTATTCTCAAAATATAGTTTTGGTGTTCCTAACGTTTGTATAGTTATTAATGATCCAATCGCTAAATAACACTCTACGAATGCTTGAAAAGTTGGGGGAAAAATTAGGAAAATATTTGTATTCCTCTTGAAATGTGAAATAGTCTGACCTGATTTTTATATTTGTAAATATTTGTATTCCTCTTGAAATGTGAAATAGTCTGACCTGATTTTTTTGCGAATGAAGGTATGCATTTTTGCGAATGAACTGTAAAAATACATTTAAAAGTAGTATTTCGTTAACATAGACTCAAAATTTAAAATGTGTGTTGTTGGAGAAAAAAGCATAAATTAAGACAATAGGAAATAAATAAAACAGTATAAACTGAAATACATTTATTAAGCAATTATCACAATTGGAAAAAATCCCTTGCTGATTGGTTACATATTACTGAGAAGGCTATGGGCATTACACAGTAGATGTTATTAATGGAGAGAAGCTATTTGTATTCAATTAGTGTTTGAAATAGAGCATGCCATACCACCTCCCCATCACCTGAACAACACATCTTGACAGGAACTCACAGAACTGTGCAATAATTTTTTTAATCTAAAGGATAAGGATATTCTAGAAAAAGAAGTTTCTGAAAAGTATACCCTCAAGAAATGGGCTCATTGAGTTGCTACTCTGGAGTGACTAACAGACCACATTTTGTTCCAAATATTTGAAACACTACTGTCAAATGTGCTTATGTTAGTAGCATTCCTGAGTAACACCCAAGAACCCTTTTCCTTTTCCCTATGTAAATGCACACCAGTAGTCTGCAGCTCAGTATAAAATGGTTCCAAATCAAAAACAGTATTGTATAGAATATGCCTGGTTTCCTGGAGAAAATTTTAAATTCTTGTCAGATTTTGAAAACTAGGCATATTCTATAAAATTTTGATACAATAAAATAGTTTACCGTATTTGCAAACATTTAAGACATCCTTTTTTCCAAAAAAGAATTGGAAAATGAGAAGCATGCCTTAAATGCAGACAAATATAGTACTTTTTAAACGTTTATTTTGGTGAGGAAAATCAAAACTCAATCGACATAGAATACACTTACACGTAATGAAACAAAACTAAAATTTTGACAGAAAATATGTATATTCCATGAACCTGTTTTTGAATTGAAACCATTTCACAATGAGCTGCCATAATAAGATACATAGCGATTGTTCTGTGCATATGGTAACTATGAACAAGAAAAGCTCCCTTCAATTCGAGGTGGTATGACTATAGAAATCCTGCTCATTGGATTTCAAATATTATGTCAGCCTTGAAGCTCAGGTTTTCGTAAATATTCAAAGCTTTTTTAAAGCCAATCAGGCAGTCTTTTTAAAATCCACTTAATAAATATTAATATATAAAGCAAACAGGTAGTCAATGCTATTACTTACTTTTCCTGTTTTTAGCATTTTACCATGCTCAATATTGACAGGAATTAAATACAGCACAAACCATTTGGCAATTTTTGCATTCTCTCTTACATCATTTTGTATCCTGCAATTCTCTACATACCACAAACATTTTATTTTCTCTGTTAATTTAATTAAATATACAAAAACAATGGAGAGGACTGAGAGAGCTAAAATATTGTAAAAAAATGTGTTTCTTTTCTAGCGTCATTACCTCTCTCAGTCCAATTCACATAACATGTAGACATTCAAACAAGTCGCATTCACACAATTTATTTATAGTACATTTATAAATCATTTAAAATGCTCATATCCTCCAAGGGCTCAAAAAGCATAAGTTAGAGTCATGTGGAAGTGCTTCCCAACTCGTTCGTGAGGCTGGGCGAAACGGCTATCGTCATGCGGAGAAGGATGTAAAATCAGCTCTCCCGCAAGAATCGGTTCCGAGCTGACAAGTGTCTGAAGCGACACGCTGTTAAACGTCGAAGAATATTAGCCACCACCAATGCTAATACGAAACAAAATAATCCCCCTACTTGAAGAATTACTTAAAAAAAATGAAGTTAAAGAGCCTCCGGAGGAGATGGTACCTAAATAAAAATCCAACCCCGATTGTCGGGCAGGCGATCGAGGTTGCATTTTCGCGATCATATAGTGTTGCACCATGAGGATTCGTTCCTGGAAGCGCGCGCAGGGGGCCGTGCAGAGGCGGCCGCGGCGGCGGCGCCATCGGCGTCTGGCGGAAGACTGCGTTGGCGCGGCGCGGCGCGGCGCGGCGCGGGTCGGGCGCGGCGGCTTCGAAGTAGAAAAGGTCTGTACAAAAGGGGTCGCTGGGGGCGATAATATCACTTCGGGGGGAATTCGTTGTAACGGCTCCATCGAGAGAGAGAGAAACGAACACGTCGCAAAGCGTCCATGTGCGGGGCGGCGCCTACGACACGTAGTCGGGCGAAGGCTCTGCGACGGGCTCGGGCGTCGTGAAGAGCGGGTTGGGGAACTCGGGCGGGTGCGGCAGCGGGCCCGTCGCCTTGGGGCGGCGCCGGTACGCCATCAGCCAGCACGACACCGCCACCGCCACCGCCACCAGCGCCAGCAGCGCCGTGATCACCAGCGCGATGATGAAGCCGATCATCGACACGCAGATGTCCTCCACGCGCTGCACGTCGGGCGCTGCGGGCACACACGTCAAATGCTTCATTATTCAGATCACAGTACAATAAAGCAGTACGTTTATTATTTATAATTATCGCTGAGTGCGCAGGAAGAAATTTACGGCTGAAGCATGTCGCTTGCCATCTTTGCCACAGTTCGGCAGTCAAAAAAAGACCTACTAGACCCTATGCGTTTATTGTACATGGGAATGAGTTACCGGAACAGGCTGGAAGAGATGATTCCTAACATTCTCGAAACCTAAGAGGTACAAAGGATTAAAATAATGAGTGCGCTAATCAGCCATGAACTCATTGTCGTGCGTAATTTACTTTTAGCCTTTTTAAGCTTAATGAATAAATGTATGTTAATAAAATAACGAGTAATGTAATGAAATAAAGAGTAAACTATAATGAATAATTTGAAATAATAAGTAAAATGAAGAGTAAAGTAAATAAACGTAAATTTAAGCTCTGGCTTATTAACGGGCAACGGTGCTGATAGCGTAATCTGTAATGGTGGTAGCACTGACCTTCCGTGGGGTCGACGAAGCGCTCCTCCTTGCGCTCGAAGGTGAGGATGGCGTTGGACTGGATGGTGATCTCCTCGCGCAGCTGGCCCTCGAACACCGCCTCGGCCACCGCCACGTCGGTGGCGTTGCGGCGCGCGGGCGCCGGCGCCAGGGACACGTCGCGGCGCCGTCGCCCGAAGGCGTCGCGCCCGCGGCAGTTCACCTGCGCAGGGGGCGGGGCGCTCGCTCAGCACTGGGGTCCCTACTCTAACGCATCAACTCGGTCAACTGCAATACGGGTAGCAAAGGGCGTTTTCGGGGAGATTTCGTAAGAAAACTGTTGCTCCAATGCAATTATTTGCGCAGGCAATTGATTTACAGGCTTCCCATGATGTCTCTTATCGTGTACCAGGTGGAGAAATGTAATTACTGCCGCGAGAATATGGAGAACGATTATTTGAATAACTATATTCCTCACTGAGTTCGATAATACGTGCACAGATGGTGACTACGTTTATGTCCAGAAGCAAAACAAGAAGATAACTCGGCATTTGCTCAATGGATCAAAGGAAACTGGACGAGAAACTTTGTTGAGATGGGCTTTAGGGGGTCACTCACAAATCTAAATCACGCTTTCCTTGACAGTTATAAAATGTAACGCTATCTGACGCGAAGAATTAAATGACTTTTTGATATTTATCCCATCTTCTTTACTGGATGTATGACTCATTAATGTTTATTTTATGAAGAAGGTACTTCCTACAGTGATGTAAAACAATGGGAAACATTTTATTACAACACAAAATTTGCTAGAAAAATAATATCACACTTCAGAATTGCCTCTTTTCAACGTTCCTTATCATCGCCTCTTACAATGTACCGAGGATTTGTTGAACTTTTGCAGATGTAAAGCATGCATAATTTCGGTATTCTGAAACCGTGGAGACGAATCAATGACCAGATATTTTTCACCAGGAGAGAAACTTCGAATTTGTTACAATGCTTCTCCTAACCTACTTAATTCACTTTATCTAAAAACTGCTGGAGAGCCGTGAAGTGTTAGTGGAGTCATTATATTTGTTTTTGCGTTGCAGTTTTACCACTAGAGTAATTTTAGAGAACCCGAACGCATCAATCAACAATACAGCTCCCAGAGAAAGCATTAATTTAGTATCTAATACGTATGTGAATATAACGAGAAGGTTAATAAAACCACGATTTACATGACTTTCAAAAACGGATTTGCTTAATGAAAGAAGTGTTTAATGAACTCCAGCTACGTTGATTCATACGAAAACCAGCTGAAACCCTCACTCGTATAGCATCTCAAATTATTTTGTTATTGAAATATTCGTTGTGAACTTTATAAATGTGACTTTATTATAATAAATATGTTCTTAGCCTCCATTTCAGATCAAAATGTAGTTTTGTCTGAAATAGAAAATTTCAGTACTTATCGGGATTGACAGGAAACTTAGAAGAAGTCAGAACTGCACACTACTAGACATCCATCCAGACGAAGTCGCCTTGGTCTGACGGTTTCTCCGGCGCCCTGGAAAACGTGCGGGGAGGAGGAGGGGGGCGTGTCCACTTACCGGTTGGCACTTGCCGAAGCAGACGCGTATATTACACTGGAAGCGGATGTTGTCGCTGCTGGGGAACTTGAAGGCGTTGAAGCTGGCCTCGAGCGTCTGCGCGGACGCGTCGAAGCCCCACTCGCCGAAGATGGTGGGGTCGGTGGCGCAGCCGTTCTCGTCCGTCACCACGTACTCGTTCTCCACGTTGTCCTCGATCGTCTTGGCGATGCAGCTACGCGCGAAGCCGCCGTAGATGCCTGCACCACACGCGCACGTTCACACCGCGTGCCAACCCACCACTCACACTTACAGTAATGGGCACTAATACATACTTGAAAGTGGGAGATGTAGGGCAGAACAACGTCTGCCGGGTTTGGCTAGTGTTTTAATAATTATTAAAACTTTTATTGTTGTGCTTTGAATATTTCTTGATTCGTATTATGGAGTACCACAAGGTATCTGTTACCACCATTGAATTGATCTATTATCTGATCGCATTTAGAAAGAAACTGCTAAATCAGCCATTTTTGTGTGCAATCGTTGGCAAAATTAAATTAGATTGTTATACTCGTTTATAAATTATCAGACAAAACTATTACATTTAACTTTTCAGAATTTTGCGAGCTACTAAATTATAAAATTATGAGTAAAACAATACAGATGTTGAAACAATTAACTCTTTCACTTTTAGGAACTTTCTGGAAGGAAATTCTTGTAGCTCTTAAGTTAAACGATATGAAATTAAGATATACGTCACTGTGCTTTTTTCCGACCTTTATTGGTTTTCTAAATTAAATTGTCTAACTAGCTCTGGCATAGGGTAACCAATTTGATAAAACACCCGATTATGTGCCAATGTGAATAATTCTTTTTAATCCCTTTACATCAGAAGTTTTTAAGTTAAAATGAATGAAAATACATTTCTTTGTAATACTTTGCTGTCGAAAAATCGTATTATTGACCTGGATGTCGTAAAGAAGTGACCATTTTGTTTTCGAAAGTCGGATGGCTGGCGAGAGAGTGGGCGTACGTGGTGGGGTACTCACTGGCAGGTTGGACCTCCACTTGCAGCTGCAGGTTGTCTCCGATCTCGGCGGCGCTGATCTCCTGGCCGGTCTGCGTGACAATACGCATGATGCAGGTGGGGGGCGGGCCCGTGTTGGCGATGGTGCCAGCCGTCGTCAACATGGACACGTTGAATCCCACCGTCACGTTCTGCTCGGCCGTCTGGTACACGCACTTGATGTGGTACGCCTGCGCGTTGTACGTGAGCAGCTTGGGGTGCTTCTGGATCACCAGCACGAAGCTCGCCTGACCCTGCGGGGAGAGTTGCGAATAAGAGATAATAGAAAAATTGCGGGGATAAGAGGAAAAATGAAGAAAATTACGAATAAGTCATGAGATACTGCAATCGAAACGTTTTCAATTCGCCTAGTGACTCGCCCGTGAGTGCACTGCTTGTGGTATGTGGCGGTCCGCGCGCTAGATTTCCACGTCTAGATTCGAGATTCAGATCCCGGTGGCTCCATGAGAAATTGATCGAGGGCAAAGTGAATTCGCGGTAGGTTTTGTCGGGGATCGCCCTTTTCCCCTGCTCCTCATGCCACTGTTCGCCCGACGTCATTCACGTCGTATTGACGTTACAATGAAACTCAAAAGTTCATGCAATTTAATGTTTTTGTTATGGACTATTTATTTCTGAAATTAAAAATCTGTAAGTTTCATGTGAAAAAATTGAATTCAAGATAGGACAATCTTCTTTAAAATGCATATTTTAGAATTTTTGGTGTACAAATGTATTTACTTGCATAATTTGCGACGTATTACCTAAAATAACATAAATATTTATTTTAGTTATTGCAAACTATAAACCTTCTTATATCTTCAAATGGGGTCATAACATGATTTTTAAACCACTGCCGGCCAGGGGCGATGTAAAATTTGAAACGTAGGTCCATTTCAGAGCTAAAAGCTTACATAAACACTCCAGCTCTCAAAACATTTCATCCATCGTCGATTTGGCTATTACTTAGACTTACGGTAGTGGCAGTCAAGGATAGTCGGATTCGCAAGTGGCGCAGTGACTTACGTTGACGTGGATGAGTCCGCAGTTGCCGAAGTTGACTTTGAAGACCTCCGTGCGCATGGGCGCGCTGGCCGGCATGGTGACGACGCGGCGGCACTGCTCGTCCTTGCTGTGGCCCTTGACGTAGAGCACGCCGTTGAAGCCCTGCTCGGCGATGTGGATCTGCACCTGCACGCCGTCCGACAGGCAGCTCACCTCCATCTCGGGGCGCGGGAAGTCCGTGCGGAAGTTGGTGGTCATGTCTGAAACGGCCGAGGCGGAAGGAGCGTCAGGAGGGAGGAAGGTCTAACCTCCTCCCTCAAGTGATGTCCTTAAAAATATGTGCTTTTACTTTCATTACAAAGCAAGACGAAGAATCGGCGGACTGATTTCGAAAAAAAAATGGCAGATTAATTTCTACTTTCCCTGGACTTGGGATTCGAATTTCGTTTCAGTACACTATTAATAGTAAGTTCGTTAACCTACAATATTGTATGTCGCTTTCTTGTAGTGAGCTGTTAACCCTTAACTAACACGGTGCGGTCTGAGAGACCGCTGGCAATATTGCATTGCTTATAGTTCCCTTTGTTGCGAAGCATTCGCGCTATCTCCCCTCCTACCTTTCAAGAAACTCATCGCCTTCTGAATGACACCCGTTTTGTAACTTGATCCATCTTCCTGTTTGGTTTATCGCGCACTTTTCCAAGAACGACGCGTCAGGGGTATGCGAGACCGCGCGTGTCGGTTGCGTTACGAGAGTCAGTCTTGCGCACAGTGGCACTCGGACGTAACAGTGTGTGAAAATTTCGCCTTGGAAATTATTTTCGGACTTTTTTCTCTGTATAAACTTTCTCGTAAAGAGTGTTTATAGATGGCTACCCTAAATGATGAAGAAATTGTTCATCTTCTTCACGAAGCTGACTTTTCGGACAGTGATGAAGAAATAGGGAGTGATTTGCATAGTGACCATCAATCCGAGTCGGAGGAGAGTGAATCCGATAGTGACTTATACGATAGAAGAGAAGAAGATATTTCTTCAACTGAGTTTTTTTATGGCAAAAATAAAACTTTCAAGTGGTCTAAAATGGAACCACCTCAAAACACTCGCACTCGTCGGCATAACATCATTCTGCAACTTCCTGGACTGCGTCAGAAGGCAAAAAATTTAGGTAATAATCCTAATATTGAATGCATTTGGAAATTGCTTTTCTGTGAAAATATGACGAAAGAAATAATTACTAGAACTAATGCAAAAATTGTTCAAATGAGACAGAAATTTATTTCATCACAAGAGTTATCTTATCTTCATGATCTTGATATGATTGAGTTCAAAGGTTTCATAGGACTTTTGGTATTTACGGCAATTTTCAAATCTGGAAATGAAAACATTGACAGCTTGTTCGCAACTGACGGCACGGGCAGAGATATATTTCGTTGTACTATGTCCAGAAATAGATTTCTGTTTCTGCTGTCAGCTCTTCGATTTGATAACGCTGAAGATCGGCACGAGAGAAAACAGACAGATGCAGCTGCTGCCATTACAGGAATTTTCAATAAGTTCTTAGAAAATTCACAAGCCTGCCTATCCCTCGGTCCTTCAGTTTGTGTAGATGAGATGCTAGTACCATTTCGTGGACGCTGCAAATTCCGTGTTTACATGCCAAAGAAGCCTGCAAAATACGGACTAAAAATAATGTGTTTGACTGACGCTAGAAACAGTTACCTGTTCAATGCATATATCTACACAGGAAAGGGATCTGATGGAATGACTCTGTCAGATGAAGAGAAGCTACTAAATATTCCTTCGCAAGCAGTAATCAGACTGATAAAACCTATAGAAAAATCTAGAAGAAATGTTACGGCAGATAACTGGTTCAGTTCCATACAACTTGTAAAAGAATTACAGAAAAGAGAGATAACATATGTGGGAACCCTCAAGAAAAACAAGTCAGAAATACCTGTTGAATTTCTTCCTAATAGATCCAGAACCGTCAATTCATCTTTATATGGCTATAGTGAAGACATTACAATGTTATCGTACGTGCCTAAGAAATCGAAAGCAGTGCTTCTGATATCATCAATGCACCACTCTCGATCAGTTGATGAAGAGACAGGAAAACCTGAAATTATTAGTTACTACAATCTCACAAAAGGAGGAGTAGACAGTCTAGATCAAAAACGTGCAAATTACTCTGCAAGTAGACGAACCAGAAGATGGCCAATGGCAATATTTTTTACTCTGATTGACGTAAGCACAGTCAATGCATATGTCATTTTCCAAACATTCAAAGACACTCCAAAAATGACTCGATTGGATTTCATGAAGACTCTTGCAAAAGCACTGACATATCCCCTGATGACGTATAGGCTGCAAAACAGGACATTACCTCGACAATTGTCTAGCAGTATCAAGAGAATTCTTGGTATTGGAGAAGAAATTGCTGAACAGGAGGAGCACGAGACATTTGAAACTCAAAGAACTTGCTTCCTTTGCTCACCTAAATTAAAGAGAAAAACAAGGTACCCTTGCTTCAAATGTGCTCGTCCTATATGTTTGCAATGTGCAAAGAAAGTTTGTAAAGAATGTGCACACAAATAATGCTAATAATAATATTTTACAAAAATAATAGATTCAGAAAGTAAAAACAAACATTAATCATGCTTTTACATATGTAACATAAAAAAATAACTGAATAAAAAACTTTATTGAAATAATAATGTTTCCTGCTATGATTACAAATTAATTACATTACCTCTATGCCAATCTTAGTGAAATAAAAAAAAAATCGACAGCGGTCTGTGAGACCGCGCCGTGTTAGTTACGTTACAGAAGCCGACCGTGTTAGTTAAGGGTTAACACTGACTCCTCAAGAATATGATTCCTACGAGTGTGTTTTAATTATCAAAATCTGTAACCCATGAAAATATGTTCCCATTCCTAAGTCCGTTTTGAAAAATACTACAGATTCTAAAATACGAAGGCAAGGCATTGGTAAGACTCCAAGCTCAATGAAGAGGGGCTTGCAGGAATCACGTGAATGGTATGTGCTTGCAATTTGTAGAATGTTTTTCTGCAATCTAAAAGTTACTGTAAAGGAGATGCTTTCGCAGAATATTATGCCATATTTCAATCGAGAATGCATTCATAAAATACACGCAACACTCTGCAGAAAGGCTGACTGAATTTGAAAGTATTCTGAAACTCTACCACACTTAATGTTTTGTACTGTAGCTTACAAATTACGAACGCTGGAGTGAAGTTAACCGTACTAATTAATAACTTGTCTCGCAGTCGTGAAATTTTGCAAGAGCCGATCCGTATTGATGATTCGTTTGGGTTTAAAGCAGCCTTTTGAATCGCGCGTGAGCAAGAGCCACTCACTGCAGTAGACGGAGGGGTCTCCGGTGTAGCCCACGAGGCACTGGCAGTGCGCCTGGTGGTTGGTGGCGTTGCAGAAGGCGTTGACGCCGCACGAGTTGGCCGTGCAGGGGTCGTCGCACGTCTTGGAGTTGGGGTTGCAGAAGCGGTAGTCGGGGCAGTGCTCGTCCACCTCGCACTCCGGGGTGTCGCCGGCTGCGCAAAAATCGTCGGCGTTTGTACACAAAATAATGCAAGAAACTGTCGAAGAAACCTCCGACCAAAGCTGTTGTTTTGCATAAGAACTTTTTCCAGTAATGTTCTGGGTTTGGTTACGGTTAATAAAACATTTTGGGTTCGGTTTTTGATAACAAAGTGATTCAGTTACAAATTCGTT
Source organism: Teleogryllus occipitalis (assembly GCA_011170035.1). Lineage (NCBI taxonomy): Eukaryota > Metazoa > Arthropoda > Insecta > Orthoptera > Gryllidae > Teleogryllus > Teleogryllus occipitalis. The sequence continues at coordinate 264,953 of BLKR01000591.1, read as the reverse complement.
TTTAAACAGTTCAAATGATTGTCTTAAGAAACGTATTTTTTAAATAATATTTATTTCATGTCCCGCTCCTTCTTTTATTTGCGTTATATCACGGCAATGTCTGCTGTTAAGAGGATGCGGGTTCCACGTGAATGGGACTTTGACAATTTATTTGTTTATTCATCACTATGGTCTAGAGCCAAATGAATTAAAATTTCATTAGTGCGCGAGGAGAATCGACAATAAATCATATTTTATTGTGAGACACTTCTCGCAACCTGAACTCATCATAACAAGTTGCACGAAATTATGAAGAACAGAACTATTCCGTATGGTTCTTACATTCATTTTTAAAGAACAATACCGTATTTGCCGGTGTATAAGACGCACTTTAATCGCTTGAGTAACTAGTCAAAAAACAGGATTCGTTTTATACAAAGAATGGGAATTTTTGTATCTGTTTGAATGTTTAGTATATATCATTACAAAAATATAATTTTTGTGCACTGAAAAACAGGAATTTATATTTCAACAACATTGATTATTACAGAAGCTAAAAGTATTGGCAGAAGAAAGAGTGTTGAAAATTTCACTGGGTCAACATCATGGCGTAGAAGATTTATGAAAAGGCACGGTCTTTCCATGCGTACTAGAAACTATCATAAAGACTCCCAGCGGAATATTAAGAAGAGATCCTTGCTTTTCACAGGTCACAAACTCGCACTCGCAGATTGTGCGCCTGGTGATTCCGGTCATAAAAATAAAAATGAAGTATAAAATTAACATTAAAGAATGGAATCCTTCTTGAAAATACTGGTGCTTTTATACACCGTCAAATACGGTAATTATTTGTGATCTGGACTGCCTAATGCAAGGTTTTATGAGTTGTCGAGTTGTGCACTCACTGGTCTTGACGCAGCGTCCGGCCTGCAGGCGGTAGCCGTGCTCGGTGGGGCAGACGCAGCGGCCGCGCTCGTCGCGCACCATGCCGCGCTCCAGCGCGCACACGCAGCGCCCGCGCTCGTCCACGCGCAGCCCCTGCGCCTCGTCGCAGCGCTGGCAGTCGCCCGCCTCGCTCAGGCCCTGGCCCGGCGCGCACACGCAGTTGCCCGCCGCGTCCAGCACCAGCCCCTTCTCCGCCGGGCACGCAGACGCTGCGCAAACACACATGCGTTCCTTACATTCATTCTTTGTTAGTGATTCAGGGTCATTAGTCCCACAAGTGTAGGGCAAGGGAGGTGGCGGTGGTCTTCCCCCGATAGATGGCGAGATCCGGGTTCTCACAACCAGGTATCTCCCACCAACAGGGCACCGCCTCAGCCAGAACAAGCTCTAAGCTCCCGGCTGGTCTCCCGGAATATGTGGTAGTGAAGTGAATGTTAACGTAAGTGTGTGTAAAGGGAGATGATATGAAAAGGTAGAAAAGACCGCGCGGTCCGTGGCCCGTTTGTTAGGGTACAGCCTCATAATTCGCCCGGTGATGATCGGAAAAAACACGGAAAACTACCGATCAGAGCACCCGGCCGCTAGAATTCTCCCCGAGACAGCGACTGAATTCGACCTATTTTGATGTATTTGATGGTTCAACCACTGTCTGGACTCGAATCTAGAACCTCCCGGTCAGAGGGACTGCAATGACATCAGTTGATGCACTGAGCCATCTCTCCCGGTTCCATTCATTAGAATTTCCGGGCGCGTCAACTGCTTATTTCATTAGTCCCGTAGGTGTAGCGTTTGTTTCTATTGAGGGAGGGAACGGTGATCTTCCCCGGCTGGATGACGACATCCGGTGCCGACATACCCATCTTGCCAGGTTTTCCCCAACTAGGTATCTCCCACCACAGGGGTACCGCCCCAGCCGGGACAAGCTGTAAGCTCCCGACATGTGTGGGAGTGTCATGGATGTAAGTGTAGGTGTGTGTAAATTAGGGGCGACGAAATAACAAGAAAGAGGAAGCAAAGATCGGTCTGTAGCTCGTTTGTTAGGATACTGCCCCGAAATTCGCCTGGTGTTGATCGGAGGAACCACGGGAAACTTCCGATCAGAGTGACCGGCCGCTAGAATTCTCCTCCACGCAGAGGCTGAATTCGACCTAGCTGAAAAGATAGTGTCGAAAATCTTGCCGCCGTCAGGACTCGAACCCTAGGACTTCCCGGTGAGAGTCACTGCAGAGACATCGATTGATACCGTGAGCCACCTTAGCCAGTCAGATATCTTTGAGAGCGTAGAGCATTGAAGTGTAATTGTGTGTGTAAGGGAGAGGATGGAAACATCGTGCGCGATTCGTGGTCCGGTTATTAGGGTACGGCTCCTGCAATTCCGCAATATTGATTGGAGGATCCATGGGAAACTCCCGATCAGAGCCGCCGCCCGTGTGAATTCTCCTCCAGACAGCGACTGAATTCGACCTAGCTATGAAGCTATTATCGAAAATCCACCGCTGTCGGGACCTCCCTGTGCAAGTGTGTGCACTTACCCTTGTCGCACTGCACGGCGGCGTTGCCCTGGTAGCCGGGCAGGCACTCGCAGATCATGGTGCGCACGGGGCGCGTGTCGAGCACGGTGCAGCGCGCGTTGACGCCGCACGGCGACGTCGCGTTGCACGGGTTCACGCACTCGCCGCCGATGCACGCCATCTGCGACGGGCAGTCGTGGTCCGCGCGGCACCCGGGCACTGCAACACACGTCGACACTGAGTTGCCTCCACGTAGGACAGAGTAGCGGATTGTGGACTGGTGTCCTGCCGACTTTCCGAGTTTCTAGCCCGTGTCGTTAGGGGCAAAGTGGGCGTGGATTCATGTGAATGGGTCTCGTGTTGGGTTGCGGTTTTGATGTGGCAGTAACACTTGCCTCAGGGCAAGTGTGTATGGATTCATCCCGACCTCAGGGTGTTTCGTACATCTCCCATCTGATCTACTTCAATGTTAAGGGGTGGGGCTACTCAGGTTTCTAAAACCCTTGGAATGGCAAAGTTCGGAAGGTCAAGAGTGACGTTAATTGAGATGCCAGCGTCTAGGATCCATGTGCCCTGGGAGGGGTTATGAATATGGCAAAAAGTCCTAGACATGCAAGTCCTGAGACCCTAGAGATCTAGGTAGCGATAATTGGACGTGAGGAGCCGTGGTATACAAATCTTTCTATTGAATAACAATCTTTTCAATCCTCCAATTTTATATTCTTCTTATAATATCTATAGTTTTGTTTCATTGACCTCTATCTCTCATACATTTCTTCCCCTGAACGTTAGTTTTGGGCCACTCCTTTAACACCTTTGCATTTGATCATTACCTAAAAACCAATATGCCCATTACCATTAGCTGCCCCATATGAAAAAAGAATATATACCTTAACATCTAACTGCCTTGAGATTCTGGCTGCCCTTTGATTCTGCTTGTTAATTAATTGGCGTAGCTGATTGACTACGAGAGAATTCACTTTTACTTTCAGAGGAATTGTGAAATACATCTTTTACTCTATTGGTAACTAAAGTGATATTCACTTTGTTGGGTATTGAAGTTGCTTTCAAAGCCTGCTGTGGTTAAAGAGTGACTTTAATATCCCAAAAAGATGTATTTAAAGTGTGTGCGGGAATACAATGCGAATATTGTACGTGTAAGGTGCGTTGTGGGCTGACCTTTCTCGCAGCCCTGCTGGAAGTCGCCGACGAAGCCCGGCGGGCAGGCGCACTGGGCGCGGTGGTTGTAGACGCGGCATTGGGCGGGCGGCACGCAGGGGTTGGCAGCCTCGCAGGGGCTGCGGCACTCGCTGTTGACGCACGCCTGCCCGCTGGGGCAGTCGGCGTCGGCGCGGCAGCCCAGCACCACGCAGGCGGAGCGCGGGTCGCCCGTCAGCCCCGGCGGGCACTCGCACACGGCGCGGTGCTGCGCGCCGTAGCACGTGGCCAGCACGCCGCACGACGAGCCGTCGGCCGCGCACGCCGGCACGCACTGACGCCCCACGCACGCGTGCTGCGGCGAGCAGTCGGCGTCGCTGCGGCACCCCACTGCGGAAACACACCAAAACGCACTTTCACCTTTCCGCTCCCTTTGAATACAATCCCTTCACCAGCGTATTTTAAATATCCCTTATGCATTTTTCTATCAATAGCTCCAGTAGTGAATTACAGATTTTAGAGATATCATTGTAGAAATCACGACCGTTAATAAGTAGTAGACTTTCTTTCGGGCCGTGGCCATGGTCGGACCTGCTATGGACGTGTGTGCTTCAGCAACTCTGTATTGGAGTTGTGCTGTGGAGGAACATTATGTTTGACCAGTATATGTATTAGTAAGCCCTGATAAAGGAATTAAATATTCCGAAACGTTGGCAAACTAGTGTAATTCATTAATTGACCGATCCCGTGATCCATTATCCTACTACTTTAGAGGTATCTATTTATTCAGTACAGCTCGCAAACTTTGCATATCCTACAGTGATGTGTTACAGCGAGCTCTGTGATTCACGAGAATGAATAGTCGTAGTATGTCGAAAGCCTGAAAGTCTAGTTTTAAATCTTATTAACTTGAAACACACAAAATTTGGCAAGAGGTTCTATTTTATTATAAATATTTTGGCCCATGCTTTCAATTAGGGAGTCAGAAACAACCCCATAGACCCATGAAAACTTACATAACACACAGCTTCCAAAATTACGTCTACGCTTCTCCTTTGAAGCCGCAACAAAGGGTGTCACTGACCTTGGGTGCATTCGATGTTGGGGTTTCCGTCGTATCCGGGCTTGCAGGCGCACACGGGCTTGTGGTCGCGCACGCGGCAGTCGGCGTTGGGCGCGCATGCGCAGGGGTCTCTGCAGACGCCGCTGACGCAGGCGCGGTCGAGCGGGCAGTCGTCGTCGGCGACGCAGCCGCCCACCGCCACCACGGGGGGCGTGGCCTTGCACGTGCCCGAGCCGGAGCTCACGTAGCCGCTGGGGCACACGCACACCATGGTGCGCACGGGCAGCGACGCCACCACCACGCAGTCGGCCGGGCGCCGGCACGGGTCCAGCACGGCGCACGGGTCCTGGCACTGCGCACGCGCACGCGCACGACTCAGAACACGCTCACTCGACCCTCAGGCAACAAGGTCCAACAACATCCAGGAGACGCCGCGTCCTCGGCACAAGTGTCAACCTTTCAGCTGCCATTCTGCGACCTTCTTCAGGGCGAAATGCGCCCTGAGGAAGGTCGCAGAATGGCTGTCGAAACGTTGACACTTGTGCCTAGGATGTATTTCACCTCCGGCGTCTCTCGAACAGCCAAATAGCTGCAGACTCCGGCCGCGGAAGCCTACGCTCTCAACAAGAGGTACACATACGTGCTAAGAACATGATGACTCGTCCATAGGGAAGGGCAACATGAGATGTAGATACACGCTTGAAGGGAAAATTTAAGTGAAATGAGTATTCTTCTCGCAAGGTGCTAGCCAAAACTCTATTATAGTATCGTATTTTGAAATAGCAATTCTTATGCAACACGATAAAGTAACTTTATCGTTATGTGTAATATTTTATTTGGTTTCAGTGCTTTTAGCAAAACAATGAATAATTTGGTCTATTATGCTACTTAAAGGTAAATAGTTCTCAGTTGCGAGATTGATTTTGGAAAAAAGTATCATCAGCTGATGATAAAGAGGTACTTAGCATCATACTACTAACCATTAAGAAAAGGCTTAAATATTGATGGAGATTGCTTTGGAGCTCACCTTCTCGCTGAGACAGGCCAGGCGCGAGGCGCAGTCGCCGTCCACGCGGCACTCGGGCCTGGGCTCCGGCCGGCAGCCCACGTAGGGGTTGCCCACGAAGCCCGGCGGGCAGCGGCACACGGCCAGGTGGTTGTGCACGCGGCACTGCGCGCGCGGGGCGCACGGGCTGGAGTCGCCGTACACGCACGGGTCGACGCACTGCGCGTTGACGCAGGCGCGGTCGCCGGGGCAGTCGTTGTTGGAGCGGCAGCCCACCACGTAGCAGCGGAAGTACGGGTTGCCGCGGTAGCCCGAGCGGCAGCGGCACTCGGCGCGGTTGCCGAAGGCGTAGCACTCGGCGTTGACGCCGCACGGGTCCTTCACCAGGCACGGGTTGACGCAGTGGCCGTTGACGCACGCCTTGCCCGACTCGCACTCCGAGTCGCTGCGGCAGCCCACGGTGTGGCACGCGATGTTGGCGTTGCCCTCGAAGCCCTCGTCGCACGAGCACACGGGCCGGTGGTTCTGCACGAGGCACTTGGCGTTGGCGCCGCAGTTGCAGGGGTTGCGGCACATGCGGTTGATGCACGCCTCGGTGGCCGGGCAGTCGGCGTCGGCCGTGCAGCCCGGCGGCACGGGCAGCAGCACGGGCCGGCACTGGCCGTTGCGGTCGGGCACCCAGCCGTCGGGGCACTCGCACACCATGGTGCGCACGGGCACGGAGTCGAGCACGGCGCACGAGGCGCTGGGGTGGCAGGGGCGCAACACGGCGCAGGGGTCCTGGCAGCGCTCGCGGATGCAGGCGCGGCGCGAGGGGCAGTCGACGTCGGCGCGGCACTCGGGGCGGTGCGCGGGCGGCGGGCGCGCCTCGCAGAAGGCGAACGGGTCGCCCGCCGGCAGGTGCTCGGGGCAGCGGCAGCCCGCCGCGTGGTTCTGCGCGAAGCACAGGGCGTTGGCGGCGCACGGCGGGTCGGCCACGGCGGCGCACGGGTCCACGCAGCGCCGCTGCAGGCACGCCTTGTCGCGCGGGCAGTCGCCGTCCACGCGGCACTCGGCGCGCTCGCAGCGGCGGAACGGGTCGCCCGCGAAGCCCGGCGGGCAGCGGCACGCGGCGCGGTGCGCGTCGCCGTAGCACTCGGCCGTCACGGCGCACGGCGCGCCCAGCAGGCACGGGTTCACGCACTCGCCGTTGTAGCATTGCTGGTCGTAGCTGCACTCGCCGTCCGACTGGCAGCCCACTGCAAGCACCACCCACGATCACACCTCCAGCTCACTCTTAGCAAAGCATTTGCAAAAATAGGGAATGGAATCAACCATGGAAATTATTATAATACTACCCAATATAATGTAATATCCCAATGTAGTTTTTATTATCGTCTAAGAAAATGAATATACTTTTATTTTTAATAAAAAATGTAAACATTAATAAAAAAGTAATATAATTCAAAAACAGCTCTGAAAATGGCAGAAAAGATCAGGGTATATATTAAGAAAGTTGCAAAATAGATTCCTCATTATTCTTTTTATCTCTCTCCCTTGATCAGGCCTGTCGCTGTCATGGTCGACTGGGGAACCACTGGGATTTTCTGGAACAGAGCGTGGCACTCACCCTTGAAGCATCCGGCGAGAGCGTTGCCGGAGAAGCCAGGCTTGCAGAAGCAGATGGGGAAGTGGTCGTTGACGCGGCAGTCGGCGTTGGGGCCGCAGTTGCAGGGGTTGACGCATGCGCGGTTCACGCACGCCTCTTGCTGCGAGCACTCGGCGTTGGAGCTGCAGCCCACGGGCGGGGACACTGCGGGACACGACACGCGCACGCGTCAGACTCACGCGTTCGCACTCTCGCGCCCCTTCGCTTCAGCTGGCTCCAATATGGTCCCCACAGCATGCACACTCTCAAATTGGCAAAACGCGCTTAAATGAGCCAACTTTCTTGAATTGAACAGTTCGCCTATCCTTACAATCACAGATCGAATTTCAATACTAAATATTTTATATAACGAGCATAAGAATAGGATTAAAATATGCTTGTTTCCCGAAGTGTATTAACTTGTAAAGAAGGGTCTGAAGTATTGCATCGACACGATTTTTATTATTGGAATGAAATTTGAGAAGCAAACGTGTCAAGAGCGTTAAGGAGAACCTTCCCTTCCACTCCAGGTATCTGTGATGTGTAATTCGCTTTATGAATTCTGAATTGGATAGGCAGGTGGGCGGGGTTCCTGTTGTTCCCGCATTGCGCTCTCTGTGAAGCCAGGCGCGCACTCACCTGGTCTACAGTCGACGCGCGGGTTGCCCTCGTAGCCCGAGGGACAGCGGCACGTGGCCACGTGGTCCTGCACGTGGCAGAAGGCGTTGCGCGCGCACGGCGCGTCCACCACGCAGGGGTTCTGGCAGCGTTGTTGGATGCAGGCGCGGTCCTTGGGGCACTCCACGTCGCTCACGCACTCTGGCGCCGGCGGCGGCGGGCGCACTTGCACTGCGGACACGCCGCACAACGCACGCTCGTCACTCGCGCGATCACAATTGGGAATTGCTGGACTGCAGGAATTTCCTGACTGACCGATTCCGCCATAAGACGTGACGTCGCTCGCACACCCAATCCGATAATTTCTGTTGTCGCGAGAACTTTGATCTTTGAGAATTATAGTACAGCAATCCTCACCAAAAACTAAGCAATCTCATCTACAAATTACGATTTCATTTTATTAAAAGTGTCCATTAAGAAAGAACTCTCTCATTAAAGGATGGAATTCGTGAACAAAAATAAGCTCACAGAATTAGTAAAAATATTTTCTGAAAATTAATAAAAATACGATTGCGTCTTAGAAGTAACTTCGTGCAGACTTAGCCTTTGACGCAACGTCTCTTAGACGGTCAAGGACAGTACGATTCTTTCTGCAGTCCAGAGAACTTTTGTATATGAGAATTCTTGTACAGAAATACTTATATACATAAAATAATAATCAATCTAATCTTGAAGTTACGATTGTACATTTAGTTTAAATAGCTCGTTAAAAACGAACGCCTCTCCCATTAAGAAACAAACTCTTAAAATAAAAAAAATAAAAAAAAATTAAAAGAAGTTCACAGAATTAGTGAAAATATTTGCTGAAAATTAATAAAAAACCGCGTCTTCGAAGTAGTGTGGCAAAGGTGAGTAGCTCACCTCGCGTGCACTCGCCGTGCGGGTTGCCGATGTAGTTGGGCGGGCAGGAGCAGACGCCGCGGTGCGCGTGCGCCGTGCAGAGCGCGTTGACGCCGCAGGGCGCGTTGCGGCACGCGTCCACGCAGCTGCCGCGCTGGCACTGGTCGGGGTCGGCGCAGTCGCCGTCCGACCGGCACTGCGGCTGAACCGGCACTGCGCACGCCACACACACACACCCTCAAGGATCTCCGAAACAGGATATTACATATGCGAAAAAAACAACTGTGGTCCGCTGTTCCGATCACCCCACGATTCTCTCGTTGCCATTGGCTGAATATATGATGACGCAATTATCCGTGCCATGTATGGCAAATACGTCATAATCTGTGTCATAAATGCCTTTTTATGAACGATTTCTTGTAACGTAGAAGGTTGTTTATAATGCTAGATTACAAAAAAGATATTTGATACTTTCTCGTGTATGTTAAATTTAGGGGATGGTTAAACAAAATCCCTAAGGATGATTTGGACACCAAGTTTTAGTCATTTCGATAATAATTGTTTTCTATGTTCCGAGAAGTCGAATAATTTAATTTAATTGAAGAAATTAACACGAATAGAACTAGCTTTTTTTATATTAATGGGTACTACTATATTTGTTTATTTTCATTTCCTTTATCTTTATTTTTAGATGAATATGTGTATGTTTCATAAAAAAACTTTTGAATCACTGAAGTGAATGCTCTTACATTTTACGCGTAGGCGTTTGAGGAGACGAGTGAAACAAGGAGGTTCACGATTTCAAAATGTTATCCTAAGTTTGATTACCCCCAAAAATTTGTGTTACTGAAAATCCGTAGTGTTTCGTGGCGGAGCCAATCGGATCTGGTGGAGCCGTAAATAATTGCTTAGGCACCGCTAGGCAAAGAGCCTTTATCAGATAAAAGGAAGGGAATTGTAGTTAAAAGTGCGTTTGAAGGCGGAGAGGTGCTCACCGATGGCGCGGCAGCGGCCGGCGGCGTCGGTGACGGTGTCGGGCGGGCAGACGCACATGACGGTGCGCAGCGGCAGCGTGTCGAGCACGCGGCACTCCTGGTCGGGGCTGCAGGTGGTGGGCGTGCAGGGGTTCCTGCAGGCGCCGCCCACGCACGCCAGCTGCGGCGGGCAGTCGGCGTCGCGCGTGCACTCTGGCGGCGGCGTGGGCGTGCGCTCCTTGCCGCACTCGAAGTACGGGTTGCCCGAGGTGCCGGGCGGGCACACGCACGTAGGCTGGTGGTCCTTGGCGATGCACACGGCCGTGTCGGCGCACGTGTCGTCCTCGCAGACGGGCCGGCACACGCGGTTGAGGCGGTCGCACGCCTCGTGGTCGGCGCAGTCCTCGTTGTACTGGCACACGACGGACACGCAGGCGAGCAGCGCGTCGCCCTGCGTGCCGGCCGGGCACACGCAGTGGGCGCGGTGCGCCTGCGCCACGCACTCGGCGCCGCGCCCGCAGCCGCCGCCCGAGCCGTGCGCGCACGGGTCCAGGCAGTTGCCGCCGATGCACGCCTTGTCGTACACGCAGTCCGCGTCCACCGAGCACTCCGCTGCGAACAGCACACACCTCCATTTAACCCACGGCATTGCCCTTTCCAGCTTTTCCTTCCTTAACATGTTTCCTCAGCTGATGCATTAAGAACCTAACTAGAGTGCAACAGACTCACTAGTCTATAATTTTTTGGCTCATACAATTCAAATAACGTTTGGGTAGTTACGTAGTTTGTGAGATAGTAGCAATTATTTCAAACTATTGAAATGGCACTGAGTTTACGTAATAGTGATTACCATTAAACTGTGTTTTTTAATTTCCAACAATCAACAATTTAATTCCAATTACTGTTTCGTAAGAGCCTAATAATTAATGTGATGAAAATATAAAATGCAAAAAATCTGAAAATGTTAATCCCTTAATCGTTTCGTCTCTGACATACAGCCTTATTTCCATAAATAACAGGGAATGACAATAAATAGCATTCTCTGATTTAATTACAATGACATTTTCAAAACCCTCATAGTTTAATCGTAAATATATCATACAGAAACTTACGTTTGTAACATTGAACTTGAGGATTGCCTCCCCATCCATCGGGACAATAGCAGGTTGGGAAGTGGTTGGTCGTTCTACATTTCGCTCCTGTTCCACATGGGGAGTTGACCACGCATGGGTCCAGGCAGCGCTGGTTGATGCAGGCTTTGTCGGAGGCACAGTCTGCGTTGCTGGTGCATTCAGGTTGGTCTTGTTGCGCTGTCAAGGTAGTAAAAATCCAAAGTAAATTCATTTCGTTGAAGTAAACAAATATTTTGAGGAACTTGAGATGTTTATTTTACTCACGTTTGTAGCAGTTGATAAACGCATTGCCCATGAAGCCAGCGGGGCAAGTACATGTCGCTCTGTGATTGGTAGCTCGACATTCCGCATTGCTTGCACAAGGATTGGATACAAGACATGGGTTCACGCACTGTCTGTTCAGGCATATACTGTTGTCAGGGCATTCGTTGTCATTCTTACATCCTGGAAGTTCTGTAGGTGCTGAAAGTTCAAATATTATCATTAGAGTCTAGTAACAAAAAAGTAATAAATATACTGTAAGATAAGAGGAATGTTATGTGAAAACATTAGTTTAAAAGAGGTTAATTAAAATAACATAGAGTTAATAACTTATTTAAAGGAAAATCATTCTAGGAATTTTTGTTGTTTAACATATAAAGAATTAATAAAGATTTAATTAAGCATTATTATTGGTATGTTGCTGTTTTGTTAGGCATTGGGAAAAGGAGTTTTAAGGTTAGTAGTGATCAGCGCCTGGAGAGTGATGAGTGACCTGTAAAATAACTCAAATGTTGCAGCGTTAGTAGTTATTAGTTCTGTTAGTTGTTGATAACATCTAACAACGGAATAATTGAAAACATGTGATCACCAATGTTAATGGCACCAGTTGATTTTAAACTACCTTAAACACAGGTGAAAATGAGAGTGGAAAATGACATGCACCAGATCAAAAGACAATCTAATGACCAGATGTATTCAGTCCTTTACACCAAGCATTATTGTTAAATCACATTTGTTAATTCCATAAGTTTAAATATTACTAACATAACATAATCTAAGATGCACGTCATTACTCTTTGTATTAAGTAAAAGTTATTAATAATTTTAAATTCAAGGTATTTGTCACCCCCTTTTTTCAACAAAATCATCTACCAGATGTATATACATCTAATATTGTTCAGATAACTAGTTCATGTAGCCAGACATAGGCAAGTAATAGTTGGTGAGTGTTAATATAGACATTTTTTATTGCATGAAAACACAGTTTCCCTGTTTTTATATTCGGCAATAATTGACAGACAAAAAAATTTCTATTCCTGTTAATTAAAAATTCATTACATCACTTGGAACGACCAACCTCATAAATGGGGTTTCCTAATAACAATGTGGGACTAATATTTTTTTCATCGAAATGAGTCACAATGAATTCAGTTGCATGCGTGATTATATTGCTTTGAACTGCATGTACTCTAAACATAAATTCACACAGTAAACTTTAGATCATTTTAGAAAATTCAAATTAATACTTTAGTGCGTGATGTTCAATTAATAATGAGGAAATATAATTTGCATTAATGTTATACTGTAAAGAAAATTGAGGCAAATCATACCTGGTTTACATTCCACATCTGCATCTCCTACAAAACCTGGTAGACATTGACAGGACATTGTTCGAAGAGGCAATGTGTCAACAACAATACACTCTGCATTGGCTGCGCACGGTTTAGTTTCAACGCATGGATTCTTGCATTTGCCACTGAAGCAAGCCAGTTTGCTTGCACAGTCCGCATCCATTGTACATTGTGGTGGTGGTGGCGTTGGAGCTAGATAAAAATAAAGCAAATTGTTAGTTTTGTATCTTTTCTGAATTATTTTTAAATTGCAAATATTTATGTTGGTTAAATTCGCTACATCGCGCTGAATGAATAATTCGCTACATCGCGCTGATTATTAAATACAAAATAAATGTATTGTACATTTGCATATTTATGATTTTATTCAAGTTAATTTTTAAACAAAATGATTCATGATGGAAGGTTGAAGCAATTTGCCTGACAAATTGAAGTATTCGTAGCAAAACACATGTTACAAAATGTATACAGAATTTGTTTCTGTTTTTCTTTTCATAGCTAAATGCGTGAAATGGGAGTACGATTTGAAAATTATTTGAATGTTTTTTATACTGGTACAACTGAATCCTCTTGTAAGATTATTGCAATATACTTTGGGTGAAATTATTATATTTCGCAACACTGTTTTTCTATTAATTATTCATATTTCATATTAATCGATATTATAACTTCTTGTTTTATAGGATTTCATGTGATTCGCGGATATTCATCTCGAGAGATATTTTCAAGATACCCTTCTCAACTCTGAAGGCAAATAATAAATTATGTGAGTATTGAAAATCCATTTTGTATCAAATTTACGTAGAGGTCAATAATATATTTATTAGTTACTGTGTAATAATGTGAAAATATTTGCGATACATTCCTAATTAACTTTTAGTGTATTACTTGTACTTGTTTTATTATGAAATGAAAATGGAACAGCATTTACATTATAGTTTGTTCAAAAGAGTCACAACAAAAAAGTGCATTTTGATAACATGGCTACCAAACAATTCTTTTAATGTTTTTATTTATGGATATTTTGGGAGAAAATTAACGTAAATATCCGCAGCTACTGGAATCAAATATAACAACCTTTCTTTGTGCAAATGTGCTTGTGCAAGAAGGGGACTGTGAAATACCAGTTACACGAAAAAAAAATAGATATTTTGTAGCCAATAATGAACTTACGCAAATTTTGTACCATTTGTTTTTCTAATGCTGTTCCTAAATTTATGTGTTGTGCCGTGTTTTTAAAAAAAAGGTATGCTGGATTGCGCGCTTCGGTGTGCCTGATATTATCCCTTCACGTTTTCTCTAGCCCTCATTTCGCTAGATGCGATGGGAGTGAGTGGGTGATTATTTAGTTGTCAGGAACTATGTAGCTCGTTTTTTGAGTGTCTGGTTATCGTAATTTGTGTGTGTGCACTGACCGAGCACGCAGAGCGTGTTGGGGTTGCCGGTGTATCCGGGCGGGCAGCGGCAGGTGGGGCGGTGCGCGGCGACGGAGCAGAGCGCGTTGGGCGCGCACACGCAGGGGTTCTCGCAGCGCTCGCCCACGCACGCCAGGTTGTCGGGGCAGTGCGCGTCGTCTGTGCACTGCGGCCGGTCGCAGCGCGTCCAGGGGTCGCCGCGGTGGCCCGCCAGGCAGTAGCAGCGCGCGCGGTGGAAGGCGTCGGCGCGGCACTCGGCGTTGAGGCCGCAGCGCGTCGACAGGCACGGGTCGGCGCACTCGCCGTTCACGCACGCCTGCTGCGGCGGGCACTCGCCGTCCGACCGGCACCCGACTGCAACGCACATTGCCATGCAGCGCACCTCCCTTAGCCGGAGATTGCTTCGCAACGAAAATGGTGGTAATCCATGAATCGAAAAAAGCTCTAACCTGCATCCTCTCGATGATTTAATTTACGTCCATTTAATATTTTGATTTGAAAAGTAATCCTCAATTGGTGAGAGGAAATTAAAAAAGGAAAAGGAAGAGTTATTAGAAACAAAGATAACTCATTATTATTTCTGCAAATACTAGAGTAATACCTAGATACAGGGTTGGCGAAAACCCTACGATAACTATGAACCATATCTCAGATTACGCTAGGAATTGAATGTCTAGGCTTTTCAGTTTTCGATGGATTACCTTCGTGACATTACTCGGGAGAAGAGACGATGTACTGTATTAGAAATTTATTTTCATTTGGGTAACTTTTTATGAATAAAAGGAATGGAACACATAATATTGTTTACACTTGGTAAAACTGTGTCAAAGAAATGGAAGAAAAATGTAATATGTAGGACTTGAGGTAAAACATCCTAAAAAGGAGTATGAATAAACACAGTTGGGGTTAGAATAATTTTATGTGGATTTGTTGACGTGTGATTTTTCGATCGATTCTACGGTCTGAATGACCGGAAGTGTGTACCACCTAAGCTTACACTGGCATGCAGAACACATCTTCGCAAGACTATCCTTGTTTGCACGTGTTCCAGGAAACCTCTCCGCGCCGATCCAAATGAGAACCTCCTATTAAAAATTACATTTATGTTGGTAACAACTATATCTGTAAAAAACAAGAGAAGGGGACAACACGTCTAGCATCTGTTATGATGGTCGTAATGCCCTTTACGTTTTCCTTTATTACAAATTGCAGCTCGCGCTACCAATGTAATTCGTGCTGCTAGCGTTCTCGTGCCTCTGCGGAGGCGCTTTCCTGGTGCATTCTAGAAGGTGGTGTGAGAGGCTATTTGGCCTTCGCACTGTGCAGTGGAGGCTGCGGCTGCGCTAACGGTGCCGCGGGGTGCGGGGGAGGGGGGGGGGTGCTTCGTCACGGCTCCGCGCGCCCTCGCGGAAGCCACCGCTGTTGCGCAGCGGGTTTCTCTCGCTTCCGGGGAGCGAGCGAATTTATTTCCAAGATCTCGCCGGAGACAAGAGAGCAACGATCCCGCTGGAAACCTGCTGTCACGTCGCAATTCACCACTTTCTGCTGGAGCTGCTTTTGAATATATGAGCTGATTATTCGCGCGTTGTTCAGCTTGCAAAAGAAGCAAGAAAGGAAGCTACGGCGGTTAACTGTATTTTTTTTTACTTAGCCAGTGTGGAAAACCCGCCACCGAACCCTAGGGAACTCCGGGTCAGAGACGTCTTGCTGGCTCTGAGCTAATCCTCGCCTCTACGCGCGCGCGCGTGTGTGTGTGTATTTGGGGTGTGTGGGTGTGTACTCACTCTGGAAGCAGTGCGTGTGGGCGTTGCCGGTGAAGCCGTCGAGGCAGGTGCAGAGCGGGCGGTGCAGCTGCGTGCGGCACTCGGCGTTGCGGCCGCACGTGTTGGGCTGCGCGGCGCACGGGTCGCGGCAGCGGCCCTCGATGCACGCCTTGTCGTTGGTGCAGTCCGCGTTCTCCACGCACTCGGGACGCGGCGCTGCGCACGCACCCCACACACTCATTTACTCACCGCTCTGGCATTGGTTTACTTTGACAAACACACTCAAAAACAGAACTTTTTCTCATTTTCTGGACTAATAAAAGCCAATCAATTACTCTGTTGAATATGCTATAATAACTATAAATCAACAAATAATAATACATTTTTAATTTAGCTTCAATTAATTTTTTTTCTAAGAAAACAAGTTAGTTAGACACTCTAACTACCTACACTCCTAACAGAAACCTTCTGCTTGCGCCTCTACGTAGAACTATTTTTTATTTGCTAGAAAATCTATATACACTATGAGTTCGTATCAGGACGATTATGAGTAGTAATTGAAAGAGAATGAATTATATTTTTATCCGTGTCTGCAGAGCGAAAAGGAGAGTAATGCTATCCTGGAATTAATATATTAGTGGTGTTCTTCAGTCCTTTATACAGTCTGAAAAGTTTGACGGATTTTCATCGCTCTGACTCGTTTAATTGGCTTTGTTCGCTCGATAGACACTGCACATGACACGTAAAATGCAATATACTGTGCTGTGCGGTTCTAAACCATTTCTACCGACTATTACTTGTATAATATATCAATTGTCTATTACTTGAATTTTTGCTAATTTATCTACGATCATGTTCATACTTAGCGTTTATTACTCTAATAATCTAATTAAAATCAAACAATTACTTTGAGCTGAACTGACTTACTGAAGGAAGTCGCGATATGATACGCATACATTGACGCATTACTATGAGTGAGAGTCACTGTTTGAAAATCATGCCTAATAAATATATTTCTGAAATATATAATCTGATTTGTGATACTCGGTGTGTTTGTAAATGGCTTACTATATTTCAACCAGTACATGGTTTAAATATCAAAATATCGTCAGCAATAACATTTTGCGTGACCCACTCATTTTAAAAGTAATATAATAACCTATTCACTCAATTCTTCAACAACAGTGGTTAAGCCAATAAAAAATATTTTATTTTCAAACGGGGCATGTAGCCACTATTTTCCATTTTAAGTAAACCCTTGAGATATTTACTTTAAATGCCTAGAAAAAATTCTCAACCGCAATATATGGGTAGAAAACAGAGTATAGAAAAAGCAAGAAGGGGGAGTGGCGGTACTCACGTTCCTGCTGCGCGGGCTGCAGCTTGCACTCGACGCGCGGGGAGCCGAAGTAGCCGGGCGGGCAGGAGCAGACGGGGTCGTGGTTGACGGCGCTGCACAGCGCGTTGAGGCCGCACGCGCCGGGGCACGGGTCGCGGCAGCGCTGCGCGAAGCACGCCTTGTCGCGCGGGCAGTCGGCGTTGATCACGCACTCGGGGTACGTGCAGACGGCGGCGCCGTTCACCACGCGGCACTGGCCGTTGGCGCGGCACGGCGACGGCACGCACGGGTCGGGCGGCGACTCTGCGCACGCGCACAAACACACACTCACACTCACACTCACGCCTCGCGCCGCACGCGCGCGCTCCACGGAGACAGCTCTAGTGGCCCGCAAGATGGTGGATCTCGGAGGCGACGCCAGTTGAACAGCTTATTTCCAAAGGGACCTATAGCCATATCTGTTGTTTGGTAATATATTTTTAAGACATTTCTCCAACATGCTGACACAAAATTGTGTTAAAAAGTGGCATTTCTCGTATGTTAAATGGAAACGCTGGTTGAATCATATCTCGAACAACAGGTCTAAATGTAAGTAGTTTCTCTTCCTGAAAAATTGAATTTCTTCACGTCGCTTTCGAAATAAGCTCTTCAGTTCCCCGTGGATCAGACTACTTTGAGGTGATGTAGTGGTCGAAGCGAGATACTAGATTCGTAAGTTTTGTCGAGTGCCGAAAGCGAGCATTCATGGTTTTCTTCCTTCCCCGTTTTGGGGTTTAAAAAGCGATAATTTTATCATTTACATATTCAGAAAAATTCTAACGGGCTTCACGGGGGCGTTGCCAATTTCGGAAAGCGAATGAAGGTCCTCCGCTGGAGGAGAAGTCCTGTCTGAGGAGAGAGGGCGCTGGCAGAGGCAGTTGCTGCAGGCGCCGCTCCGCTGCTCAGAGCTTCGTCATGCGGCCCCGCTACGCACAGCAAAGCAACGGCATTTCTTTGCTATGTAAACGCCACGCATGGAATGTTCCGTACATTGCGCTCTTCCGTCTCAAGTTTTCTTTCTTCTTCAGACATTGGATTTCGATCATTGCGTACTGAGTGGAAAATTTAAGTTGGAAGAGTCGTAATCTCACCGTCATTAAGAAATAGTAATTCAATATTTTATCATCAATATTCATGAATATTTTATCATTAACAAATCCGAATAAAACGTAATAGATTATGATAAACAAAAGTTGAATTTATGTTAATTTAAAAAATGGGTAAGATTCAGTACGTACTACAAACGTGGAATTAAATAAGGATATTATTCACTTAAAAGGGAGGATGTCGTGAGAAGCAAATTCCTAAAGGATCGAATCTTATCCATGAGCTCTCAATACGAAATATGAACTAATGAATGGGTGTAAACTGTTTCTTCCAGTACATGAACTAGAAAAACGCGCTTTAGTTTGCTTCCCGTTGCAGTGTGGCTCGGCTGGTGTCGCGTGTACTCACCGGGCGGCAGGTCTCTGCAGGCGGTGAAGGGGTCTCCGGTGAGGCCTGGCGGGCACGAGCACACGGGGCTGTGGTTGACGGTGACGCAGCGCGCGTTGTAGCCGCACGCGCCGGGGCACGGGTCCTGGCACTTGTTGCGCACGCACGCCTTGTCGCGCGGGCAGTCGGCGCTCAGCACGCACTCATGTCGGCACGAGGGCGGCGCGCCCAGGAACGTGGGCAGGCACGAGCACACGGCGTTGCCGTTCTGCGCGCGGCACTGCGAGTTGGGCCCGCACGGGGACGGGTGGCACGGGTCCATGGGCTCGGGCTCTGCGGGCAGCGGGCACGCCGGGTCACGCCATGGCCACTCCACACTTACGTTCGGTTGTTTTTTTATAACCCGTCATATTTTACTTTGTGAATATTTTATATATTTTTAAACGTGGCGAATCAGAAGAAAGTATTGCACCGTTAGCGAGTATTGAATAGAATTTGATATTTTTGTCTCATTTATTTTTAACGAAAAAAGAAAGCAAAAACATTATTAAAAATTCCAAGAAAGGTATATAGTTTATAAATAATCCATTTAGTAAGTGTTTTGTACAAACGAAAAATACAATATCCGTTGTATATACTCAGTTTGAAAAAGACAAAGATTGTGCAAGTTACATTACAGGAGTTCTTAAAATACGGAGTTTTATAATCGCAAATTCTAGAAGGCTCATGCAAGACTACAAATAAGTTTATGACTTATTGACGCTAGATTATAAATATTTATCATTGACTATTAAGTGTGTTTGTTTACTAAAAACGTTTACTTGAAAAAATATTTTGTTGAAAATTGAATTTGCTATTGTACACTTATGACCGAACGGAATGATTTTTTAAACTCAGTAATAATTTATGTTCACAAGGTATAAATTACTTTGAATAACGATGAGGGGAGACTTCTCATTATCAGACTTGGGAGTGTTACGAATATGCCTGTTTTACTGTTTAAGACGCATTCACTCAAAATTAATTTGGAACATATGTAATGAGTTCACGATATCAAGAAATCACGTACATAAAGAGATATTTCACCATTAAAATTTAGAGGTGTTCCTTGATCTGGCCAAACATTTTTAACACCAGTTCAAAATAATTTGCGTCTTTGAGGATAAACTTGAAAACGTCGTAGACAAAATATCTTAACAGAAGTAGAAATCTCTATTAAATTAGAATTCCAGATTATCCTTGCTGCTCCTTGCATGATGAGAAAGAGTCGATCACGTACTGTCTATTTTTCTAAGATTAAAATGTTGCAAGAGCTGAAATAGAACATTTTGTGCGTTCTAAGGGGTGCTGCAAATGCTGAGATGGTCCCTTCTTTTGGACTTAAATGTAACTTGATTATGTGTGCACGTCTTCTAGAATTTAGTAGAAATATAGTTATTCAAATTATCGATATTCATGTTGTCGCGGCAGTAAGTATTATCCCTTCAGGAAGGATATAAGAGCCGATATTTATGGCTGATTTACCCTTGAAAATAAATTTTATTACTTCGGAGCTGATATTTTTTCTTAACAGTCCTTGCCAAAAACTGTCATTTCTTTCCATATTCAAAATTCAAATAGTATATGGCTTAGGGTAGGGATCTCAGAATTATGAAAACGTGCACAAAATTCACTTCTCCCCGTAGCACGTCACACATAGTTTTTAATTATTTTTTCGTCAAAGAAACAAAAATAAATAAATAAAGAGGTTATGAGAGAAAGACTGGAAGTTATTTCAACATTTATATTTCGGTGTACTTTCTTAATTCTATACCGGTGATGGTTGTTAAAATAATGCCGTATGAAGTGTGAAGCAGGGTTGGCTGACTGACCTTGCACGGGCGTGCAGAGGCGGAAGGCGTCTCCGGTGGTGCGCTCGGGGCAGGAGCACACCGGGATGTGGTTGGTGACGGAGCACAGCGCGCCCACGCCGCACGTGCCGGGGCACGGGTCCTGGCACTTGCTGCGGATGCACGCCAGGTGCATGGCGCAGTCGGAGCTGACGAGGCACTCGGGCCGGCAGCCCTGGTACGGGTTGCCCTGGTACTCGGGCAGGCACTCGCACACGGCGAAGCCCGCGCGGTCCAGGCGGCAGCGCGCGTTGGCGCCGCACGGCGACGGCACGCATGGGTCCTCGCGCGCGGGCGGCGGCGACGGTGGCGCTGTGCAGCGGCGGCAAGCCGAATTAGGCGGGGCCTCGGCGCGCTTCCCGCCATGCAACGCCGGCGCAACACCCTCACCCCACCCCCTCCCAACCTACACTCTCTCTCACTGGCTTAAACATTGACAGGACGCGCACACGTTGTGGTTCATAGTCGGACCAAAAGTCACTGCTCATTGCAAACACTGAGATAATTGTGTTATAATCTATTATAATTAAAAATTTGTTGCGTCGTTCTCAACATCTCTCTTTAGCCCTTTTTAAGTAACTATACATTGGAGTATCTTTCGTTAAGGTATTTGTCGTTTGTTTCGTAACGTCGCAGTAAGTCGATGCCTAAATCCCTTCGGCCAAGGGCTCGGCGCCGTTAGTAACCGGGGTTCCCAGACGGTCACCCATCCGGGAATCCGTTGTGACTAGAATTGCTTTACTTTCGTGACTTTACGAAGTGAAGTTAAGCAATTCGGATAACGACACATGCCCATCTAATATGAATTACATGTACGTAATTAAAAATCTGTCTCATAGTTTCTTATGTAAACAGTATAAATAATAATTTTTCAATCAAATATCTCATGTTAATTTGAATTTTATAATTACATTTGTAATGTCTACATACGAACCTTCCCTAATCATTTTCAATAACCTTTAATGTGGGTAGTGAGTTTTGGTCCAACTCGTATTTAAGCAGATTTTAAGATTTTACAAAATGGACTTAACTCTTTTCCCTAAGCTTCGAAAATAATAATAGAATTTGTAAATCCAATTGTCTCTAGTTGTAAATAAAATAAGCCCTCTGTTGCGCCGTCGTCGCATGACGTAATACATTTATTCCGTCACCAACAAACATAACATCTGAAAATGCGCATGCTCAAACTCATGCTCAAAAATGCAAACTCATTCCACAATACATTTATAAAACAAATGAAATAAAAGCATGCGATAAAGAACACCATTCGTGCAAATAAATTCATGCTCATGCAATGCAACACTCTTCATGCCAGAAGCCCAAATATATCAACGTTGTTCCAGAACTTTCGAGAAACTTTGGGCATTTCAGAAGTTCTCTTTCTCGAATGTTCTGATTGTGCAACGAAGCAAATGTTGTAACCAACATGTTGACCCAAAAGCTGACAAATCTACTGCTGAGGGTTAAATTGCAAGAATCGGCGCGTGAAAGCGACCGAATCCTGCACCAGACACCGTGTCATAAGCGGTTATGTCGGCCGAGTGCTGACCTACCCTCCTGAGGTCTGTCGGCGACGCGAGTCATCGCATTCGCCGACGCGAATCAGCACTAAGCCTTTCAACTCGTATTACAAAAGCTGCACCAACCAAATGTAAGTGATACTGCGATGAGTACTTTCGCATATATTCTGGTATAAGAGAACATGAGTTTTTGCTTCGTACTGAAGCTGTTATTAAACTTAATGTGTATTCAACTTGTATTAGATCTACTTTGCCAATACCATGTTGTCAAAATCTTGATGATCCTTTTCACCAGACTGTGAGTCCACCAATTAATTTACTGTTCCTCAGTCGCATATTTCTTGTCTTTTCTCTTTGGGAGAAGTTGATTTTTGAACGGAAATAAAGAAATAAGACAAAACAGAATATAGTATGGTAAAGTGTGAAATTGAAATTGATTAGGTTAAGAAAAGTACGACTGAGGTTTGGCGACGCAATCCCAGATTGCATCGAGTTAATCTGCCAAAGCGTTGTGATATTTCATGACGAATGGCATGAGACACCACTTGACCACCTCTCCGACAAGCCACCAACAACTTCTACTTCTCCAGCGAATTAATGGTTGACGTAGCCAACAAGCGTGAATGAAGCGACAACTCCCAGCCAACCAACCAACAAACCAACCAACCAACCAACTAACAGCGTTCCTGTTATCGCAGTAGGCGCCGACGACCAATCAACCTAATGTATCCAAACCAACGTACCACTTATCCACCAGTAGCTTTATACACGCATCTTCCCTCCCAGGGAATCCAAACAATACTTTTAGCAAATTGCATCTACGGGTTAAAACATTATACCGCAACAACCTGGAAGCAACACCCTTGAACCATCTGCTTTGTACCGTAACTGCAGCAACCACGATTCGATATCTGTTCGTACATTACGGGAACAGTGCAATCATAATGTTTTCAAGAGAAAGATCGAGAGTAATGAAACAGCTTAGAAAGAACGTACGAAAGAGTAAGGGGAACAGAAAGTGGGTCGTAGGAGCGGAGGGGGTGGGGTGCAGTGGGCGAATCGAAGATTGCGGCAGCTGCGGCGTGGAGCTGCGTTGAGGGCAGGGCGGCGTCCTTACGAGGCGCGGGCGAGCAGAAGCTGAACGGGTCGCCGGTGTAGCCCTGCGGGCAGACGCAGCTGGGCACGTGGTTGACGACGCGGCACTCGGCGTTGGCGCCGCAGGAGCCGGGGCACGGGTCGCGGCAGCGCTGCTGGATGCAGGCCAGCTGCGCCGCGCACTCGCTGTTCACCACGCACTCGGGCCGGCAGTTGGGCGGCGCGCCGATGAACTCGGGCAGGCACGCGCACGACGGGCTGCCGTCGGCGGCCGCGCGGCACGTGGCGTGAGGCCCGCACGGCGACGGCACGCACGGGTCGCGCGGCGCGTCCGCGGGCGGCGGGGGCGGCGGCGGCGCTGGAACGCACAGGCAGCGCTTTGAGCGGCCACGTCGCATTTCACCAAACAGCTTAGCCAGGCAAAACAGCGTCCAACTTACGGATGGGGTAGCATCGAGTGAAAGGATCTCCGGTGTAGCCAGAGGGACAGCTGCAGATGGGGTTGTGGTTGACGACCTGGCAGCGTGCGTTGTAGCCGCACGTGCCGGGGCACGGGTCCACGCACTTCTGGTTGACGCACGCCTTGTCCTGCGCGCACTCGGAGCTCACCACGCACTCGGGGCGGCAGTTGGGGGGCGCGCCTTGGAAGCCGGGCACGCACGAGCACACGGCCTGGCCGTTGATCTCGCGGCACTGCGCGTTGGGTCCGCACGGCGACGGCTGGCACGGCTGGCGCTCCACCACGGCTGAAACAGTGCACGTGCCGGCAGGTGGGGGCAGGAAGGGGCGGGCAGTGGGTTGAGGCAGCAGAAATCGCACTTGGTTCTGAACACTAACAACTACATTAGAAGAATTGTATCCAAGAGGTAACACGAATTGAAGATTTACAAAAATATTACGAAATCGAAAAGAAAATATCTCTACCTCGCAAATAAAAGAAAGTTTGTTCGTAGTTTGATATAATGAGATTATTTGTTTTTATTTTATTGCTGTTACTGCATGAATTACTTACTGTATCCTAAAGACAACGTTAAACACACGAAACAAAACGATGCCCTCGTTTTAAATTTAGAGGACAAAGCATCTTTAAACTGTTCTGCAAAATGACGCAATTACGCCATAATACCACTTTCTTCATAGATAAAAATATGAACTCTTAAAATGCATGTAAAGAATGATCTCTATTTTTAGTATTGCGTAATTGTTACAGCTGAGCATAGGAGGCGCGCGGTGGTACTCACGAGGCGTGGGTCTGCACACGACGAAGGGGTCTCCCAGCGTGCCCTCGGGGCAGCTGCAGGCCGGCACGTGGTTGACGACGTCGCAGCGCGCGCCCTGACCGCAGGGGGCGGGGCACGGGTCGCGGCACTTGTTGAGCACGCACGCGCGGTCGCGCGCGCAGTCCGAGTTGAGCACGCACTCGGGCCGGCATCCGCGGAACGGGTCGCCGCGGTACTCGGGCAGGCACGTGCACGTGCCGTCGCGGCACTGCGCGTTGGGGCCGCACGGCGACGGGTTGCACGGGTCCTGCGCCTGCACGGGCTCTGTGGAGAAAGGAGCTGCGTGAGAACCACAACCACGAGCAGATGCTCGTACAAGTATTGCAAGAAAGAACACGTTTCATACATCATGTTGCTAAATATTACGATGCAAATATGTACCATCCATGCTATATTGAAAGGTATTTTAAAATATAGACCTGTGAAGTTAGCAACATCCTAAGAGTATATAGTGTTTACGGTTGAAGGGAGTGGGATGTTTGCTACACTTAAATAAAAAAAAATCATTATTTTAATCTGTACAGCTCTTACGATTTCAGCTTGCTTTCTGTAAGTAGTAGTAAAATTTCACAACAAATCGCATGGGTATTGTTGTAAATTTTCTTATATATTTGTTTTAAACTAGCAAAGAGCCTTCAAGTGACACATATTACCTTATGGTTTAATTACAGTCTGACGTAATTTAGACTATTTGCTCTTAAAATCTTCAATTGTATGTGCACCAATTACAATGTTATTAAACTTTCATTAAGATCAATTAGATCTCGAATTGAATTGATAGAATGACCCTTAATTTTGTAAATGCGATACATTAGGGTTTTCAGTTGTGTAGTGTTCGTGTAGTAGCCGTGGCTCTTAAGACGAAAGCTTTGTGAGCACAATCAATTGACTCTCGGTTGTTCGCGAGATATCGACCCCAGGCACGAAAGAATTCAAAAAGAGACCATTTTATATTGTGTATCAATTTGTTTCTCCCATCCTTACTCAAAACGACTGAAAATCTAAGAGGTAGAGCGATGATTTACCAGGTGGTTTGGGGTAGCATCTGGCGAAGGGGTCCCCGGTGTGGCCCGGCGGGCAGGTGCAGACGGGCGTGTGGTTGATGACGGCGCAGTTGGCGCCGAGGCCGCAGGAGCCAGGACACGGGTCGCGGCACTTCTCGCGCAGGCACGCCAGGTTGCTGGGGCACTCGGCGTTGATGGTACACTCGGGGCGGCAGCTGGGCGGCGCGCCGATGTAGTTGGGCAGGCACGAGCACGAGGGCGATCCGCCCAAGTCGCGGCACTGCGAGAAGGGCCCGCAGGGCGACGGCACGCACGGGTCCACGAAGGGTGGCGGCGAGGGCGGCTCCGCGGGCGCTGAAACACGTGACGCCCTTAGTATTTCAAAGTGGCCCTTGTGACATCTCGTAATAATCAAGTACCTTTAAAGTGAGGCGATATATGGTCGGTTTTAAAATACTTTTTTACGAGATACTCACGAGGTATAGGATAGCATCTCGTGAATGGGTCTCCTGTGTGTCCAGCCTGGCAGCTGCAGATGGGACTGTGGTTGATGACTTCGCAACGAGCATTAACGCCGCAGGTGCCTGGGCACGGATCTGCGCACTTCTGGTTGATGCAAGCGCGGTTCTGTGGGCACTCGGAGCTCACCACGCACTCGGGTCTGCAACCGGGCGGACTACCCATGTAATTTGGTAGGCAAGAGCACACAGCTTGACCATTGACTTCTCTGCATTGGCTGTTTGGTCCACACGGTGATGGATTGCAAGGTTCTCTCTTTTCAGGCGTCGGTGCTGCAGAAAAATAATTAAGTTTAGTTGTAAATACATGAAAGGTACTAGAGAAAAGTGAAAATTAATTCGTAAGTGCGACATACGTTCTTGTTGGATGACGTTGCAGTATCTAAATGGATCTCCGGTGTATCCGGGGAAGCACGTGCACGACGGAAGATGATTAACAACCTGGCATTCAGCATTAGGTCCGCAAGTTCCTGGGCAAGGGTCCTGGCATTTATTACGAATACAAGCTCTGTTTGACGGACAATCCGTGTTGAGGACGCATTCTGGTCTACAGCCTTCATATGGGTTTCCAACGTATTCCGGAAGACATGTGCAAGACCCGGCTCCATTCTGTTCTCGGCACACAGCATTGGCCCCACAAGGGGACGGGTTGCAAGGCATAACCTTTTCGGAAGGTCTTGATACAGGAGCTAAAATAAGGAAATGGTAATGTAGAGCTTCCTTTCTATTTCAGATTAAAGCTTCCTCTCTATTTCAGATTTATGTATACATATCATAGAGATAATTGTTCCTCACCTTCGGGAATGACACAGAATCGGAACGGATCCCCTGAATATCCAGCAAGACAAACGCAGTTTGGAGTGTGGCTGACCACCCTACATTCCGCGTTGGATCCACATGAGTCGGGGCACGGGTCGCGGCACTTCTGGTTGATGCAGGCCAAGTGGGAGGCGCACTCGCTGTTGCTGACGCACTCGGGGCGACAGTTGGGCGGCGCGCCCACGAACTCTGGCAGACAGGAGCAGGACGGGGAGTCGCCCTTCACCTGGCACACGGCGTTGGGGCCGCACGGGGAAGGCTGGCAGGGGTTCACAGGCGGTGGAGGGTCGTCCGCTGCAAAAGGAAAAAACGTTTGTTATTTGACAGTTATGTTGAATGCCATTACAAGAAAATTTGTTGATCAATGGCTACTCACGTATAGGATAGCATCGTACAAATGGATCGCCAGAGTATCTGGGCGGGCAGCTACAGATGGGATTGTGGTTGAGTACAGTACATCTGGCACCCACGCCGCAGGTTCCAGGGCATGGGTCTCTGCACTTCTGGTTGCTACAGGCTTGGTTGAGCGGGCACTCTGAGCTTACAACGCACTCCGGGCGACAAGCAGGTGGGCTGCCCAAATAGCCAGGGACACAAGAGCACACAGCTTGGCCGTTGATGGCTCGGCATTGAGCGTTTGGTCCGCAGGGCGACGGGTTGCATGGTTGTACAACCGGCGGAGCTGTATGATGAGAAATAACTATGAATATTTGCAATTCTGTGCTCTCTAGTAAAACATTACGGTACATAAAATTTGAACATACGTGGAACGGATCTGCAAGCAACGAATGCATTTCCTGTTGTCCCTTCTGGACAAGTGCAAACTGGGACATGGTTATAAACATCACATCTTGCTCCTTGACCACATGTGCCGGGACAAGGATCTTGGCATTTGTTTCGAATGCAAGCCTTGTTTCTGTCACAATCCGTGCTGAGGACACATTCAGGGCGACATCCCCTGTATGGATCTCCTTGATATTCTGGCAAACATGTGCATGTTCCGTCTCTACATTGTGCGTTGGGGCCACATGGCGAGGGGTTGCAGGGGTCCGTTGGCTCATTTACCACGGCTAAACACAGAAATCATTGTATTTCGTAAAATCGTCCGTCACTATCATGAAGAAAAAAGTTTTGATCATAATGTTGTTACTAGTAATATTTCACGCAACGCTTTTTAACTTACGTTCAGGTGGTTTAGGATAACAATTGGTGAATGGGTCGCCAGTGAAGCCCTCTGGGCAGGTGCAGACGGGCGTGTGGTTGATGACGTTGCACTGTGCGTTGGCGCCGCAGGAGCCGGGGCACGGGTCTCTGCACTTCTCGCGAAGGCAGGCCAGCTGAGGCGCGCACTCCGAGTTAATGACACACTCTGGGCGGCAGTTCGGGGGCGCTCCGATGTAATTGGACTGACAGGAACACGATGGGGAATCCCCGACTGCTTGGCATATCGAGTACGGTCCACATGGGGACGGAACGCAAGGGTTGGTTGGCTTGGGCGGATCTTTTTGTACTGAAAGAGAAAAGAATTATGATACCCTCCTATTAAATGTCACTCCTATTTACATGTATCATCATCAAGTCGTTGTCTTGTAATTTACCTGGTATAGGATAACATCTTGCGAATGGATCGCCAGTATGACCAGCTTGACAACTGCATATAGGGCTGTGGTTGATGACTTCACACCTAGCGTTTACGCCGCAAGTACCAGGGCAGGGATCGATACATTTCTGATTGACACATGCTCGGTTCTGGGCGCATTCTGAACTGACAACGCACTCAGGTCTGCATCCAGGTGGGCTCCCCATGTAATTAGGCAGACAGGAGCAAACAGCTTGTCCGTTGACATTGCGGCATTGGCTGTTCGGACCGCAAGGCGAGGGCCTGCATGGATCTCCGGGTTCGGGCTTCGGTTCTGGAATCAATATTATGTTAGTTTACAGTAAAAGGTACAAACATAGGAATTTCATTCAAGAAATATATTTAAAAATATATTTCTTACGTTCTTGTTGGATGACATTGCAATATCTGAAAGGATCGCCCGTGTATCCAGGGAAACAAGTGCATGAGGGTAGATGATTGACCACTTGGCATTCCGCATTCGGGCCACAAGTACCAGGGCATGGGTCCTGGCATTTGTTTCGTATACAGGCTCGGTTGGAAGCGCAATCAGTGTTGAGCACGCACTCCGGACGGCAGCCTTCGTAAGGATTGCCAACGTAATCTGGGAGGCAAGTGCATGAGCCGGCTCCGTTCTGTTCTCTGCAGAGGGCGTTCGCTCCGCATGGGGTTGGCACACACGGAGTGGGCCTCTCTTGCGGTACGGGGGCTGCGAGAGAGCAACACAGAAAATATTAGAAATTTCATTACCGTGAAAACATAATTAGGGCTAGAGTGTTTTAAGAATGGTACTGTCACATATAAGATTCAGTTTATAATGAGGGTTTTTTTCGATGAGGCTATAAAATAGTTTAATAACGCATCTCAAAAGAACATATACACAAATTACCTTTCTGTTCTATACATTGTATGAATGGATTGCCAGTGTATCCAGCAAGACAAACGCAGTTTGGAGTGTGGCTGACCACCCTACATTCCGCGTTGGATCCACATGAGCCGGGGCACGGGTCGCGGCACTTCTGGTTGATGCAGGCCAGATGGGAGGCGCACTCGCTGTTGCTGACGCACTCGGGGCGACAGTTGGGCGGCGCGCCCACGAACTCTGGCAGACAGGAGCAGGACGGGGAGTCGCCCTTCACCTGGCACACGGCGTTGGGGCCGCACGGGGAAGGCTGGCAGGGGTTCACAGGCGGTGGAGGATCGTCCGCTGCAAAGGAAAAAAACGTTTGTTATTTGACAGTTATGTTGAATGCAATTACAAGAAAAGTTGTTAATCAATGGCTACTCACGTATGGGATAGCATCGTACAAATGGATCGCCAGAGTATCTGGGCGGACAACTGCAGATGGGATTGTGGTTGACCACTTCGCATCTGGCACCCACTCCGCAGGTTCCAGGGCAAGGATCTCTACACTTCTGGTTGCTACAAGCTTGGTTGAGCGGACACTCTGAGCTCACAACGCACTCTGGTCGACAAGCAGGCGGGCTACCGAGGTAACCGGGTACGCACGAGCATACAGCTTGGCCATTGACCTCGCGACACTGAGCGTTTGGTCCACAAGGCGACGGGTTGCAAGGTTGCGTAACTGGGGGTGCTGTAATTAAAACGAGCAGTTAGAACTGTTGTTGTTTTATATGTATTTCGATGTATTATTTAATGGATATCACGTACGTGGTACTGGTCTACAAGCGACGAAAGCATTTCCTGTGGTTCCTTCGGGGCATGTGCATATAGGGACGTGGTTGTACACGTCACACCTGGCCCCTTGTCCGCATGTGCCTGGGCAGGGATCCTGACATTTGTTGCGGATGCAAGCCTTTGTGCGATCACAGTCTGTGCTGAGCACACACTCAGGTCGGCATCCTCTGTACGGGTCTCCTTGGTATTCGGGCAGGCAAGTGCACACTCCATCTCTGCATTGTGCATTTGGACCGCATGGTGACGGATTGCACGGGTCCACAGGATCTGCTTGAACAGCTGAAAATGATTTTAATATATTAATATGTATGTATTTTAAATAAATAATATTTGCGATTAGTGGAGTGAGATCTGATTCTTACGTTCCGGTGGTTTCGGGTAGCAATTGCTGAATGGATCACCAGTAAAGCCCTCTGGGCATGTGCAGGAAGGAGTGTGATTGATGACTGCGCAGTTGGCATTGATTCCGCAGGAACCAGGGCAAGGATCTCGACATTTTTCTCTGATACAAGCGAGATTGCTGCGACATTCCGAATTAATGACACACTCAGGACGGCAGTTCGGAGGAGCTCCGACGTAATTGGGCAAACATGAGCAGGATGGTGCTCCTCCCACATCTCTGCATTGCGAGTTCTGGCCACATGGCGATGGCAAGCAAGGGTTGACGTAGGGCGGTGGGGATACAGGTTGGACTGGTGCTGTGAAAAACGGAATTACATATTACATAGTGGCCACGGGCAGAAATTTAAAAACAATTTTATAACTGGTGTTAGTGTCCATATTTTAAGTAAATATGTTTTAGAAATTTCAGTGTAATGTATAGGCATAATGGTAGCTTATTAATATAAAGATGTTTACTCCAAACCTGTTTTTATTTCCATAAAAGGCTTATCTAACCTACAAACTATTATATCATGCGTAGACGATTACTGTGAACCTACGTGGCATTGGGTAACATCTTGAGAACGGGTCTCCTGTGTGTCCAGCCTGGCAGCTGCAGATGGGACTGTGGTTGATAACTTCGCAACGGGCATTGACGCCGCAGGTGCCTGGGCACGGATCTGCGCACTTCTGGTTGATGCAAGCGCGGTTCTGTGGGCACTCGGAGCTCACCACGCACTCGGGTCTGCAACCGGGCGGACTGCCCATGTAATTTGGTAGGCAAGAGCACACAGCTTGACCATTGACTTCTCTGCATTGGCTGTTTGGTCCACACGGTGATGGATTGCAAGGATCTCTCTTTTCAGGCGTCGGTGCTGCAGAAAAATAATTAAGTTTAGTTGTAAATACATGAAAGGTACTAGAGAAAAGTGAAAATTAATTCGTAAGTGCGACATACGTTCTTGTTGGATGACGTTGCAGTATCTAAATGGATCTCCGGTGTATCCGGGGAAGCACGTGCACGACGGAAGATGATTAACGACCTGACATTCAGCATTAGGTCCGCATGTTCCTGGGCAAGGGTCCTGGCATTTATTACGGATACAAGCTCTGTTTGAAGGACAATCCGTGTTGAGGACGCATTCTGGTCTACAGCCTTCATATGGGTTTCCAACGTATTCCGGGAGACAAGTGCAAGACCCAGCGCCATTCTGTTCTCGACAAACAGCATTGGCCCCACATGGGGATGGGATGCATGGCGTCGGTCGCTCTTGCGGAGGGGGAGCTATAAGTGAACACAAATGTTAGTGAATATCCCTTAACTACAGATTGTACAGATTATAAGATAAGCGGTATTTAATATACCTCGAACTTCCAAACATTGTACGAATGGATTGCCAGTGAATCCAGCGAGACATATGCAGTTTGGAGTGTGGCTGACCACCCTACATTCGGCGTTGGATCCACATGAGCCGGGGCACGGGTCGCGGCACTTCTGGTTGATGCAGGCCAGATGGGAGGCGCACTCGCTGTTGCTGACGCACTCGGGG
Source organism: Teleogryllus occipitalis (assembly GCA_011170035.1). Lineage (NCBI taxonomy): Eukaryota > Metazoa > Arthropoda > Insecta > Orthoptera > Gryllidae > Teleogryllus > Teleogryllus occipitalis. Next base: position 233,063 of record BLKR01000591.1, on the reverse strand, counting down.
CGACAGTTGGGCGGCGCGCCCACGAACTCTGGCAGACAGGAGCAGGACGGGGAGTCGCCCTTCACCTGGCACACGGCGTTGGGGCCGCACGGGGAAGGCTGGCAGGGGTTCACAGGCGGTGGAGGATCGTCCGCTGCAAAGGAAAAAAACGTTTGTTATTTGACAGTTATGTTGAATGCAATTACAAGAAAAGTTGTTAATCAATGGCTACTCACGTATGGGATAGCATCGTACAAATGGATCGCCAGAGTATCTGGGCGGACAACTGCAGATGGGATTGTGGTTGACCACTTCGCATCTGGCACCCACTCCGCAGGTTCCAGGGCAAGGATCTCTACACTTCTGGTTGCTACAGGCTTGGTTGAGCGGGCACTCTGAGCTCACAACGCACTCTGGTCGACAAGCAGGCGGGCTACCCAGGTAACCGGATACGCACGAGCATACAGCTTGGCCATTGACCTCGCGACACTGAGCGTTTGGTCCACAAGGCGACGGGTTGCAAGGCTGCGTAACTGGGGGTGCTGTAATTAAAACGAGCAGTTAGAACTGTTGTTGTTTTGTTTTATTTCGATGTATTATTTAATAGATATCACGTACGTGGTACTGGTCTACAAGCGACGAAAGCATTTCCTGTGGTTCCTTCGGGGCATGTGCATATAGGGATGTGGTTGTACACGTCACACCTGGCCCCTTGTCCGCATGTGCCTGGGCAGGGATCCTGACATTTGTTGCGGATGCAAGCCTTTGTTCGGTCACAGTCTGTGCTGAGCACACACTCAGGCCGGCATCCTCTGTACGGGTCTCCTTGGTATTCGGGCAGGCAAGAGCACACTCCATCTCTGCACTGGGCATTTGGACCGCATGGTGACGGATTGCACGGGTCGACAGGATCTGCTTGAACAGCTGCAGGAGCAAACGGAAGTTCATGTTTAAATGAAAAAATAAACAAAACTTAAAACAAATCTATGAAAGGTTTGCTTACGTTCTGGTGGTTTGGGATAACAGTTAGAGAAGGGATCTCCCGTGAATCCCTGCGGGCATGTGCAAACTGGCGTGTGGTTGATGACGCTGCACTGAGCGTTGGCACCACAAGATCCAGGGCACGGGTCTCTGCATTTCTCCCGCAGACACGCCTGGTTGCTGGGGCACTCTGAGTTGATGACGCACTCTGGCCTGCAGTTGGGCGGAGAGCCCACGTAGCCCGACTGGCAAGAGCAAGACGGGTTGCCTCCGTTGTCGCGGCATTCCGAGTACGGTCCGCACGGTGAAGGGAAGCAGGGGTTAACATACACCGGGGGCTCCGGGGGTGGCGCTGAAATAAACATCGTCAGCAACACAAAATATTTAAAAATGTTTAAGATGTCAAGAAATATATGACCTTAATAATTGAATCAGTGTGTTTGAGGATTTAGTCATATTTTGGTTAAACATTACCACAATTAATACTTTAAAGTTTATGTAAACTAATTTTGCATCGAGGATTAAGACACTATAAGAGTTGTGTTTGTTTATGTTTTTGTTGTTTATTGATTATTTACTGTATTTTTATTTTGTGTTAACTTCACGTGTATTCAATTATAGGTATTTCATTAGTACGTTATTGCAAATGTAATCAAAGTAATGACGTAAGTTATGAAAAACAATTTACCAAATTTATTAATAACGTACACCAAACTTATTCTATACTCGTAAATATAAGAGTTTACTTGGAGGTATGAAATATTTTACATTTGTATAGAGAAGGTAGACTCACGTGGTATAGGATAGCATCGCGAGAACGGGTCTCCTGTGTGTCCAGCCTGGCAACTGCAGATGGGACTATGGTTGATAACTTCGCAACGGGCATTGACGCCACAGGTGCCTGGGCATGGATCTGCGCACTTCTGGTTGATGCAAGCGCGGTTTTGTGGGCACTCGGAGCTCACCACGCACTCGGGTCTGCAACCGGGCGGACTACCCATGTAATTTGGTAGGCAAGAGCACACAGCTTGTCCATTGACTTCTCTGCATTGGCTGTTTGGTCCACACGGTGATGGATTGCAGGGATCCCTGGGTTCGGGCTTGATTGCTGTAATAATACATATATTTAAAATGCATTTAAAAGTACAATTGCCGAATTGAAGTACTGTTTATAACATACAACACTTACGTTCCTGTTGTAGTATATTACAATATCGGAAAGGATCTCCAGTGTATCCCTGGCGACAAGTACAGGACGGCAGGTGGTTGACAACCTGGCAATCGGCGTTGGGGCCGCAGGTGCCGGGGCACGGGTCCTGGCACTTGTTCCGGATGCAGGCGCGGTTGGGGGCGCAGTCCGTGTTGAGCACGCACTCGGGTCGGCAGCCCTCGTAGGGGTTGCCCACGTACTCGGGCAGGCAAGTGCAGGAGCCCGCGCCGTTCTGCTCGCGGCAGACGGCGTTGGCGCCGCAGGGCGAGGGCGAGCAGGGCGTGGGCCGCTCTTCGGGCACGCTCTCTGCAAGGGCCAACACAGCGGGTGAGCGAGCACTCCAACGAGCCAATGACTACGCACGCAAGCAATGGGAAGCTAGGCCTTACGTTGTATGACGTTACACTGAGTGAAGGGGTCTCCGGTGTAGCCCACCACACAGACGCACATGGGCGCGTGGCTGACCACCCTACATTCTGCGTTGGCGCCGCAGGAGCCGGGGCATGGGTCTCTGCACTTCTGCCGAATGCAGGCCAGGTGCGAGGCGCACTCGCTGTTACTGACGCATTCGGGTCTGCAGTTGGGCGGGGCGCCCACGAACTCGGGCAAGCACGAGCACGAGGGCGTGTCTCCCTTGACTTGGCACACGGCGTTAGGGCCGCACGGAGAGGGCTGGCACGGGTTGACGGGGGCTGGCGGATCGTCAGCTGTAATTGAAATTTAGCTATTACAGTTTTTGCTTTGAGTGATTTTGTTAGAAGGTCCTCTTATTAATGGTAGACTTACGGATAGGGTAGCATCTAACAAATGGATCTCCTGAATATCTGGGCGGACAGCTACAGATGGGATTATGATTGACCACTTCGCATCTGGCACCCACACCGCATGTTCCAGGGCATGGATCTCTGCACTTCTGGTTGCTACAGGCTTGGTTGAGCGGGCACTCTGAGCTTACAACGCACTCCGGGCGACAAGCAGGTGGGCTTCCCAAATAGCCAGGGACACAAGAGCACACTGCCTGGCCGTTGATGGCTCGGCATTGAGCGTTAGGGCCGCAGGGCGACGGGTTGCATGGTTGTACAACGGGCGGAGCTGTATTATGAGAAATAACTATAAGTATTTGCAGTTATAGACTCTCATTTAAAACAATATGTTGTATGAATGTTGAACATACGTGGTACTGGTCTACAAGCGACGAAAGCATTTCCTGTGGTTCCTTCGGGGCATGTGCATATAGGGATGTGGTTGTACACGTCACACCTGGCCCCTTGTCCGCATGTGCCTGGGCAGGGATCCTGACATTTGTTGCGGATGCAAGCCTTTGTGCGATCACAGTCTGTGCTGAGCACACACTCAGGTCGGCACCCTCTGTACGGGTCTCCTTGGTATTCAGGCAGGCAAGTGCACACTCCATCTCTGCACTGTGCATTTGGACCGCATGGTGACGGATTGCACGGGTCGACGGGGTCTGCTTGGACGGCTGTGGGTAAAGTTGCATTGACGTAAGTATTGCTCACGATTGAATAAGTTTAATCGACGTTGTAAAATTTCACTTCTTACGTTCGGGTGGTTTAGGAACGCAGTTGGTGAATGGGTCTCCTGTGAAGCCTTCGGGACAGGTGCAGACGGGCGTGTGGTTGATGACGGCACAATTGGCGCCGACGCCGCACGAGCCGGGGCACGGGTCTCTGCACTTCTCGCGGATGCAGGCGAGGTTGCTGGGGCACTCGGGGTTGATGGTGCACTCGGGGCGGCAGTTGGGGGGCGCGCCGATGTAGGTAGCGAGGCAGGAGCATGAGGGGGTTCCTCCTATGTCGCGGCATTCGGAGAATTGACCGCAGGGGGAGGGGACGCATGGGTTCACGTACTGAGGAGTAATGGGTGGGGGAGGCGGAGCTGCAAAAATCGTATTTATTATATTGTTTATACATATTTGTTTAATAATATAAGATAATATATCAACGAATAGTAAAAGATATTAGAATAGTATTTATCGTTAATAAACTCTTCATATTTTTGTGCCTTTTAATATGTTTGGTTTTAGCGAAATATGAAAGTTCCATTCTATATTAGAGGCAATATAATGGATGTTCTATTGAAACAACCGAATCAACTAATAAAACTTTTATCTAATACACAATAAATAATACATTTCTTATAGTATTATTCATTTTTGGATTAGATAAACCTTATTTTGTTTCAATTGAAATCTTTCGAGTTTCGCCAAACTAAAGAGAGGTAATTTTTACTCACGAGGTATAGGATAGCATCGTGTGAACGGGTCTCCTGTGTGTCCAGCCTGGCAGCTGCAGATGGGACTGTGGTTGATAACTTCGCAACGGGCATTGACGCCGCAGGTGCCTGGGCACGGATCTGCGCACTTCTGGTTGATGCAAGCGCGGTTCTGTGGGCACTCGGAGCTCACCACGCACTCGGGTCTGCAACCGGGCGGACTACCCATGTAATTTGGTAAGCAAGAGCACACAGCTTGACCATTGACTTGTCTACATTGGCTGTTCGGTCCGCAAGGAGATGGATTGCATGGGTCTCCGACTTCGACAGGTTCCGCTGTAGAAGAATGTCTCGTGAGTTCATTTTGTTTCCATTATATATTTTGTAACTACATACAGTCTCACGTTATTCGTTTAATTTTAATCAAGATATTTACTATATTTTTTTAAGAATTAAAAATATAGTTACTGTGGTCTGGTGAACTCTCCCTAATTTTTGAAAATTCATTGTTGGGACGGAACGATTTTAGTAAAAAAAGCAATATCGTTCCAAAATAACATTATTGAAATTTTGTAATTTGATTTATATGAACTCTCCCCTCCCCTAAGATTTATACTTCTTTTTACAGAGCTATAATCATTTCCTGAAATATATATTTTTTCAATTACAAGTTGTGTTTTAATTTTTATATTTCGTCGCAGAGTGTAACAATTTTTCAGTTTTTTTCTAAAAAGAAATACACACATTTATCTTCAAATAATACTTTTACTTCTACTGAAACCAAATTCTTTTTCAATACTATTTGGGGGATATAAAATTGATAGCTGTATATTGTGTTCACGTACTTCTCTAAAAATTTACTTATTTATATGAAGCAGAAATATGAGTCTGATTGCTAACCTTGAGGGGGAATTAAATTACAGTAGCGGAAGGGATCTCCCGTGTATCCCACGATGCATGTGCAGGAAGGCAGGTGGTTGACAACCTGGCAATCTGCATTGGGGCCACAAGTACCAGGGCAAGGGTCTTGGCACTTGTTGCGGATGCAGGCGCGGTTGGGGGCGCAATCGGAGTTGAGCACGCACTCGGGTCGGCACCCCTCGTAGGGGTTGCCCACGTAGTCAGGCAGACAGGTGCAGGAGCCCGCGCCGTTCTGCTCGCGGCAGACGGCGTTGGCGCCGCAGGGCGAGGGCGTGCAGGGCGTGGGTCGCTCTTGCGGAGGTTCCTCTGCAAAGGGCACTTTCCGTGAACCAAGTCGCACTGTCAAGAGCGGCTGTTATTTGCCAATCCATTTCTTAAGCTACGCTTATTAAACCCAATTCCCAGTTACCAAAGCTACTGTTTCCTTCGGGAATCTACTACGGTGTATTTATTAAAAGCTCTACTGAACATTAATACAACTTAAAGCATTAAGTTATTGCACCATACAATACCTTTAATGTTGGTCTGAAACAAATCAAATGTTAATGTGCGTTGGGGTGTTAGACAAATTGGATTAAGTCATAACAGACATACAGTATTGCTGAAAGGAAATTAAGAAAGATCTGGAAAACGAAAAAATGACACACAGTTGGAAACAAGAGTGGCGATTGTCCAATAGACTTGTGCTGCAATCGGAAAAAGAACGCTTATTATCTACAACTTAAAAATATCTTGGTTGCTGCGTGGATTCCTTAATATATTCTGTAAAATGATTATTTTTTGACTGAGTCAAATATATGACTGAACCCTATGACTCTTAACCCTATTACCCTACTACTGGTCGAAATCTAAATATTTTCGATTATTTGAAATTAATTCAATAACTGATTTAAATTGATAAAAAATACAAATCATGTATTAAAATTACTTAAAATTTACAAATTATATCAATATCCAATTTTATGTAATCTCGGCACGGAAAGAGATTATATTTGAGATTTTGAAAATGATCTAAAACTTTCATGAAATATATTCATTTCATTTACAACTTTCTGAATCCCCATCGCGGGAATAAACTTAGATGTTATACCAATTCAATATCAACTTTTTAGAAGAGAACGACGTTGAACAACGATGCAACAACGATGGAACAATAAAAATTTGCCATACAATGCACTTATCATATCATGATACAATTTTCCTACTCCTTTATGAATTACGATTCTGACAAAAATGATTACGTTGAGAGTGAAATGCTCACCAAAATTTGATTCATAAGTCCAAGAAAGAAAATTAAGTGCATTGCATAGCAAACTACAAAATACACGAAAGCTACGGCTCCAGGAAAGGAGACTTTATTATACTCACTTCATAAAACACACTATAGTTGAAAATGTGGTTTTGTAAAATCCAAAATACTTAAACTCTGATTTTCAGCAATTTTTCATTTAATGCGTTTAAAAATAGAACTTTGTGTACATGAAAACTTTTTCCTTGTACATTCAAATTTTGTTAAAAATAAAAGCCGTACCAAAAATATTCCAAATGTAGTAATCCATAAAGAAATTTCTTACTGAATTCAATAGATGTTCTATTTTAAACGTGAAACTCTGTTTCACTTTAAACTCCCCAGGTGTCATAATTTCCTTTTATAACCAACAGTGCTTTCAATATCGTTTGGAGGTTCTTGGAGTGGGATATTTGGAAAGTATCATACAAAAATAGGCGGTTATTCATTACGGGCAGCATTAGATTTCATGCAAGGCGAATTCTACTCAGTTTACGAGACAAGAAATGTAAGAAGTATTGCGGAAAAAGTCTTACGCTGCACGGTGTTACATTGCACGAACGGATTTCCAGTGAATCCAGCGAGACAGATGCAATTGGGCGTATGGCTGACGACGCGGCATTCAGCGTTTGCCCCACATGAGCCGGGGCACGGGTCGCGGCACTTCTGGTTGATGCAGGCCAGATGGGAGGCGCACTCGCTGTTGCTGACGCACTCGGGGCGACAGTTGGGCGGCGCGCCCACGAACTCTGGCAGACAGGAGCAGGACGGGGAGTCGCCCTTCACCTGGCACACGGCGTTGGGCCCGCACGGGGAAGGCTGGCAGGGGTTCACAGGTGGAGGGGGGTCATCGGCTGACGAAAGAAATAATTTGTTTAGTATGTTGGTATGAAAATTATTTGTCATACTTCAACGCCTTATTTATAATTTTAAGAAGACACTTACGAATGGGGTAGCATCGTACGAACGGATCTCCTGAATATCTGGGAGGACAACTGCAGATGGGATTGTGATTGACCACTTCGCATCTAGCGCCTACTCCGCATGTTCCAGGACAAGGATCTCTACACTTCTGGTTGCTGCAAGCCTGGTTGAGGGGACATTCAGAGCTTACAACGCACTCTGGCCGACAAGCAGGTGGGCTGCCCAAATAGCCAGGGACACAAGAGCAGACGGCCTGGCCGTTAATTGCTCTACATTGCGAGTTTGGTCCGCACGGCGAGGGGTTGCAGGGTTGCGTAACAGGTGGCGCTGGAAACGCAGAAAATATGTCACAGATTTGACGAGACGGAGTAAAAACATATATGCTCCATCAAGAAGTCTTTTGAAATAAAATAAATGTTGCATCTATCACATACCTGGAATTGGTCTGCAAGCAACGAATGCATTTCCTGTGGTTCCTTCAGGGCACGTGCATATAGGCACGTGATTGTACACGTCACACCTGGCCCCTTGTCCGCATGTGCCTGGGCAGGGATCCTGACATTTGTTGCGGATGCAAGCCTTTGTCCGGTCACAGTCTGTGCTGAGCACACACTCAGGTCGGCATCCTCTGTACGGGTCTCCTTGGTATTCAGGCAGGCAAGTGCACACTCCATCTCTGCACTGTGCATTGGGACCGCATGGTGACGGATTGCACGGGTCGACGGGGTCTGCTTGGACGGCTGTGGGTAAAGTTGCATTGACGTAAGTATTGCTCACGATTGAATAAGTTTAATCGACGTTGTAAAATTTCACTTCTTACGTTCGGGTGGTTTAGGAACGCAGTTGGTGAATGGGTCTCCTGTGAAGCCTTCGGGACAGGTGCAGACGGGCGTGTGGTTGATGACGGCACAATTGGCGCCGACGCCGCACGAGCCGGGGCACGGGTCTCTGCACTTCTCGCGGATGCAGGCGAGGTTGCTGGGGCACTCGGGGTTGATGGTGCACTCGGGGCGGCAGTTGGGGGGCGTGCCGATGTAGCCGGTCTGGCAAGAGCAGGACGGCGTCCCACCAATGTCGCGACACTCGGAGTAAGGCCCGCACGGCGACGGTAGGCAGGGGTTGACGGGTGTGTGCATAGGGGCTGGAGGAGGCGGCGCTGCAAACATTTTCACGTGAGTAACTGAATAGGACACACTTATTTTCAATGTTTTAAGTTACTGTCTCACTATCATGCTGCATCAAGATTTTTCAAGATTATATCATCTTTCATTTTAAACTATCCCTCTGTATACGTTTACGAGTTAATAAGACAAAGTGGGATTGTTTTATGGCGTTAAACGATTAATACTTAACAGTTTTATTTTGTGAATTTATTGTTCAATAACTAGATTTAAAAAAATTGAAATTTATCCCAATATTTTTTCTAATTAACTCTTAAGTAATATAACATTACATTAAGTTTTTTTTTAATTTTGCCGAAGTCATTAACAAAAGACTTGTTTGGGTATTTCTCATCTGAAAGTGGATATCTCTCACCTCATGTTTAAAAAATTTGCACTGCGAGAATGGTTGAAGTTTTCTTGTAGTATCATACTGGTTTTAAAATATTTTTAAAAAACCAATTTTTCAAAAAACTACATATTTAATTATGTTGAAACTTGAGATATTACTACTTCGAAGTAGCTAATGTCATCCATTTGGATCCTTACGAACTATATAAATAATGAATGGATGCATATTGGATCTGAACTAGAAGTATTCACGATGGGATTATTTTCAATTATGATCACGGATCGTGGCCATTTGGAATGAATTAAAGCGTTTTTAGGAGCGTTAGATGGAGAGAAATTTTTAATCTCCTTAGTGAGAGATTTATAAAGTGAATTTAATAGCAGAAATATGCATTGAAACGTTTGAATTGCAATTAACAAATAACAATTAACATTTAAACGTTTGAAACATAAAATATATAATAAATTGTGAAAAATTACCAAGACAGTTACAATAATTTTCATTCAAAGATAAATAATATAACGCCACATTATACGTATGATTAAAGCGAGAAACTATTCAAATATTTCAGTTGTAATTAATATTATTATAAACCTTATTAGCAGCAAACAGTGTAACTAAGCTTTTTGCGAAATCTATAAATTATTTTAAAAATCAAGGTTTTAATCAAATAAATTAGGCGTCTTACGTGGTATGGGATAACATCGACTGAATGGATCACCGGTGTGGCCTGGGCGGCATGAGCAAATTGGACTGTGGTTGATGACCTGGCACTGGGCATTCTGACCGCAGGTGCCAGGACAAGGATCAGTGCATTTCTGGTTCACACACGCCTTGTCAGAAGGACATTCCGCACTGACCACACACTCAGGTCGGCAACCAGGAGGACTACCCATGTAATTGGGCAGACACGAACACACCGCTTGTCCATTGACCACCCTACACTGACTGTTGGCTCCGCAGGGAGACGGATTGCATGGATCTCGTTCCTCCACAACAGCTGTAGAACGAAGGGCAATATTAGGTGAGATGTACGTCAAAATAAGTATTAAGACGCTATGACAATATGACAAAGGTTCTCACGTTCTTGCTGCTGTACAGAGCAATATCTGAAAGGATCTCCAGTGTATCCCGGGCGACAAGTGCAGGAAGGCAGGTGGTTGACAACCTGGCAATCGGCGTTGGGGCCGCAGGTGCCGGGGCACGGGTCCTGGCACTTGTTCCGGATGCAGGCGCGGTTGGGGGCGCAGTCCGTGTTGAGCACGCACTCGGGTCGGCAGCCCTCGTAGGGGTTGCCCACGTACTCGGGCAGGCAAGTGCAGGAGCCCGCGCCGTTCTGCTCGCGGCAGACGGCGTTGGCGCCGCAGGGCGAGGGCGAGCAGGGCGTGGGCCGCTCTTCGGGCACGCTCTCTGCAAGGGCCAACACAGCGGGTGAGCGAGCACTCCAACGAGCCAATGACTACGCACGCAAGCAACGGGAAGCTAGGCCTTACGTTGTACGACGGTACACTGAGTGAAGGGGTCTCCGGTGTAGCCCACCACACAGACGCACATGGGCGCGTGGCTGACCACCCTACATTCTGCGTTGGCGCCGCAGGAGCCGGGGCATGGGTCTCTGCACTTCTGTCGAATGCAGGCCAGGTGCGAGGCGCACTCGCTGTTACTGACGCATTCGGGTCTGCAGTTGGGCGGGGCGCCCACGAACTCGGGCAAGCACGAGCACGAGGGCGTGTCTCCCTTGACTTGGCACACGGCGTTAGGGCCGCATGGAGAGGGTTGGCATGGGTTGACGGGGGCTGGCGGATCGTCCGCTGTAAGACGTTTAAAGAAATATATGTTGGGAGATTTTTGCATTCAACATTGTCTTTACTTGGTAAAAATTTGATTTTAAAACTTACGTATGGGCGAACATCTAACAAATGGATCTCCTGAATATCTTGGTGGGCAACTGCAGATGGGGTTGTGATTGACCACTTCGCATCTGGCACCCACACCGCATGTTCCAGGGCATGGGTCTCTGCACTTCTGGTTGCTACAGGCTTGGTTGAGCGGGCACTCTGAGCTTACAACGCACTCCGGGCGACAAGCAGGTGGGCTGCCCAAATAGCCAGGGACACAAGAGCACACAGCTTGTCCGTTGATGGCTCGGCATTGAGCGTTTGGTCCACAAGGTGAGGGGTTACATGGTTGAGTGACAGGTGGCGCTGTAGGTGATAGGACTCATTAATCGTTTGTGATGGTTTTCGGATGTGGCATTTAGCAATATAATAATCTTGTCTAAATCTTAGCAATGCAAAATACTTTATAAAAAGACGTTTGTTATAAACGTCTTTGTTAAGTGAGCACTATAATGTACTTAACGAGGTGTGAAAAAGGTGAGCATCTCAATCGTTATTGAGAACGTTTGAGATGAGGGTAATGTTTTATTTAGCGTTTAATTTCGGTGAGTCGATCTAAAATTGAGGGACTTGGGATTGTTGCGAAAATATTCCATTCATAGATTTGTTGGGAAATATTAGTATTAAAAAATCTTTGTGATAGAAAACTATAAAAAAATTGTCAATGCTGTTTGTATATTTTGTAATTTTTGTAAAATATTTTGATGATTAAACACATATTTGTAAGTGTTCCGCTGAAGAGACACACCTACCTGTTTTTCAGAATATACAGTTGATACCATATCTTTAAAAATATTTGATGTTTAACAGAAGGGTCTTATGAAACGAAAAAAATGAAAATATATATAAAACGCGCGAAAAGTGTTTGAATACTTTAAACGTGAATAAATGAAATAGGATATTCATTAAACTTTAGTTATTATTACAAAATTGATCTAACTAGCACCAAAAACTTTCAGCTTTCTGATATTTATTCAAATTATTAATAAAAAATATATGAGTTGGATCTATCAATAGTTTGTGTCCAAAATTCGGTGAAACTTGGAATATTAATTGAAAATATTTATTTTCAATACAGTCTTTAATCAATATTCTAACGAATGTGGATAGTAGATTATTACACATACGTGGAACAGGTCTGCAAGCTACGAAAGCATTTCCTGTGGTTCCTTCAGGACAGGTGCAAATGGGCACGTGGTTGTACACGTCACACCTGGCCCCTTGTCCGCATGTGCCTGGGCAGGGATCCTGACATTTGTTGCGGATGCAAGCCTTTGTGCGATCACAGTCTGTGCTGAGCACACACTCAGGTCGGCATCCTCTGTACGGGTCTCCTTGGTATTCGGGCAGGCAAGTGCACACTCCATCTCTGCACTGTGCATTGGGACCGCATGGTGACGGATTGCACGGGTCGACGGGGTCTGCTTGGACGGCTGTGTGGAAAATTATTATTACATTTTGCTCTGCCAGATACTGCTTAATATGATAACTTATATTTAATTGGCTTACGCTCTGGCGGTTTGGGGAAGCAATTGGTGAAGGGATCTCCTGTGAAACCTTGCGGGCAAGTGCACACCGGCGTGTGGTTCATGACGTTGCACGTGGCACCGACTCCACAGGATCCGGGGCAGGGGTCTCTGCACTTCTCGCGGATGCAGGCGAGGTTGCTGGAGCACTCGGCGTTGATGGTGCACTCGGGGCGGCAGTTGGGGGGCGTGCCAATGTAGCCTTGTCGGCAGGAGCAGGAGGGGTTGCCTCCGATGTTGCGGCATTCGGCGTTGGGCCCGCACGGGGACGGCAGGCAGGGGTCCCTCTGTACGTCCATGGGCCGCGGCGGTGGAGGGGCTGTGCCGAGGGAGAGAGGAATTGATATTTTCGAGCGAGATTATTTACACAACGCGTCATTTTTGGGTGCTTTCATGAAAGTGTTACAGAATACGACTTCTCAAAAACATTGCATTCGATCATGGTGTATTTTTATTTCATAATTGAAAGATTCAATTCGAGGTGGTCGTAAGTACAAGCAGTACAACACTCTTGTATTGCAGTGCGTTTTAAAAAACCCTCTTCTTATGAATTATCATAGGAGTCCATATTCTCTTTAAAACACCATTTGCCTTACACATGATTGATTGATTTATTTCCGTGTGATTACCAAATTTAGATCAACTGTTTCTCAGAAATGCATTAGCATAACTTGTTCATTAATTCACAGGTTGTATTTTAAAACATGAATGATATATTCGATAGAGAACATAACTGTTACATTAAAAGTACATAAAAAAACGTTATTTACTTGATGTGGTAGGTATTTGTATTATTTTAGAGCCGACGTTAATGTAAACACCAAAGAAGAAATAATGTTCCTACAGACCCACTAGCAAGGATTTCTTTTAAAATCTTGAAAAAGATTCAGATGAATAATTTCTTAAAACGTTTTCTTATAAATTCAGTTAACAACTACATTAAAATTCGTTTTCCTTATATCATGGACGTAGTTCCACGACCTACTAATAATTTTTAATCATGTTATGAAAAACGTACGTTACGTTGTACGTTAGAATTTTTAATGATATTGGTATACCAACAATGAAAATTGTATATTGCAAAAAAGATATTCTCTAATTAAATTGTGACAGTTAAAATACAAATTTTTTTGCAAAAGGTATACATATAAAATATTAATAAGTTTTATGACTGTTATTTCTTCCTTGTAAGAACTAATTCTAATCCAGTTAGTTTTAACATGTATCAATCTTAATAATACTATATTTAATCATTTATGATCATATAATATAAACTATTTTCTTACGTGGAATAGGGTAGCATCTTGTAAATGGATCACCAGTGTGGCCTGGACGGCATGAGCAAATCGGACTGTGGTTGATGACCTGGCACTGAGCATTTTGACCGCAGGTGCCAGGGCAAGGATCAGTGCATTTCTGGTTCACACACGCCTTGTCAGAAGGACATTCCGCACTGACCACACACTCAGGTCGACAACCAGGAGGACTACCCATGTAATTGGGCAGACACGAACACACCGCTTGTCCATTGACTACCCTACATTGACTGTTGGCTCCGCAGGGAGACGGATTGCATGGATCTCGTTCCTCCACAACAGCTGAAGAACGAAGGGCAATATTAGGTGAGATGTACGTCAAAATAAGTATTAAGACATTATGACAATATGACAAAGGTTCTCACGTTCTTGCTGCTGTACAGAGCAATATCTGAAAGGATCTCCAGTGTATCCCGGGCGACAAGTGCAGGAAGGCAGGTGGTTGACAACCTGGCAATCGGCGTTGGGGCCGCAGGTGCCGGGGCACGGGTCCTGGCACTTGTTCCGGATGCAGGCGCGGTTGGGGGCGCAGTCCGTGTTGAGCACGCACTCTGGGCGGCAGCCCTCGTAGGGGTTGCCCACGTACTCGGGCAGGCAAGTGCAGGAGCCCGCGCCGTTCTGCTCGCGGCAGACGGCGTTGGCGCCGCAGGGCGAGGGCGAGCAGGGCGTGGGCCGCTCTTCGGGCACGCTCTCTGCAAGGGCCAACACAGCAGGTGAGCGAGCACTCCAACGAGCGAATGACTACGCACGCAAGCAACGGGAAGCTAGGCCTTACGTTGTACGACGTTACACTGAGTGAAGGGGTCTCCGGTGTAGCCCACCACACAGACGCACATGGGCGCGTGGCTGACCACCCTACATTCTGCGTTGGCGCCGCAGGAGCCGGGGCATGGGTCTCTGCACTTCTGCCGAATGCAGGCCAGGTGCGAGGCGCACTCGCTGTTACTGACGCATTCGGGTCTGCAGTTGGGCGGGGCGCCCACGAACTCGGGCAAGCACGAGCACGAGGGCGTGTCTCCCTTGACTTGGCACACGGCGTTAGGGCCGCACGGAGAGGGCTGGCACGGGTTGACGGGGGCTGGCGGGTCGTCGGCTGCAAATGCATTTATTTTTGTCATTGGTGTTGGGGACTTTCATAAGTGTTAATAAAACGTGAAAGTTTTTCTGGTCTCTTACGTATCAGCGTGCATCTGACAAACGGGTCCCCTGAATATCTGGGCGGACAGCTACAGATGGGATTGTGATTGACAACTTCGCATCTGGCACCCACTCCGCATGTTCCAGGGCAAGGATCTCTGCACTTCTGATTGCTACAGGCTTGGTTGAGCGGGCACTCTGAGCTTACAGCGCACTCCGGGCGACAAGCAGGTGGGCTGCCCAAATAGCCAGGGACACAAGAGCACACTGCCTGGCCGTTGATGGCTCGGCATTGAGCGTTTGGTCCGCAGGGTGACGGGTTGCATGGCTGAATGACCGGAGGGGCTACACGAAAGATAATATCATGATTATAATAATCTTGGTAGAGAACAATTGCTTTATAATCTGAAAGCTGGGAAACTTACGTGGTACTGGCCTACAGGAAACGAAAGCATTTCCAGTAGTTCCTTCAGGGCAAGTACAAATAGGGACATGGTTGTAGACGTCACATCTGGCTCCTTGTCCGCATGTTCCCGGACAAGGATCCTGACATTTGTTGCGAATGCAAGCCTTTGTTCGGTCACAGTCTGTGCTTAGTACACACTCTGGACGACACCCTCTGTACGGGTCTCCTTGGTATTCCGGTAAACAAGTGCAGACACCATCTCTACATTGTGCGTTCGGTCCACACGGTGACGGGTTGCACGGGTCCGTTGGTTCGGCTTGAACAGCTGCAGAAATACGTGTTTAATAAGTATTGTAATATGTATTGTATGGATACACGACGGCGTTTGTTTACGCAGATAGATATGGTTATAATTGCTTACGTTCTGGTGGTTTTGGGAAGCAGTTGGTGAACGGGTCGCCTGTGTACGCTGCGGGGCAAGTGCAAACGGGGGTGTGGTTTATGACGGCGCACTGCGCGTTGACGCCGCATGACCCCGGGCACGGGTCCCTGCACTTCTCGCGGATGCAGGCGAGGTTGGAGGGGCACTCGGAGTTGATGGAGCACTCGGGGCGGCAGTTGGGGGGCGTGCCCACGTAGTTGGCTCTGCAGGAGCAGGACGGTGCTCCGCCAATGTCGCGGCACTCCGAGTTGGGGCCGCACGGCGACGGGAAGCAGGGGTTGATGGGCGCCTGTTGCACCGGAGGGGGCTCGGGCGCTGTGTGAGCATCACGCCAATATTTATAATTATCTTTTTGTTCATCCATTATCATCTCATAATATTGTAGTTATGGAATAAAAGTAAATTATATGAATTATAAAAATACATTTATAATTTCAAAGTAGAAAACGTATTGAAAGAAGTATTTTCACTTGAAAATTTTGAACATTCTAACTCTAATTACTATTTAATTCGAATTTTTCTTTATATAACCTAATTTTGAATTGTTGAAAGTTCATTATAAAAATCTTTTGATTTTTTGATAATGATACGAGGACATTACCAACTTATTAATGTGTACTACGGAATGATTTTAAAATTATGTCTGTGTATTCTCCAGAAGTTTAACGTTAGCTGAAATTCATATTTTTCATCTTAGAGCTCATTGAAGATAATTTTTGTATTTCTGCTACAGTGCGTATATTTGTATATATTTATATCATGTTATAATTTTCCCTTGCATTATAATCCGTGTAACTATTTTAGAAGAAATCGGTGTCTTCGGAATAGATCACCTTGCTTGGGCAGTTTGATATTCAGTGAAATGTGACAAATACTAAGCTGCTATTGTCGCTAATTTTATTGTTATAATAATGATGATAATAATTATTATTATTAATTGTTTTTGGAAATAAATTATGCCTAATAATAATATCAACATGAAACACTTGTTTTCTTATGGCATAGCATTATCATGTCATGTTTCATGAATTATATTACGCTTTCAAGGACTTGGCTCGAAAGCTTAGTTAAGTAAAATATAAGCACCAACTAAAGAAACATTTATTTCTTCCGATTGCAAGAATGGAATAAGATGTGAAAATCAATGCTAATTATGTTATGTATCTCTTGAAATATAATTAACTTAAACAATTGAATTTTGTTGTGTTTTTTGTTGCTTTTTACAAAAATATACAGGCATTTGCACATAGATTATGAAAAAAACTACTGCTCTAGAAATTCACGGATGATGAGGAACAACACCTTCAGAGCTTGTGATTAAAGCGCAGATCATACTTAATTTCTAATAGACGTATTCGTAAAAACGTCTTCTACAGATCATAAAAATTACGAGATTCCCATTCTCAAAAAGTAAACCCCTCCGGAGATTACATAAAGCGATTTTAAATCATTAAACGAGGCACACTTATGAATTAACATGTATACCCATTGTTTTATAATAATCAATATTGTTTTATTCTTACGTGGAATAGGGTAGCATCTCGTAAATGGATCACCGGTGTGGCCTGGGCGGCATGAGCAAATCGGACTGTGGTTGATGACCTGGCACTGGGCATTCTGACCGCAGGTGCCAGGGCAAGGATCAGTGCATTTCTGGTTCACACACGCCTTGTCAGAAGGACATTCCGCACTGACCACACACTCAGGTCGACAACCAGGAGGACTACCCATGTAATTGGGTAGACACGAACACACCGCTTGTCCATTGACCACCCTACATTGACTGTTGGGTCCGCAGGGGGACGGATTGCAAGGATCTCGTTCCTCCACAACAGCTGTAGAGCGAAGGGCAACATTAGGTGAGATTTACGTCAAAATAAGTATTAAGTCACTATGACAATATGACAAAGGTTCTCACGTTCTTGCTGCTGTACAGAGCAATATCTGAAAGGATCTCCAGTGTATCCCGGGCGACAAGTGCAGGATGGCAGATGGTTGACAACCTGGCAATCGGCGTTGGGGCCGCAGGTACCGGGGCACGGGTCCTGGCACTTGTTCCGGATGCAGGCGCGGTTGGGGGCGCAGTCCGTGTTGAGCACGCACTCTGGTCGGCAGCCCTCGTAGGGGTTGCCCACGTACTCGGGCAGGCAAGTGCAGGAGCCCGCGCCGTTCTGCTCGCGGCAGACGGCGTTGGCGCCGCAGGGCGAGGGCGAGCAGGGCGTGGGCCGCTCTTCGGGCACGCTCTCTGCAAGGGCCAACACAGCGGGTCAGCGAGCACTCCAACGAGCCAATGACTACGCACGCAAGCAACGGGAAGCTAGGCCTTACGTTGTATGACGGTACACTGAGTGAAGGGGTCTCCGGTGTAGCCCACCACACAGACGCACATGGGCGCGTGGCTGACCACCCTACATTCTGCGTTGGCGCCGCAGGAGCCGGGGCATGGGTCTCTGCACTTCTGTCGAATGCACGCCAGGTGCGAGGCGCACTCGCTGTTACTGACGCATTCGGGTCTGCAGTTGGGCGGGGCGCCCACGAACTCGGGCAAGCACGAGCACGAGGGCGTGTCTCCCTTGACTTGGCACACGGCGTTAGGGCCGCACGGAGAGGGCTGGCACGGGTTGACGGGGGCTGGCGGATCGTCCGCTGTAATGAGGTATCATTTGTGAGATCTGTGTGCGATATATTATGAAATAAACTACATTTGAGATGTATGCAGATTAAATTTGACGTACGTATTGGAGTACATCTGACGAAAGGATCACCGGTGTATCTCGTAGGGCAACTGCAGATGGGATTATGATTGACCACTTCGCATCTGGCGCCCACTCCGCAGGTTCCTGGACAAGGATCTCTGCACTTCTGGTTGCTACAGGCCTGGTTCAGTGGACACTCAGAACTGACCACACACTCCGGCCTGCATGCAGGTGGACTTCCCAAGTAACCAGGTACGCATGAGCAGACGGCCTGCCCATTTATTGCTCGACATTGGGAGTTGGGTCCGCAAGGCGAAGGGTTGCATGGTTGCACAATCGGTGGTGCTGTGAATATGAGATAATTTATTATTTTATATTATTAAATTTATAAGTATTTAAATATGTGATATGAATATATTTTGTATCACTCGTACGTGGTATTGGTCTGCAAGAAACAAATGCACTTCCTGTTGTTCCCTCGGGACATGTGCAAATGGGCACGTGATTGAAGACGTCACATCTCGCGCCTTGGCCGCAGGTGTTTGGACAAGGGTCTTGGCACTTGTTTCTGATGCAGGCCTTCGTCCTGTCGCAGTCAGTGCTCTGCACGCACTCAGGCCTGCAACCTCTGTATGGGTCTCCTTGGTACTCAGGCAGGCATGTACAGATGCCGTTGTTGCATTGCGCGTTCGGTCCACACGGCGATGGATTGCATGGATCGACAGGGTCTGCTTGAATCGCTGTGAAAAGAGGTGTGACGAATTTACTATTATAGGACTCTAATGCAAACTCAATTAACTTGTTCTTGTTTATTAATTATTTCTAATTTAACGTATCTAAGCCGAGATTTTTATATCAAGATTTTGTAAGTGGCGTGAAATAGGTTTCAATAACTATTTTTATTTATATTATGTGATGTACTAAAATTTTTAAGAAACATGAAGATTAATGTTTTGTTTTTTATCATTTTAATATTTAAAACTGTGCATAAGCTGTATCTTCTCCCATAATGGTTTTCAAATTACGTTATATAAGGGGTATTAATTACAACTATATTTCATTGAGTTACAATTATATTAACTGTAACTCTTAGATAATGTAAGGTGGCTGGAGATATTATGTCCCATCTGCTAATAAGGCGAATCTTCCACTGTTAACGTGGATTTAATCTGCTACCTCGCAGTAAGATGTTGGGCTCCTGACGATCATATTTTGAACGTTCCTGACATCATGAACCCAACGTTTACAGCGTCATAAGTAATTTTGGACGTTTTTTCTGTTATTGTCGAGGGACTTATACTGTTCTTTAGGTAAATGATGTTATTTTTATTGTTAAAACTAAAAAAAATACTTAATCTTTTGTAATTCTTCGAAGACCATAGGACTAGAATTCCAGCCGTGATGATAGAACAAAGCAATATATTTTAGACTGCCATGCGCATTCAAAAAGTATCACACTTTACTTTTGTAGAGCCTTTTAGAATTATTTACTTTTTGCTTCGAATATTATGTTATTTTAATGATTTAGCCCTTTTGTGGACCCTATTTTCCGATGTATGGAATGCAATAAAGTATGATTGACTGATGAATGTTCCCTTATTTTAAAAAATCTCCTCTACTTGTTAATGTTTTATGAGAATACAACCCATCTATATTTGAAGATCAGAAATTATCGCATGCCTATTTTTATCAACGTATGCTGTTAATATGACACAGCAATTATCTTTTGCTTAAAGGTTTTTCAAAATGTTAGTATCATTAAAAACATCACTTCTTTTTCTGTATCGATCTAGAATTATACTATCATATTGTTAAAAATGCTCTTTTGGGGGAGAAAAAGGCGCATGGAAAAATCGCCAAGCTGTAAGTGAGCCATAATACACCCAGACTCCTTATGGTATACAGTATTTATAGAAAAGTGTGAATACAACGTAATACAAACTTATTGTGGATGAATAGTTTGAATCTTTTCCAGAAACGTTGTAAATCAGTCAAAAATAGGGTGACTTCCATTGCATATTGTAGGAAATTAAATGCATTCTGACGCCGTACCAACGTTTTGAAACGTCCCCCCCCCAAAAAAAGATTGTTCGATATTTCACTTCTTACGTTCGGGTGGCTTAGGAACGCAGTTGGTGAATGGGTCTCCTGTGAAGCCTTCGGGACAGGTGCAGACGGGCGTGTGGTTGATGACGGCACAATTGGCGCCGACGCCGCACGAGCCGGGGCACGGGTCCCTGCACTTCTCGCGGATGCAGGCGAGGTTGCTGGGGCACTCGGGGTTGATGGTGCACTCGGGGCGGCAGCTGGGGGGCGTGCCGATGTAGTTGGGCAGGCAGGAGCAGGACGGGGTGCCGCCGTTGTTCCGACACTGCGCGTTGGGGCCGCAGGGCGACGGGAAGCACGGGTCGGCGGGCGGCGGCGGCGGGCGCGCGGGCGGGGCTGCAAGCGCCACGGAATAAACACTGAGCTCCCTCCTCAACGGGACGATACTTATCAGACATTGGGCGAAAACGTTTCATACATTATTTTAATGAGGTGAACGCTCATTTCCAACACATTCGATTACGACTTCAATTCGTACTATATATTTCCAATTTGAAGTCAGGATTATCATAAACACAGTATTCATTATCGTAGTAATCATTAATAATAATAACAAGACTCTTAAATTTTGGTTTTATATTTTCCTCGATGATCAAATATATTAATCATTTTTTACTGTTTTAACAAAAGTCACATGTGCGGTAATTCATTTTTATGTGTGGTTATTACATATTTGAATCTTTGGATCTAAGCACATTGTTCTGTTATTTTTATTTGTACTAAAATTTCCGAAAAATACTCAAACAAACATGCCTCCAACGTACCATTTATGTGCAATTTCGCGTTGAGAGCCGCTATCGAAACGCGTCTTAGCTCATCAGATTCTCGTGATATTGACTCTTTAGTTGGAAAACATAATTTATTACTATTAAAACTTAAAATGGAGGTTTCTACTAAAAGTCGACAAAATAGGATTGGATACTTTTTCTAATTGTCTCTTGAGGCGATTTCTTTTGATAGTCAAGAAAAAAGCTATGTTTTATTCTTTTCCATCATATTCACATATTTGAAACTATTCTATCCCAATTATGATTTACAATTATTAATATCTCAATGAAAGTGAAATTATTCGCGATGTACTTCACGTCATTAAAATGTATTACATTTTCGACTTAAAAGATTCATTATATATACATTAAATTATCAAACTATAGATACATACATTGTAATCTCGCTAATTGGGACATTCAGTAAAATGACTAAAAAATGGAAATAAATAATACTATAAAATCGTTAAAAATACAACACAGGATTTTGAAGCTAGTCAATTTGATTTATTTGCTTATAGAATAAAAAGACAAGTATTGCTTACGTGGAATAGGGTAGCATCTTGTAAATGGATCGCCCGTATGTCCAGGTCTACAAGAGCATATTGGACTGTGGTTGATTACTTGACACTGAGCATTCTGACCGCAGGTGCCAGGGCAAGGATCAGTGCACTTTTGATTTACACAGGCTTTGTCTGAAGGACATTCCGAACTGACCACACACTCAGGTCGACAACCAGGAGGACTACCCATGTAATTGGGCAGACACGAACACACCGCTTGTCCATTGACTTCACGACATTGACTGTTGGGTCCGCAGGGGGACGGATTGCAAGGATCTCGTTCCTCCACAACAGCTGTAGAGCGAATGGCAACATTAGGTGAGATGTACGTCAAAATAAGTATTAAGTCACTATGACAATATGAAAAAGGTTCTCACGTTCTTGCTGCTGTACAGAGCAATATCTGAAAGGATCTCCAGTGTATCCCGGGCGACAAGTGCAGGAAGGCAGGTGGTTGACAACCTGGCAATCGGCGTTGGGGCCGCAGGTGCCGGGGCACGGGTCCTGGCACTTGTTCCGGATGCAGGCGCGGTTGGGGGCGCAGTCCGTGTTGAGCACGCACTCTGGTCGGCAGCCCTCGTAGGGGTTGCCCACGTACTCGGGCAGGCAAGTGCAGGAGCCCGCGCCGTTCTGCTCGCGGCAGACGGCGTTGGCGCCGCAGGGCGAGGGCGAGCAGGGCGTGGGCCGCTCTTCGGGCACGCTCTCTGCAAGGGCCAACACAGCGGGTGAGCGAGCACTCCAACGAGCCAATGACTACGCACGCAAGCAACGGGAAGCTAGGCCTTACGTTGTATGACGGTACACTGAGTGAAGGGGTCTCCGGTGTAGCCCACCACACAGACGCACATGGGCGCGTGGCTGACCACCCTACATTCTGCGTTGGCGCCGCAGGAGCCGGGGCATGGGTCTCTGCACTTCTGTCGCATGCACGCCAGGTGCGAGGCGCACTCGCTGTTACTGACGCATTCGGGTCTGCAGTTGGGCGGGGCGCCCACGAACTCGGGCAAGCACGAGCACGAGGGCGTGTCTCCCTTGACTTGGCACACTGCGTTAGGGCCGCACGGAGAGGGCTGGCACGGGTTGACGGGGGCTGGCGGATCGTCGGCTGTAAGGAGATAGCAGTTGTGAGATCTGTGTGCGATATCTTATGGAATAAACTACATTTGGGATGTATGCAGACTAAACTTGACGTACGTATTGGAGTACACCTGACGAAAGGATCACCGGTGTATCTCGTAGGGCAACTGCATATTGGATTGTGATTGACCACTTCGCATCTGGCGCCTACTCCGCAGGTTCCTGGGCAAGGATCTCTGCACTTCTGGTTGCTACAGGCCTGATTAAGTGCGCATTCGGAGCTCACGACGCACTCAGGTCGGCAGGCCGGCGGACTTCCAAGGTAGCCGGGCACACAAGAGCACACGGCCTGTCCATTGATCGCCCGACATTGAGAGTTGGGGCCGCAGGGGGACGGGTTGCACGGCTGCGTCACAGGGGGAGCTGGAGAAGAGAGGCGGCGATGATCATTCATTAGGATTTTGTGATCTAAGCACTGCAACACTTCCGTATTGGTAGAAGCAATAAATCATTGCCCATTTCAGTAGGGTAGATCGTACAATATAGACGAAAACATTTAGTTAACAATCATAGATGAAGAATCAATTATTATAAAGCTTACCAATAAACGCTTTCGCTATTTACAAATTACTTCGGAATAAGTATCCAATTGCATAAATGTTGAACTATATAAATTAAGTTATAGATGAAGGAAATTAATGTTTTTTTCAATGGATGACAAGTATTAGTTTAGTGGATTATGATCCCATGATAATACTTTTTTGCATATTTGAAGAGGGTATAATTTTATTTACTTTTCAATTTCGTACTGCATTGGCATTATTTCAATGAAGATACTTTTTGTTTTAAATATTCCAAAGTTTTTCGCGAATAAAATTGTAAATTACACTTTACCCCTGTAAGGCAATTATGCTTCCTTGTTAAGGCAACAAATACCTGAGAGACTGAATTATACTCTTCCAATATTCCTATATGAGAAAAACGTACGTGGTACTGGTCGACAGGACAGGAATGCATTTCCTGTAGTTCCCTCGGGACAGGTGCAAATGGGCACGTGGTTGTACACGTCACACCTGGCTCCTTGTCCGCATGTGCCTGGGCAGGGATCCTGACATTTGTTACGGATGCAAGCCTTTGTGCGATCACAGTCTGTGCTGAGCACACACTCAGGTCGGCATCCTCTGTACGGGTCTCCTTGGTATTCGGGCAGGCAAGTGCACACTCCATCTCTGCACTGTGCATTTGAACCGCATGGTGACGGATTGCAAGGGTCTGTGGGCTCTGCTTGCACCGCTGTAAATGAATAATTATCGTGAGATATCTATCTGTTTAGAGACAAATAATTGTAACCTGAAGGATGTGTTCTTACGCTCTGGGGGTTTGGGGAAGCAGTTGGAGAAGGGGTCTCCGGTGAACCCTTCGGGGCACGTGCAGATGGGCGTGTGGTTGATGACGTTGCACGTGGCGCCGACGCCGCATGAGCCGGGGCACGGGTCTCTGCACTTCTCGCGGATGCAGGCGAGGCTGCTGGCGCAGTCGGTGTTGATGGCGCACTCGGGGCGGCAGTTGGGCGGGGCGCCGATGTAGGTGGCGCGGCAGGAGCAGGAGGGCGCGCCTCCGATGTCGCGGCACTCGGAGAAGGGCCCGCAGGGCGAGGGCATGCAGGGGTCGTGGCGCACGGGGGCGCTGGGCGGCGGCGCCGGCGCTGCGCAAACACAGTGGATCTCCTCATTCTGTTCGCTCTGAAGCTAGGCCTTCTCTAACGTCGGTTTAATCTCTTATAAGAGGCAATTTAGTTTATTTAGGAATACTTCTCCCTTTATCATGTTCTGTTACCAGAAACGATGCTTGACGGGTCTTTTCGAACAGTTGTAAGGATACCCTCTCTCTACGATTACAGTCGTAATGAACCAGAAAAACGCAGCATCGGTAATCTCGAGTCGTTTTAGTGACGTTTTCATACGAATATTATATGTAATTACAAACAAATGATTGATGTTCAGAGTTGGAAAATAATATCTGGTGATCGCGCGCATTGAAATGTACGAATATTTTAATGTGGTTTTGCTGAAAACCGCTTCGCTTTTGACAGCATTTTTGGATGATTTTTGTTTTATAACATTTAGAAGCTTGGTATTTTAGTCTGTTAATCTGCTAACGTCATTGAGGTCAGAAAAATGTATTACATCTGCTAGGTTCGAAGAAAATCGCAAATTCGTAAATTGAGGAAATTTGGAGATAATAACGGTGGCTCCGTATTCAACCGGTGTGCGACTGAGTCTACTACGACCGGAGTTGAAATTTGTCGAGCTGGCAAATTACTAACTCCCGCGTCAGTCAGCGTCGCTTTAAATTCACAAAATTTGCATTTTTTGTTTGTGATGTTTCCCTGAGACATACGTTGAAACGGAATTCCAAAATGACCAATTGTATTTCGTACAGGTATCCGTACCTCTCAGCAAAAAACGGTGATGGAATTATTTGTATCATTAAGAGGAACACAGTGGCGTGTTTCACCCTGGGGAAGAGTCTCAACCTGTACTAGAATGTATGAGAAGACAAATATGTTGTCTATCCAGTGTACGTCCTATTTCTCTTCAGTAAGAAAATTCACACATTCAATATGAATCAATTATCACGTTAAATGTTTTCTTTTTTGTTCTTCTACATACCTAAAAATATAAACCTTTAAGTTTTATGTTACTGTCATTTTAAGACATAATGAATGCAAATACTATAAAAGATGCACATTTTAACGTATCTGAGGTTTCTCTTTTAACCGAAACAAAACCCTGTGGTACTTGACACTTCGACAAAAAGGAATGTTATTGCAGCATCACCAGTTATGATTTTCTTTTTGACATGTGTTTTAAATTAACATGCATTCGTTAACTTTACATTTTTCTTAAAAACATCACTGTAGTTAATTAACATATTTTGCTGCTCAACTATAACTATATATTTATTACGAAGAAAGTAGTAGATTCTTTTATCTAGAAATCTTTTATAACAACTCTTTCAAGTATAATCCAACTTGATATAACGTAGTAAAAGGAGATCATCGCTTACGAAATTAAACAAACCTTAACATATTTGTTATTATCAATGGGAAGTAATTAAAATATTTCTTAAACAAACTAGCCTCAGAGACAATAACAATTTGGAATTTTAAAATGTCTATTTTTAAGACAAAAATATTATGCTGTTTCTTCCCAAAAAACAAATATTTAAATTTGTTATCTAGGAGGAACGTATTATGATATTTGAAATAAATTACATGAAATATTTTCTGTGAAATGCTTACGTGGTACTGGGTAACAACGGCTGAAGGGATCTCCAGTGTATCCAGATCTACATGAACAGATGGGACTGTGGTTGATTACTTGACACTGAGCATTCTGTCCACATGTTCCTGGGCAAGGATCGCCACATTTTTGATTGATGCATGCTCTGTTCTGAGGACACTCAGAACTAACAACGCACTCCGGTCGACAACCGGGTGGACTGCCCACGTAGTTCGGAAGACAAGAGCAAACGGCTTGGCCGTTAATTTCCCGACATTGGCTGTTGGGGCCACAGGGCGAGGGATTGCAGGGGTCTCTCTCTTCTACAACAGCTGCAGGAAAAAAGGTCGTCAATAATCAACTACATTTAGGGTTCATAACTAGCGAAGATATTAAAGAGATATCCTCACGTTCTTGCTGCTGTACAGAGCAATATCTGAAAGGATCTCCAGTGTATCCCGGGCGACAAGTGCAGGATGGCAGGTGGTTGACAACCTGGCAATCGGCGTTGGGGCCGCAGGTGCCGGGGCACGGGTCCTGGCACTTGTTCCGGATGCAGGCGCGGTTGGGGGCGCAGTCCGTGTTGAGCACGCACTCAGGTCGGCAGCCCTCGTAGGGGTTGCCCACGTACTCGGGCAGGCAAGTGCAGGACCCCGCGCCGTTCTGCTCGCGGCAGACGGCGTTGGCGCCGCAGGGCGAGGGCGAGCAGGGCGTGGGCCGCTCTTCGGGCACGCTCTCTGCAAGGGCCAACACAGCGGGTGAGCGAGCACTCCAACGAGCCAATGACTACGCACGCAAGCAACGGGAAGCTAGGCCTTACGTTGTACGACGGTACACTGAGTGAAGGGGTCTCCGGTGTAGCCCACCACACAGACGCACATGGGCGCGTGGCTGACCACCCTACATTCTGCGTTGGCGCCGCAGGAGCCGGGGCATGGGTCTCTGCACTTCTGTCGAATGCAGGCCAGGTGCGAGGCGCACTCGCTGTTACTGACGCATTCGGGTCTGCAGTTGGGCGGGGC
Source organism: Teleogryllus occipitalis (assembly GCA_011170035.1). Classification (NCBI taxonomy): domain Eukaryota; kingdom Metazoa; phylum Arthropoda; class Insecta; order Orthoptera; family Gryllidae; genus Teleogryllus; species Teleogryllus occipitalis. Next base: position 205,776 of record BLKR01000591.1, on the reverse strand, counting down.
GCCCACGAACTCGGGCAAGCACGAGCACGAGGGCGTGTCTCCCTTGACTTGGCACACTGCGTTAGGGCCGCATGGAGAGGGCTGGCAGGGGTTGACGGGGGCTGGCGGATCGTCCGCTGTAAGACGTTTAAAGAAATATATGTTGGGAGATTTTTGCATTCAACATTGCCTTTACTTCGCAAAAATTTGATTTTAAAACTTACGTATGGGCGAACATCTAACAAATGGATCTCCTGAATATCTTGGTGGGCAACTGCAGATGGGATTGTGATTGACAACTTCACATCTTGCTCCAATTCCACAAGTGCCTGGACAGGGGTCGCGACATTTTTGGTTGCTGCACGCTTGGTTGAGAGGACACTCTGAACTGACCACACATTCTGGTCGGCATGCAGGAGGTGTTCCTAAGTAACCAGGTACGCATGAACAGACCGCTTGTCCGTTTATCGCTCTGCATTGTGAGTTTGGTCCACACGGGGAAGGATTGCAAGGCTGTACGACCGGTGGTGCTGTAAAGAGAAATGTTTTATAATGCGGTAAAATATAAAATTCAGATGGAGATAGTTCTATCTATATATCGTGAATTGACATACGTGGAATGGGCCTACAGGACACAAAAGCATTTCCAGTGGTTCCTTCTGGGCAAGTGCATATAGGAACGTGATTGTATACGTCACATCGCGCTCCTTGTCCGCATGTCCCTGGGCAGGGATCTTGGCACTTATTCCGAATACAAGCTTTTGTTCTGTCACAGTCTGTGCTTTGTACACATTCTGGTCTGCAACCCCTGTATGGATCGCCTTGATATTCCGGAAGACACGTGCAAATTCCATCTCTACATTGAGCGTTGGGTCCGCATGGTGAAGGATTGCAAGGATCTGTGGGTTCTGCTTGGACCGCTAGAACGTAATTATATTATTAATTTCTTATATAGGTTAATATTTTCATTCTTGATTTAGAAAATAATATTCTAACAATTTCTAAACTTACGTTCTGGTGGTTTGGGGTAACAGTTCGAGAACGGGTCCCCTGTGAATCCGTCAGGACATGTGCACACTGGAGTGTGGTTCATGACATTGCAATTAGCGCCCGCCCCGCACGAACCCGGACACGGATCTCGACACTTCTCGCGAATGCAAGCCAGGTTGCTGGGGCACTCGGAGTTGATGACGCACTCGGGACGGCAGTTTGGCGGTGTTCCGATGTAATTAGACTGACAAGAGCAGGACGGCGCCCCTCCTATGTCTCTGCACTCTGAGTAGGGCCCGCAGGGCGATGGCATGCAGGGGTTCACAGGCGATTGTTGTACGGGTGTTGGAGGAGGGGCTGGAAACAACATATATTTCGGTCTGATAAACTTGACTGGCTGACTCACATAAGAGGATTAGAATTTGCTCGAATAGTCGTTAATCATGTCATGTGATAAGCATGAATAAAGTGCAGTTTTTGATATTTTTGATATTTCTGAACTGCAGATATATTAATTCTGCCCTAAGATAGTTTTTTCTATTGTTAAAATTATAAGTTCTTAATAATCTTATACATCAAATATTCATTTACATTTTGTAACTCTATTTTACTGCAAACTATTTTTTTTAGAAAACTAGGAGGAATTTCAACAGTCTTTGCTGTAAGGCAATTGAACAAATGAGAATAAAAAATGGCCAGGAAAATGAAGGATTTGCTTTTCTTATCATTATGTTTCTAATTTCTGAATATTTGACTTATTCAAATGGAAATTACTCTTTCTAACAACGACTCGCGATATATATTTTATAATTATTTTGTAGTGGATCAATAATAATAAATCGTGTAATTATCTGTAAAGCGCGTTTGAATAGAAATATTTGAGGGCAGATATTATCACAATGACAAAAAAACACAACTGATAACTCAATGACCTACAAATTACCTTACAAAAAAAACAAGAATGAAATATACTTTTTGGTTCCACATGATATTCTACAGAGAATGACATTAAAGTGGAATTTCAAATTATCCTGATTAAAGATTAACACCAATAAAATAACGTATATTAATGTACATACAGGTAAAAAGGCTTATACTATGTGATGCTTACGTGGTATTGGATAGCAACGTGAAAATGGATCCCCAGTATGCCCAACCTTGCAAGAGCAAATCGGACTGTGGTTGATAACTTGACATTGAGCGTTTAAGCCACATGTGCCGGGGCAAGGGTCTCCACATTTTTGATTGATACAAGCTCTGTTCTGAGGGCACTCAGAACTAACAACGCACTCCGGTCGACAACCGGGAGGACTGCCAACATAATTTGGCAGGCATGAGCACACAGCTTGACCATTGATTTCCCGACATTGACTGTTGGGCCCACAAGGCGACGGTCGGCAAGGATTCTTCGGTTCCGGTGTCACGGCTGTAAAATTTGCTTGTTTATAAATAGATGCCTCAATTCGTACGATAAAAGCAATTAGTAAGAACATCCTCAAATAGACAGTGCCCAGCAGCGAACTTACGTTCTTGCTGCTGTACTGTGCAATAACGGAAAGGATCTCCAGTGTATCCCGGGCGACAAGTGCAGGATGGCAGATGGTTGACAACCTGGCAATCGGCGTTGGGGCCGCAGGTGCCGGGGCACGGGTCCTGGCACTTGTTCCGGATGCAGGCGCGGTTGGGGGCGCAGTCCGTGTTGAGCACGCACTCAGGTCGGCAGCCCTCGTAGGGGTTGCCCACGTACTCGGGCAGGCAAGTGCAGGAGCCCGCGCCGTTCTGCTCGCGGCAGACGGCGTTGGCGCCGCAGGGCGAGGGCGAGCAGGGCGTGGGCCGCTCTTCGGGCACGCTCTCTGCAAGGGCCAACACAGCGGGTGAGCGAGCACTCCAACGAGCCAATGACTACGCACGCAAGCAACGGGAAGCTAGGCCTTACGTTGTATGACGGTACACTGCGTGAAGGGGTCTCCGGTGTAGCCCACCACACAGACGCACATGGGCGCGTGGCTGACCACCCTACATTCTGCGTTGGCGCCGCAGGAGCCGGGGCATGGGTCTCTGCACTTCTGTCGAATGCACGCCAGGTGCGAGGCGCACTCGCTGTTACTGACGCATTCGGGTCTGCAGTTGGGCGGGGCGCCCACGAACTCGGGCAAGCACGAGCACGAGGGCGTGTCTCCCTTGACTTGGCATTGTGCGTTAGGGCCGCATGGAGAGGGCTGGCAAGGATTGATGGGTGTTGGTGGGTCCTCAGCTGTAAAATTATTCTACAGTTAAAAAAAGGCATCGCTTAATGTGTAATTTTAAAGTTTTAAGTAGGTAAGTTGTAATCTTACGTATAGGTGAACATCTGACGAAAGGATCTCCCGTATATCTCGTAGGACAACTGCAGATGGGATTGTGATTGACAACTTCGCATCGGGCGCCTACGCCACAAGTTCCCGGACAAGGATCCCTGCACTTTTGGTTGCTGCACGCTTGGTTAAGTGGACATTCCGAGCTTACAACGCACTCCGGGCGACAAGCAGGTGGGCTGCCCAAATACCCGGGGACACATGAGCAAACAGCCTGGCCGTTTATCTCTCGACATTGCGAATTGGGTCCGCACGGCGAGGGATTGCACGGCTGTACAACGGGCGGAGCTGTGGGAGAAGAGATGAGTATGAATTTCGTTTTACGTAGTTAGTTGTATTTGTTTTATTAATTGGTAGGAAACCTACGTGGCACTGGTCTACAAGCGACGAATGCATTTCCTGTTGTTCCTTCAGGGCACGTGCATATAGGCACGTGGTTGTACACGTCACACCTGGCCCCTTGTCCGCATGTGCCTGGGCACGGATCCTGACATTTGTTTCGGATGCAAGCCTTTGTTCGGTCACAGTCTGTGCTGAGCACACACTCAGGTCGGCATCCTCTGTACGGGTCTCCTTGGTATTCGGGCAGGCAAGTACACACTCCATCTCTGCACTGAGCATTTGGACCGCATGGTGATGGATTGCACGGGTCGACGGGGTCTGCTTGGACAGCTGTTGAGAAAGTCGCAGGACCGTTAATGTTGATGTAGACTGATTGGATGTAATTAATTTATGTAAAATGCCTGTTCTTACGTTCGGGTGGTTTGGGGACGCAGTTGGTGAATGGGTCTCCTGTGAAGCCTTCGGGACAGGTGCAGACGGGCGTGTGGTTCATGACGGTGCACTGGGCTCCGACGCCACACGAACCCGGGCAAGGGTCTCTGCACTTCTCGCGGATGCAGGCGAGGTTCCTGGGGCAGTCTGCGCTCATGACGCACTCGGGGCGGCAGTTGGGGGGCGCGCCCACGTAGGTGGGCAGGCAGGAGCAGGAAGCGCTCCCGCCCACGTCGCGACACTCGGCGTAGCTTCCACAGGGCGACGGCACGCACGGGTTGACTGGCCGCGCGGGCACCGGCTCTGGCGGGGGTGCTGCGGGGAACACACGCAGCATTGGGAGCGGCATTGCAGACGTTTGAAGGCTCGATGGCGTAATATATGATCAGATCTTAAATATTTTCATATAATTCAATGGATTTTGGGTTTTGCAGGTTTGGATTTGGAGGTTTGGCAGTTTTGTTTTGAGTGTGAGACGTTTGAAGTGTTTTACCTTCATAATGTTTGATGTAGGAAAACGTTTTTTGTAAACATTTACATATAAATTGTTATAGCATTTTTTTCTATTTTATGTCATTTACTATTGATTATAAACGATTATTTACGGAAGGAATTTTCAAGTTTCCAGTGTTGAATGGTATAAGTGATTCGTTCTGTATTTGATGTTTGCGTAATTGAAATATTGAAAGTTTGATAGACTACGCTAAATTATATTTTAGACGCATCATATTTTAAACTCGTCAATCCATTTCCGAAAATAATTCTTATCGATGGCACTTGTAACGAAAATTAAGGACCAAAATGCTTCCAAACCAAACATTTCTGTATTTAGAAGCTGACTGTTTCTACTAGTCGGATTTTTTTATCATGTGTTCTAGTTTGTTTCGGTTATGTTTTTTATTTATTTTTCTTGAATGTTTTTGTAAGATATTGTTCATGCAATAGTTTACACTTTTGGACATTAATAGTTTTCTATAGGTAGTGGCAAAAATATTCTGACTTAAGATGCTATTATTTGAACATTTATGTGCGCACATTTTATTTGCATAGAATAATTAATTATTGAAACAAGAAAACATTACAAACTATTTGGCGATATTGGTAATCGTTTTGTAAAATTTTATTCCTATTATTTAAGTTATATACTACTCATATTTTATATATCTCTTTTATAACTTTCTTTATCGACCAGCTTGAAATACAACTAAGTGTGTAGATTTCATAATATTTTCAGACCCATTGCTTACGGTAATTTAATCGTATTATTGCAGACAAGGACAATAATTCGTTTTTGTGTGCTGAACATTTTTACCAAAATGACATTCATCACAATTTGTTGTCTTGGTAAGAAGTCTCGAAGGCATCGGCTTTAAATAGTCTTACTATAGCTTGCACTCTCTTAAATAAGCATTTTATTTAAAATCTATAAATTATTCACAAAATGTGGAACATTACTTAGAGAAAAATTGAATACTTTTTACTTTCAGTCCACCGTGCTTAATAAAAAACCATTAGCACTTTCTCGAAGAATTTTGGAGGATCTCACCGCAGAATTTTGGAGGATCAAACTTCTTTTCATGTTTACTATTTTAAAAAACAATTAAGCGGTTTTAGAAAAAAACGGCGTTTGAGGTTTTTATACGTTAACGTTAAGATTCGTTGAAACTTCATATGATATCATTTAAAGTACTTGTGATTGCAGCCTAGCTATGCATTTAGAACGTGCAGTTATGAACGTGCTAGAGTTTACACATGTTAGGCATGACTATAGACTTTGTGAACATGTGTTTACACTCTATTATTTTGATTATTTAAAAGAAAAAATGTAAGCAGTTTTTGAAATCTTGTTGAGATATTTGGGGAAACCTGACGCTATTTTATAAAACAAATTACCCCAAAACCGCCAATATATAAACTTTGTATCATTTTAATTCTCAATATTCAATAATTTATTACGTTAAGAATAAAATTTTTGCCTTATGAAATAAATGTTTTGGACTATTTTTAAAAAGTTTAACATTTATAATTTTCTTAAATTCGCGAGTTTTAATGAAAGTAAAATAGTTTTATCATGACTTTTATAAATTTATAACAGCGTTTTTATCTATTTGAACAATATATTAAAAGAAAGAAACAAATCCTTGGATGAAAAAATAATTGAAAATAGCTTATTGTAAAGTTTTCTTTAAAATTAATCAATCCTTTTAAAATTCTACAGATTCCATATTATTCCAAATCGATTTCAAAATATCATTTTTGGACATAATAGGGAGCACAATGACGGCGATAGATGAACGGGAGGAAGAATAGATGTTTATTATAAAAATACCCCGAGACACTGGACAATAAGTGGATATTAGGGACTCTCAAACGTACTCGTACATTTTTCTCAGAAACTTGCGCCTGTCTTTCTCCTGCATTTCGAAACGTTATATACCCTACGTTTTGAGAAAGTAAAAATATACACTAATTTGATTGAAACGGTTGACAATAGACAAAGCAATACAATACTGCGCTCTTCAATACCAAATGTGTGAATTTGTTTTAAAAAAATTGGGGCCCAACGGAAAATTTATTTCCTTTTAAAGGACAAAGGTAGATATCAATTCAAGATCAATTTTCATGGAATGTTTTGATAGATTTAAAGTATTAAAGTGCTTTTCAAGTATTATCTTGACGTATCATTGACGTAAAAACAAAACTGGAGCATACGTTTGTTTAAACTTATTGAAAAGAAGTTGAAAATGGAGGGGGGTAGTAAAATCACGTGGAATTGAAAAGTTGTTTTTCAAAAAACTAATTTGTCTGTTCAAAAGTTAATTTGTCGTGGTCTTTTTCCAAATTGGATATATCCCGATTCCCTTTTGGATTTGAAACATATCTACTTTTTGGAAACCCCTATGACACCTTTAATGAAACTCCTATGAAATCTTGTATCAGAAGAGGTTAAATCTTTACTTCCTCTCCTTGTTCGTGAGGGATAAAGAGTAGTAATCGTGCGTCAGAAATCGGCGAATTTTTGACAGAAAAACTTTTTCTCGGGCCTTGGTGGATAAACCTTGTATGTAGTAACTTCCTCTAACACGTTCATTTGCCGGATTCCGTGTTTTGTGGGTCCTTGATTCCGAAAAATAGATTGACTCACAAACGTGTGTCTGCCCGTTTGTGGTCAACGCTAGCACCTAAACCAATCAATTATTTTTACGAAAATTGATATTTTCCGATTTATCGATCTGAACGAACACGAAGCTCTGTGCGTTTGAAATGGATATTATAATTTTTGGAGGTACTTTGCAAAATGCATCAATATTTTCAATTTTTTCAAATAGCTCAAAAATTTGTGATAAAATTTTGTCGTCAGATAGCAAAAAAAAACAACTTTAACTTTAAAAAACTTTAAATAGCGTAAAAGAATGACGCAGGTCTCATTTTCGTTAGTACATAAATTTCGAAAATTGCAAAGTTAAAATTTTTCGGCATCTTCCTACAATTCGATATTGAAGATACAGATTTTTTGCTTAATGGAATCTGTTGTTCTAAGAGATCTTGCAATAAGATTATGTACAATTTTTCAAAAATGTGGGCAGGTTTTGGGCACTTTGTGGTTTAATATAGGGAATTTTTAAACAATTCTATTCTCAAAACGGCTCCAATATTTTCTTAGAATATTTTTATCTGTATTAAAGGACGGTAAAAAAAGTGATAGTGGCCCCTTTTTCGTCGAACTCTGTATTTTTGAAATTTGCAAAAATTAACATCGGAAAAGTACGATATTGATGACAAAGGGTTTTCTGAAGTAAAAATCTGTTCTGAAAAAAATTAGTTCTTGAATTAATTTCCACTTGAAGTACACGCAATGTGTAAAAGATCTCAAAAACAGCTCCAAGTTTATTCGTTAAAATTTTTCATGGATAGAGCAAAGCATGGTCTAATTTTCGTTTAGCTTTCTGAAGTTTTAAAAATTGCCAAATTTTGAAATGATGTGAGAAAGTATGTGCTGTGCATGTATGTATGTGTTATCGCTACTTTTGTTAAAATTGGTGCTAAAATAGAGCAAAATGTGTTTGATAATATGGTAAAATTCTACTCTCATTACAACCTTCAGATTGGCGATATTATCAAATATTCAACATTCTTACTTTTTTCTCTATATTACATAATATAAGGAGGAAAAGTATAAAAATTTCGGTCGTACCATACGTATTTAATGATCTCTTAAGCTGTAAAAATTTGGCAATTTTTTAAAATATTAGCTTGGTTTTATAAATCATGTCATGTACAATATGTTCAAAATATTGGTAGTCGTGTTTGATTTCAAATGAATTTGTGAAAATTTTACATAATTATCTAAAAATTTCTTACTCACAGACTGCTTATTTTTATTCTTTGAGATATTGAAAAATAGAAATAAATGCTCAGAATTATAAGGCACAAGTGCTATTTTCATGACTACTTTTGAATTTTCAAAAAATTACACATGCATTTTTTCGAATCTCTCTCACTGCATTAAAATTTAAACTGTAGATATTTTTCACCCTTTACTGAGTATGCTAACAGAAAATATACGAATAACGTCTCATGAATTTATTTAAATCTCAGAAATTTTAGAGTATAAGTGAGCTCAATATTCCGCGACTTAAAAAACTCTCAAACAACATTTTCTTAAATACAACTTCAAAGTTTTTCTCTAAAATGTCCATTTGAAAAGTTGCCCTTCTATTACATTGTGAACACCTTATTTCAATTAAACTATTAGTGCATTGAAAATTGAGAAAGTGTGAATAAGCGAACAGGTTTTATGGTAAAATTTAAACACAAATATTACCTTCGTTTTAAATAAGATCTGTAATTATGGTATTCTACACGGTACTCTTCTTTAATGTTAGTGAATTTTGGGAAATTTGTTCATTGTTGAATGTGAGGATGGAAGTTTGTAAAAGCTAAAGAAACCTCCTGGCATTGTTGTCGGGGCAACGAATGATGAATGTCATTGAGGTACAAAGATTCAGCATTGCTATGGACGTTATTGGCCATGAATGCATCAAAAAGATCAATTTTATTTATAATGTTTTTTTAAAAGATGAATTAAGTGCAAGCTAAAGAACGTGTTTGAGATAATTCTATCAGTGTATGTTACCTCTGCAGATGTCCAATCCCTACCTTGGAGGTGGTTGGTTGTGGACATGATTGACGGAAATGAGAAGGGAGTATTCTTTCAATTAGGAACTTATAAATATATTATAAATATAGTCATGTATACCGGGTGGTTATACATAAAATTTTCATACTTAACCATTTGCAAACATCAGTGATATATCTGACGTGGAAACATAATGGAAATACTTGCGAGGACATAGTAAATGGAATATAATGAATAATATGACCACTAAAATACTTTTAAAGAGTAGTCTCATCGTGCAATAGGCATGCTTTCAGTGAAGAGCGCATTTCAGACTACGAAATCTGTTCTGTAAGATCACAACTGAGATCATTATACGGGTATCTCTTGGGGTATGCATTACCCTTAGAAATTGGTGGGAACCATACCTAGCAGATATCGTCTGACAAGTCATCCAAAGAAAATATGCTTATTGTTTAATGTAGCAAACAACTCTTTTCAAGTGCTTCTTATCTGTTATTTCTGTTCTCCGTGTCCTTGACAATGTTCTTCCTGCGATTCTTAATCGTGGAATCGCTCGTTTGCAATGTTATACTCTGTTCAGACAAGTAAGCGATTATTTTGATACATATGTCTGTCAAATCGTATTGATAGAATAGTTGGCACCTTTAGAAATGATTCACATTTATTTCTCAAACGTTGGCTAACTTGTGCTGGAATAGGAATGTACTTCCTATTTTTTGTCGTTCGGCCAATGGAGATTGCTCTCATGAGCACTCTATATTTATATAGTTAGAATTAGAGAAAAGTACACTTCCAACCCTCTATTTAAAGAAATATTACTTAGAGAGATTATTCTTTGATTTAGAGTCTGTATACAGCAAATTTCATTGAAAGCTTGTTGAAAGTGAATAGTTCAGGCTCTATGATTTTCGGCGATTGTAGGCTGTTCGTTTACTTTCATCGTTCAGCCTCTCTCTGAACTTCACTGACAAAGAATACATATTAGTATTCTCTCATGTTTTACATCATTTTCGGATCAATTTTTTCAATATTTTTTATCGGAACAAACTTATTCAATTGTGAAAACTATCCCTAACCTCCAGCTAGACTCAGAGAACTGACTCTTCCGAGTTACTAACTGCTCAGATCGGTTGTTCTCCTTGGCGGAAGAATATACTTCGCAAAGCGATGAGGTTTTCAGCGCTGCTACTGTTTTAGGATCTTCCAAAATAATTCCTCACTGTCATGGACGAATTAAGTACTCAGAAGTCGGCAAAATTTTCATATAACCATCCGGAATACTCGCTTACGAAGCATGTAAAGAACAGTTGAAGAAGACCACTCGTTCTTCTTACGTGGGATAGGGTAACATCTGGAGAACGGGTCTCCGGTATAGCCCGGCCTGCAACTGCAGATGGGGCTGTGGTTCACCACCCTGCAGTGCGCGTGCTGGCCGCAGGGCCCCGGGCACGGGTCCGCGCACTTCTGGTTGACGCAAGCGCGGTTCTGCGGGCACTCGGAGTTGACGACGCACTCTGGCTTGCAGCCCGGCGGGCTGCCCACGTAGTTGGGCAGGCACGAGCACACGCCCTGCCCGTTCACCTCTCGGCACTGGCTGTAGGGCCCGCAAGGGGACGGCACGCACGGGTTGGGCTTTTCAACGGGGGCGGCTACGGGGGGGAGAAGAGAGAAGACATGCAACATGAAAAACATGCGAAAACATGTACAACACAGAATTAGAGAACATGTTCACCGCAGAAAACGTCTTGCATGGTCGATGTTTCGAAGAGTTAAGAATTTTTACATTTTGTGATAGTCACTTAACGCAGAGTTCCCAAACATTTTGTTGAAGAAACACGATTGTTATCTTATCACCAAAGCATATCATCTTAATAACTACTAATGTATTGTATTGTATTGTATCGAAGCAAAATGTAGGAGAAAAAAGTCAACAACCGTTTTCGGAATACGCGAATTATTTTTTATAAAGCTGACGGGTTCACATCTGAAGAGTTACATTGATTGATAACTATTTGCAGTTTTTTGTAGTTTAACGTCTCCTCACCCAAGAAATAATCATTATAATGAATGACCTATTCATTACAGATATTAATGTTTTCTTAACAAATTTCATTCAATAAATTGCTGACGTTTCCATTCTAATTGGGGTCTTAATCATATAAAAATATGAAGGCGAATATGAAATCAATATAATTAATTTAAAACAAAGAAAATGTATGTGAATTATAAAATAGATATTAATATCTGACTGAAGTAAACATTTAAAAAATCAAATCAAGAAAGTAAAGTACACGTCTCTACGTAAATGATTTGAAAATGTTTAAAACTGTTTTACTTCACTCAGGAATGAATACTTTGTAACTCGTATAAATATCCCTAGTTTAAATTAATTATATTCATTTCATTTTAGCATTCATTTTTGGACACTAATAGATTCCAATAAGAATCGAAATGTTAGCAATTTACTATATGTATATTTGATAATACAACAAAATCTATAATAAGAAAGTGCTTCCTTATTAAGATGACTAATCATTAATATTTTTTATTCTCAAATTAATGTTAAATCTTATTTTGATATTATATAATATTCATTCTTTTTATGAATCTTTCGAAAACTTATATTTTGTTTCACGTGATGACAAAACTAAAAGTCTTTAAATAATATGATTTAGAACATTTATTTAACTAAGTAGTTAACCGAATCAACATGTGTCATTCAAATATCCAGAATACGAATGGATTACATGTTTACTATATGTAATAGTCGAATATTTTAATGAAAGTGGAACGCTTCCCAAAATAATTGTTGTTAATACCCATAAATACGTATTAATAAATATATTAAGTTAAAGGTTTTGGACCTTTAATTGTTTGGAGACGTACGGACACACTAGTAAGGGGTTTCTATTAGTGTGTACCATTCTCTACCTCGAGGCATAATGTTTGTTCGTTCACTTTGGTTTATCTTTACTGGGATTTTGGGAAGATGCATTTGAGTGATAAAAATGCTTCATTTGAAATATTTATTGAGAAAATCGAGTAGTGTAATGTGAACTCATTAAATTGATTTGCTTTGGTGACGAGTTATGAACAGTTGTAGTTGTTCAGAAAATATTTGGGATATTTAGGTTACGTGACTTATCATGCGAAAGTTGAAAGAAATTGATCATGCTCAAAAGATAGTTCAAGTTTTCATTTTTAAAGACATGTGATGCAAGAAATACATGCAAAGATATCATAGATATGTTCCGTTGTTTGAAGTCCTACCATGCAAGGACTTTTCATTGGTAAAATAATATACATTCAAAGAATAACATAACAGTCATGCTTTTCTCGAAGTTCACAATTGCTTTGCATGCTTGTGATACATGACGTATAATTTATTAACACATTTTTATACCGCACGTGAATCAAAGAATAAATCTGTGATGAGAATGTTGAAAGCATGCGAAGAATTGTAACTTATTGAGTTAAGACATGTTTAAAATAGTTTTTATCCACAGAAACTGAAATAATTAGATTGAATCTGTGCATGAGAAAAAAGTATAAAGTTTAATATCAATGACTTTTTTATCTTAAATTCAGTCATTTTTAATCATGCCAAGAATTTTTAAGAAACGTAGTAAAATGAACATTTACTAAACCATGCTTAAATGTAAAAATAGAATATAAAAGTTTGAAAGTAAAATGGTGAAACTGAAAGTAATCTGGTAATTGATAGTTGTCATGCACTGTGAACATTTGAAAATAAACATACAAAAGAATAAGAAAGTAAACAATGTACAGAAGAGGCTGCGGGGGCTGCTTACATTGCACAGGCACGGGCCTGCAGGATCGGAAGGGGTCTCCAGTGTAACCAGGTCTGCACGTGCAGGAAGGCAGGTGGTTGACCACCTGGCAATCGGCGTCGGGGCCGCAGGTGCCCGGACACGGGTCCTGGCACTTGTTGCGCACGCACGCGCGGTTGGGGGCGCAGTCCGAGTTGGACAGGCATTCCGGCCTGCACCCCTCGTAGGGGTTGCCCACGTACTCGGGCAGGCAGGTGCAGGAGCCCGCGCCGTTCTGCTCGCGGCAGACGGCGTTGGCGCCGCAGGGCGAGGGCGAGCAAGGGGTGAGGTGCTCGACCGGAGACGCAGCTGGAAGGAGGCTTCCGTGAGACACGCTTCCACAGAGTTTAGTGTTAGTAGCTGGTGAGTACGAGTTAACTACTCAAGTCGCTTGATTAGGATTACGAATTAGATATAGCGAGGAGAAGCAAGTGAGTAATCAAAATAAAATGGGTAAATATACAATGGAGTGGGAAGCACGTTGTGGGATATAGGTTTCGCCTCATGATACTGAAAGCACTGTTCCATCTTCAAACTACTGTTCCAATCCTTCGTTAATGGTGCTGCTCGGAGCAGATTGTGGTGTTAGGTTCCCAGGCGTAAATTTACTTTCTTTTTTGCCAATTGGAACGAGCACGCGATGTACGCTCGGGAGACCGGCGGTGGGCCGCTCAAACTGAGCGAGCGTGCGTCGGGGTCTCCGAGGCGAGTCGCGTGCTCGTGGCGCCGGCGGCCGCAGCGGGCGGCGCGCAGGGGCGGGCGTCGAGGCTCGGCCCTGGGAGCCGCGCGCGCCGCGACGCCGGCGCTGCGTTAATGTGCTCTACTGCCTGCCCCCGGGGGGCGGGACGGCGCCGGGGGGGCGGCGCCCCTCCGCCCGGGGACAGCGCCGGTGGGGCCCCGAGGGGCGCTCCTTCGGCGGGGTTAGACAACTCCCTTAGCGGCGCGCGGCCCCGGGACAGCGGGGACCGCGCGGCGGATAGCGACAACCCAGGACTGCGACTCTCACGACAACGACCACAACAACAACAACAGCTGCGACAACCACGTGGAGCGGCGGCGTCCTCTTCTCTCCGCAGCTCCCAGACGCCTCCGGGCGGCGCCGGCCGAGGGGCACCGGGCATGGGGCACGGGGGCTACCTATCTCAAGGGATCACTGAAGAGGAACTCGGATGCCAGTTGTTACTCACTGACATTCAAATTTTTGTCTTGTTTTTAATCAAAAGTTTAGCATAGCTTTTCTGCGAATGGTCTTTTTGTATGTCCTCTTTAGTGCGCCCCTGATATTATTCTAATTCAGTTTCTCAATGCATTACTTCGCTTTCGCTTTGTTTTGGGTTCTATATCTAACAATTGCAATTACAACAAGAAGTGGCAAAAACTCAAAGATGCAATTATTCAGCAGGTGGTATGTGCCAGAAGCTTTATGCAAAACATCTATGTAATTTTGTTGCTAATATAAAATAGACATTTTGAGAATAAATTATTGAATAATTTTCATTAATAATATGTTCTATGTACTGTAAAAATGAATTAAGCATTTGGTTGTTTTCGCAAGTTAGAAAATACACCTGAGAGCATTAACAGATATAATTATGTAAATTCTCTTTTTGTCCTAGTTAGAAAAGAGTAAGCGCATCCTGATGATTTTTTAAGTTTTAATTGCAAAATCAGAAAAGTAATTCTGATACTAGACTTTCAGAGTATCAATGTTAAAAACATATTGAATAGATTGCATATTTTCTTACGAGAAAAGTATTGAAAAAAAAACTGTATTCTGTTATGTAGGACATCATTTAAATACGCCAACTGGGACACGTTTTGCCACATCTTGTCTCTCCTCAAGTCGCTCAGAACCCTAGTGGACGCTATTCCCTTCTGCGATGACACCTGTTCTCTGTATTCTAATGAAATTACACTGATAGTTTTGAGATGTTTCATTACATCGCCTATTTACTGCACTAATTAATTTAAATTACTAAAGTTTACTTTTTATTTTTTATTATTAATTTATATTACTAAAATGTACTCTCATTTGGTCCACTATGGATCTCAACTCTTTGCTTGATTACAATTTTTACGTGCGTTACACAGAGAACGAATACATGCGGCTGGTACTTACCTGATACTATAAAATCTAGATTTAAATAAGTAAATTTTAATAAATTAAAACTCCGGCTTAAATATGAAAATATAAAACCTTAGACATAAAAATCAGTACTATAGCTGTATGCTCTCCTTTACAAAAAGTAATGTGTTTTGCTAGCGCTAATGTTAACTACAACACTATAGGCAATGTTTTTGCTATTTAAGGTAGTATGTTCTTCTATCGACCACGGTGAGGTACCCTCCAAAAATATTTTAAATGAAAGTAAAATATGTTTTTCAAGATAGTAAGAAAAAATTTTGCCCTTGCCGGCTTAATTTTTTAATAAAATGTTTGAATTATATTGGTTCTTATGGAAAAACTTTGGTGGGCATAGTTTTTTTAAGTTATTGAAGAAGGTATACGGTCAAAGTACCATTTTATGTAATTCGAAGTACATTTTTTAGGAATCAGATGATATTAAATGTAAGGTACATTATTGGACATTCTGAGGCGTAATTGATAATAAAACTACTTCTATATACTTCACAACCGGAAGTGCTGATACGCGATATATAAGCAAATCACGCTATTGCCAGCACTTTCTCTTCAGGTGTGATTGAAAATCAAGCTAACTTAAAATTGTGTATCACACACAACCTCTAACTATTTGACGATAATTTACTTTTAGTGTAAACTATGTTTACTTTCAGTGTATTCAACGCAGAAAGAAAGAAAGAAAACGCGGGAACCAAATTCATCCTAGACTGTATTAGGTATTGCCTTCTTATAAAAATGAAAAATCACAAGAGAAACTCTATTTACTATTAAGGGTTGCTTTTATATAGCAAACGTTCCATACTTCCCTTTTAACTATTTCAAAATATTTATTTAATCGTTCCATTTATTTTACAAGTAGCGACTGTTAATCTGCTGATTTATGAAGCGGTTCATTATTTCATTCTCGCCTGGCACGAACATACTACCTTAATACACTACCACCACTCTGATATCCATACTAGATGTGATGTGGGGGGGGGGCAGGGGGGCCGGCGGCCCGGAGGCGTGCGGGAGAGCGGCGATGCGTTGGCGGTGGGGGACTCGGTTCCTTACCTGGCCGAGGAGTCCCCTGCATGCAGCACCTCCCATTTGGAGGCACACGATGCAACGTGCATTTTCACAAAGACACAGACAGACAGACAGACACAGACTCGCATCGGAACGGGATGAAAGGAAGAGCAGCGTGCAATCACATGCCTGCGGTCGCCTCCATGTAGCGTCAGTTCCGATGCCGAACGGCGAAAGAGATTCGCGATGGTGCACATGCCTTTAGTGGATTACCGTGAAAGTCATATTGTCTCGTTTCAATCAGGCTCACACTGAAGGATAACATGAGGACTTTTGTTACCAGTCATTTGCTTATTGTCAATAATAATGAGGATTTTTTCCCTAAGGATGTAAAATGAAACTTTACTACATTTTGGTTTTGTTTCCCTACTAAATGACAATCTTATCTATTTTGTTAATTTTCTTAACAAAGCTATTTTTTCTGTTTCAATACTTTCTGAAATGAAGGAGATTTTGGATCTTACCACGGTTACCTAGTTTTGAAAATAACTGATATATGTTACTTCTTAGAATAATGGAAATACTACTATTAATAAAAATAATATAATTATAATTTCATTGTTATTATTTTTTTCAAATGTAATATAGAAGTATTTAGACATTTATTGACATGTTACGATATCATTTCGGTATATTTCAATGTACTTGTAAACTTTCCAATAAGCTTCTCTTCAATTCAATATATTTTTATGCATTTCGTAAAAAGAAGTATTTTACTGCATTACACCACACTTCAATACATTTTATACATCGAAATACTCTGGAATATAACGAAGTATATCGAAATAAGTAAAGATGTTAAAATATATCAAGTGTATGAATGGTAAATTGGCGAAAATGAAAGTATATTGAAATGTATATGAGAATTCTTCGGAATTTATAGAAATACATGAAGCTTATCAAAATCGTGAAGAAACATGTTGAAATTTACCATAATTATCATTATACTCAGTAATAGTAACTTGCCTGGGGGCTTTTGGAATTGGTAAATAAGACCTAGCTTATTAATCATAGTAAGATCCAACGATTTGTCTCCTTCCAGAAAGTAATAAATTAAAATATGTTCGTTCAAGTTTGCAACGTAGGTAAAAAAGTTTAAGGTGTAGTTAAAAAAGTAGGTAAAAAACGTAGGTTTCGAGCGTTTTTGTTTCGAAATTTAACTCTACAGAAAACCTTTTTATTTCATTTCGAAACCTACTGAATTACAGTGGAGATTTTTCTTTTTGATGAGTTTTGATCACACATTTTTCACGACAAAATAATTTTATTTTTTGTATAAATGCGAATGTAAATTCATAGGTCGTTTTCAAAGTTATAATCATTGGTTTAAATTATAGTAAAAATCCCTGGTTTTCTTGTAACTATCATTAAAATCTTAATCGTGCTACTTACATTTGGAAGATATATATTACAAACTTACGTTGCATTGGAAACTTTGGTCACTTGAATCAATATTCAAATAATAAAACTTTATTGAATCAATTAAAAATATATTGAACTAATATTCAAATATATTAATCTAGTTCGTTAATACTTTTTAGGGATAAGTAGTTTATATATTATTATATCCTTCAGTGTTTTTCAGTTAATCAATATTTTATTTACAAATTTATATTTTTTGGAAGTTTTTGTTTTGGTATAGACAATTGTTTTCGGTTTTGTTATTTATTAACTTTCTATTAAATATTTGTTGCAATGCAATTTGAAATATTTTGTAGATATTTTTAAGTTTGTCTGTGCAATAGATGTGTGATATTGGAACGTATTGTGTATAGAATGTTTCAAATATTTCATTTATGCTGTTTCATTAATAATTAATTTTAAATTTGATATTTATATCATGCTTGTAACAATACATTCACATTCCATGATTAACAACAATATTTTATGTACATTGTCTTATAAAAATAAAGAGGTAACGAAAAAATAACGTTGTTAGGTCTAAGTTTAATAATACCGTTATTTAGACAAATTAGAAAAACAACTGATAAAACCATTCGATAAAAGCTTTTATATGCCATCTTGTAAAAAATAAATGCTCAAAATTCATGATATAAACATTTGGTTTGATTACTCATTGTAATGACATCAAGACGACTGTAAGAACTGTAACGATAAAAATTTTGTTCAAAATAAATCACGAATTGTAATTTTTGAAAGGGGACTGTTAACATAAATCTAAACATTTTTAACTCATTAAACATTTCTTTAACTGCATATTAAATTAAGAACTGCCCCAAAGTTAAATAACTCAACATTAACTTTTTTCTCGTCGTTCTCAGATTCTTTTTGCTGTGACGTTTATATGGGAGTTTCGTCCTCGTGCTTATCTCATGAGAAAAGTGATTGGATGAGTATTGATTAATTTTCCTTTGTTTAATAAAAATAATTATTTTACAATATTATTAGAAACATTCTAAAGATAAATGGCATTTATTAGCAAAAGAATGGTTTTAAGACTATGCATTCCTATTTGTTTTAAAGACGTTATTATTAAACTTATATACAGTCTTGCAAACATTATGATTATTTGTATTAGTCCTGACGGACGGTCGAAGTGGGTCGCGGCAGTGTGCACATCGGCGGAAGAATTTCCTAGGCCGTTCGAGACACCATGCAACAAGCCGTTAATAAGCATGCCTTCTTCTCTTTACCTGGTGCCGGGAAGCAGCCGGAGAAGGGGTCGCCGGTGAATCCGGCGTTGCAGGTGCACACGGGCGTGTGGTTGACGACGTTGCAGCGCGCGTTCTGGCCGCACGAGCCGGGGCACGGGTCCGCGCACTTCTGGTTCACGCACGCTAGGTGGCTCGCGCACTCGTTATTAATCGTACACTCGGGTCGGCAGTTGGGCGGCGCGCCCACGTAATTCGCGAGACATGTGCAGGCGGGACTCGACCCTCGGACCTGGCACTCGGCGTTGGGGCCGCACGGCGACGGCACGCACGGGTTTTCTGGTTGCACGGGCTTGGGCGGGTCGGCTGCAACACACAAACAACAATTCGTCACACAGTGCTCAACACTAATTAAGTATGCTGTAAGTCATGGTTTGGTCCGCAGTGGCAGGCTACCGCTCGGACTTCCAAGTCTTAACTTTAAGTGTTCAGTTTTTCAAGGGGGGGTTAATTTCCAAAGGGGGAAATCCTCAGTTTGCCACGTTACACCTAATGCATGTAAAGGACCTTGGCAGGGGCGTGGTAAAATAAAATAAATCCTATAATACTCCTAACAAAGATCTTTCACTGTCATCTAACCATACAGTTTGGATTTTATGAACTGAGATCAAAACTCAGAGGAAAATATGAGTCACTTTTTGGCGTTAGATGGGACGCCTACGCGAGGCGATTGCTCGAAAGATCCCAAATTCTCGCTTGGGTAAACTTCTAAGAATGTATGAGTTGAAAATCGGCATGCGGAACCTGAGGCCTAATGGCTGTCTGTCCGCTAAAATTACCAATACAAAAGTAATAAATAAAAAATTGGTCACTTTGTGGATTAACATAATTTTGAGGTAAATGCCGAAGTAAAATTGTAGTTACCATTTATTGCTAAGAGAGATGGTAGAAACCAATAGCTTACGTCTGTCTTCTTTCAATTTATTTAATTTCGTAGAGTGTGAAGTATGAGTGTATTTTTCGTAGAGAGAGTATTTCGTAGTGTCAAGAGTCAAGGTAATTTTGTAGGATTTGGAAACGCGACTTACATCAGTATGGCTTTAAATCCTGTATTTAATTGTATAACGAGACAACATATTCATATATCATTGACCCTGTGAAAAAGCTGATACTTCATGAAAACTACATTTTAGAGAAGAGCAACACTCATTGCAAACGAGCGTGAATAAACAATGTTTTTTTGATGTTTGTAAAATGACTCAAAAAAATTATTTTTGATTAATTATAAGACATCTCAATCTATCTTTACCGTTATGTGTTTCGCACATTTGTAAATATACCTGCATTTATTAGTCGGCAACCAGCAGAAATTTAACTTATTAGACTAAACGCAAATTACGTGATTAGGATAATTCAAAAGTATTCTTATTATTAGCAAACAGTTGACTCATCAGCTTATTCAGTGGGCTCCATAACAGATTTCAATAACTGTATGATGGTATTGACACTGACCTGGTATAGGGTAGCACCTGGAGAACGGGTCTCCGGTGTTGCCAGGGGCGCAGCTGCAGATGGGGTTGTGGTTGACGACGTTGCATCGAGCGTTCTGTCCGCACGTGCCGGGGCACGGGTCCACGCACTTCTGGTTGATGCAGGCCTGGTTGAGCGGGCACTCGGAGCTGACGACGCACTCGGGGCGGCAGGAGGGCGGGGCCCCCACGAGGCCGGGCTGGCACGAGCACACGGCGTGCCCGTCCACCACGCGGCACACGCTGTTGGGGCCGCACGGCGACGGCTGGCACGGCTGGCGCGGGGCTTCTGCGGGCGAAGACACTCGTGTCAGATAGTCCTGTTTGTGTTTTCACCCGATTAATTTCAGTGCCTCCCATTGTGTTCGGTTCAGGATTCATTGCGTTTTGATTCCCTTGATTTAGGTACAGACATCACTGAATTTTACTGCATTGATTTTGGCGCTGGCAGGTTCAATTTTGTCGTGTTGGTTTTTGGCGCAAACCTTTTTACTTTTGACACTATTGATTTCCGCACAGGTCTCATTGTATTTTGGATCCCTCTGATTTTTGGCGCTAGCACTATTAAATGCGTAAGTACCGCATGGAAAACACAAAGCTAGAAACATCTAGTATAATGGTAATTTATTGTGCCAGCTCTCTGCTATCGAGTTAGTACATCTACCCTAGAGGTAAAACACGTCCGTTTGATTTTAGTTTCGTTACAATCTCTATTTCAAAGTCCAGCGCCCTAATTATGTGCACGATCTCCAGGATCTGTGGTTGCCAAATGTGTGTGAATGTGAACTGCTAATTCCTGCCAAACAGTCACTAGGGTCAAAAAGACCCCGCTCGAGAAGCTCCAATGTGTTCTAATTGATTCCTTTGTTCCTGACGAAAGATCCCAATCTATTGGGAATGAAATCGAAGAGAAATTGGGATCTGATCTCTTTCATATGAAACACTGTCATGCTACCCTGTAAAATCCCTGTTTTGCTTTACCCAAGTTGTCTGTGAACGTTTCCCTCTACTTAGAGAGGCTGATACTGGACACTGAATGTTGAGCCTTTTCTCAAATATACAGAGATGAGGATAAAATAGTTCCCGGCCTCAAGTATTATAAATTAATTAACAATAGAAAATAGTAAGGCACTAAAAATTGAGAAACGCTATGAAAATAGTAATACTTATTATTAATTTAGTGAAAATTAGAATTGTTTTCAATTGGACAAATCGCTTACAGTAATTAAAATCTGTGTGCCAGATCTTGGAATCGGAGGAAAAGTACAGGGCATTGATGTCTCTAATATTAAGCTTCAAAAAGTCGTCCCTTGAATGAGGAGTTCGGTGCAAATAGTGATATATGACATAATAGACAAAATCATGATTGTTGGTCTTTATGACGCAGGAATAGTTCTATTTAAATTCAAAATGTTTTTAATAGGGGGAAACAAATTGCATCATGCAGGAGCAAACGATAAAATTCGCTCCTCCACGGTTTGTGCGGCTCGTTTTGCGAGGCCTGCGCTATCATATTTCGTGCAACGTGAGTTGTTTGCGTGGCTGTGCACCGACCTGGCGGCGGCGCGGGGCGGCAGCTGGCGAAGGGGTCGCCGGTGGTCCGCTCGGGGCAGGAGCACACCGGGATGTGGTTGACGACGTCGCAGCGCGCGCCCTGGCCGCACGTGCCGGCGCACGGGTCCACGCAGCGCTGGTTGCTGCACGCCTTGTCGCGCGCGCAGTCCGTGTTCATGGTGCACTCGGGCCGGCAGTTGACGTAGGGGTCGCCGAAGAAGTTGGGCCTGCACTGGCACGCGCCGGCCACGCAGTCGGTGTTGGAGCCGCAGCGGCTGCACGGGTCGTCCGCCTCCACGGGTTGCTGTTCCTCTGCAAACGGGATATGGACGACGCTCACTCTCTGCTCTCGCCTTTGCAGCTAACTATGACTTATTTATTAATTGTAATTCGATTTATGACATTAAAATATTTTTTCTATAATGTATTTCTTTGACGTTTCGACCCGAGTTGGGTCTCAAAATATCTAGTGTCCAGGTTTGTTGGAAAGAGTTTGTAAAAACTGAGGAAGCATTTTACAAAAAGTCAATATTATAAATACGCAGGTTATGCATGTGAAATCGCGAACATAATAAAACAATAATTAGTGTCTGTTTTGATAAAGTTAAAAAAAAACTATTACAATTAAAGTAGATAACAGACGTTAATATATTCCTTATTTGTTCATTTTCATGAGGCATTAATAGTTCAGTGCAACACTTTAAAGGTGGGTTAACAGTCTAAATATTTCAAAAACCTAAGCCAAATATCTCTAAACATTAGAGAGGATACTGTCAGATAACTTCGGAGTTAAATATCTGCATTTGCAACTATTTTTAGAAAGGTTCAAATGGGAAGCTATTTTCTTCTTATTTTATGTCGGGTTTTTGTCTAGTTTATGTTGAGATGCTGCTAGTATGTTTGGTATGTTTTAAAAGACATTGTGAGATAACAAACGTATTTGCATTATTATTGGATTGTTATTTAATTCTGAATGGAATTTTGCAACGACTGAATTTGACGAATTCGCGGTCAGTTGATGCGAATGGACGCATGTTGCCCAGGAGTTCTAGTCATCGCGTCCCCAAACATCTTCATTAGTTGCCCAACTTTTATAACTATAATGTGAAATTCCTACTCGTAGGAATTTACTACAAGTGTGAATAGATTTACTTTTCCTGTATCTTTTTTATGAGATTGTATGAATGTAAATGTTTTTGCAAATGAAAATATAAACTACCATTGTCGCTACAACTTTATTTAACACGTTGGCTGCCGGGAAAAGCATAACGTGGTGCTCAGTGAATTGATCAGTATGGCTTTGAGCATCAACAGTTGATTCTCAGTCATGATGAGTTGACGTTAGCTCGGCCAGAAGGTTCGTCATTTCTTTGACCATTTTGACAGCCAACGTGTTAAAATAGACTTGTGCACATTTTCGATTTGCCGAGACTGATTCTGACTTGTGGAGATGTTGGAGCGTGAAAGCGAAGCAGGAGGTACTCACTGAAGGGCGAGCACTGCGTGAAGGGGTCTCCGGAGTAGCCCTGCGCGCAGGTGCAGATGGGGATGTGGTTCTGCACGCGGCACTCGGCGTTGACGCCGCACGAGCCGTCGCAGGGGTCGCGGCACTTCTCGGAGATGCAGGCGCGCGTGGGCGAGCAGTCGGTGTTGACGACGCACTCGGGGCGGCAGGCGGGCGGCGCGCCCTGGTAGCCCACCAGGCACGAGCACGACGCCTGGTCGCCCACGCGGCGGCACTGGCTGTTGGGGCCGCACGGCGACGGCTGGCACGGGTCGCGCGGCGGCGGCTGCGGCGCGGGCGGCGGCGGAGGCAGCGGCACGCACCGCACGAACGGGTCGCCGGTCTGGCCCTCGCGGCAGCTGCAGATGGGGTTGTGGTTGATGACCTCGCAGCGCGCGTTGACGCCGCACGTGCCCGGGCACGGGTCGGCGCACTTGAAGCGGTGGCAAGCGCGGTTGGACGGGCACTCGCTGTTGACCACGCACTCGGGCCGGCAGGCGGGCGGCGCGCCCTGGTAGCCCGGGGAGCATGAGCACACCGCCTGGCCGTTGATGGCGCGGCACTGGCTGTTGGGGCCGCACGGCGACGGCTGGCACGGGTCGGTGGGCGTGGCCTGGGTGGGCGCTGCGGCACAAGCGAACCACTCGGGATAAGACATGTCTCAATGTGCACTTCTACATTGTTATTAATAAATGCGTTAACTGACACCAGCATGAGTCACATTCAGGCGTATCAAGGGGCTGCCTAAGGAACGAATCTGCTCTAAAAAGGTCCCTTAGATTCGTATCGAGTGGGCTTGAAAAGAAGCCTGAGTCGAAAATACTGGTGTGGCACAACGGTCAATGGCCGTATCCTCGCAAAATAAATTTCATAATTTTTAAAAAAAAATTCAAATTTGATTATGGTAAGTAAATAAGTTAATATCTTTACCCTATTCAAGAGTTATGTTCAGATCTACATTGTTACTCAGAAATTGAAATATTGGAAGGAAGCGTGCCAAGAGCAAAACATATAAGCATTTGATCTGGGCTGTCCGGGTGACGCCGCCTCGAAGGCTGGGGTGCCGACGTTTCGACCGACATATCGCGGTCCTCTTCAGGGCTGTAGTGCCTGAAGAGGACCGCGATATGTCGGTCGAAACGTCGGCACCCCAGCCTTCGACGCGGCGTCACCCGGACAACCCAGATCATCACTCTGGCCGCGGAAGCCTACGATATCATATAAGCATTTCCTCAAGATGAGAAAAAGGTTCATAATTTGAAAGTACTATTTCTTCTTCCATAAACATCCTTGTATAATAAACCCCGGAATAGAGGAATTCCTCCGAAATAAAATTGTGACCCACAAGGCAAAAGAAGGCAACGGTGTCGTCCACTTACGTGCTGTGGGGCGCAGCGAGCAGGCCGAGAAGGGGTTGCCTTCATAGCCCTGCGAGCACGTGCAGGTGGGGATGTGGTTGACGACGGAGCACTGCGCGTTCTGGCCGCACACGCCGGGGCAGGGGTCCTGGCACTTGTTGCGCACACAGGCCTTGTCGGTGGCGCAGTCGGAGCTGAGCACGCACTCGGGCCGGCAGCCCTCGTAGGGGTTGCCCTGGTAGTCGTCGAGGCACGAGCACGCGCCGGCGCCGTTGCGCTGCTTGCAGACGGCGTTGGCGCCGCACGGCGACGGCTCGCACGGGTTGGATGGGCGCTCGGGCACTGCAGACGAGCCAAGCACAGACAAACACGACAGTTAATAACATATTCGTCTCCTTTAAAGGGGTTTTCAAATATGACCTCGATGGAATTGACATAATGGTAAAGTTTATAGTAGTGTAAGTATTATAGTTCTTGCTGTAGTATTTTTGTTGTGAAAAATCTTTGCCGAACTAGGGCACCTGTGAGTGGTTCTTCATGAGTCATCTACATATAGGAATGAGAGCTACATTGCCCTGCATTATATAGGGTTACATTGAGCAGCAGGCTAGTGTACTAATTAATTTACATTAGGAGTTTTATACAATTTATTTCTAGCTGATCAATTTGCTTTTGTCAGTAACCAAGTACGATTTCTGTATATATTAAATACATTGAAATTGTTTATGTATGATTCCTTGTATTTAATGTAAATCTTACGAGTGTAATTCTGGCCCATCGTTTTGCTTCCCTTGAATTATAACCTGCAGTAATTTGTCTGCACCCTGTTTTTGATTTTTGGAACTGGCGATTAATTATTTGATTTGGTTTGCGTGCTCACCTTGTACCACCGTGCACTGCGAGAAGGGGTCTCCGGTGAAGCCGGGCTGGCAGGTGCAGGTGACGGCGTGGCTGATGACGCGGCAGTCGGCGTTGGCGCCGCAGGAGCCGGGGCAGGGGTCGCGGCACTTGTTGTTGATGCAGGCCTGGTGCGAGGGGCAGTCGGGGTTGATGACGCACTCGGGGCGGCAGGCGGGCGGCGCGCCCACGTAGCCGGGCAGGCACGTGCAGGACGGGGTCCCGCCGCGCTCCTGGCACTGGCTGTTGGGGCCGCACGGCGACGGCTGGCACGGGTTGACGGGGTCTTGGGCAGGCGGCGCTGCGGGGCACACACATACACACACTCAAACTCAGGCTTCTCTGAGGCTGCGGGCGTGCTCGCGGCTCCTCACTTGGGGGAATCCTCAGATACAGGCGTTACAGATAAATACTACTGCTAATTGCTACTCGGCCAGCTGACCTTAAGCCAGACTGCTTGAGGGAACTTACTGAGCGAACTCAACCGGAGACGTAAAAGTAATTTGATCCTTTTTTTAACTCAAATTACACAACTGTTGCGTATTCTAGCCTTATGGCTTTAATAGTATTTTCGATAGAACTAGATATTTACTATTGAGTTAAATGTAGGAAAAGAGCGATATAATATGTGACAAATCCTATTCAAAATTAAACCTTGCTTGACACTGGGGATGGGCGATTGTTAAATAATAATCGATTAATATCTAATCGACGATTTTTTGTTACAGATATATGCATCGATAAATTGTTCCGAATTAAACCATTAACAGATATATGCATCGATAAATTGTTCCGAATTAAACCATTAATTTTTCACATGATTTAAATAATGTGTAAAATTGTAAATTTTTAATTTGTAAATTAATTAATCCTTTAGTAGTTTTTAGAAGCACGGTACGATTTAATTAATATATGTTTATTCTTTATGTAAATAATATTCATTCCACAGATGTACTCATGAGAAACAACTGTAACTCAGTTTAAAAGGAAAATGGTCGTAGAATTTCTAGATGCACTAACACCAATAATTGTAAAATAATGATGTACTTAGTTGAGGATGCCTTTAGGAAAAATGGTAATTCTGTCTCTTTCTTATTTTATACCGAATATAATATCATCACTAAAATATTAAACCATTTTCATTGTATTAGTTTTACTAACATGAAATCAATGGTGTATGTTTGTTTCTATTATAATTTTGCTGTTGGAGTGAGATAAGCAGAACTTGAATTTCCTTACTTAAGTTCAAAAGGAGAGAGATGTTCTTTGATATTCTGTTAGTCTTGAAAATTAATATTTGAATTAAAATAATCGAGCTAAAAATCGATGTGTTCATTAAGCGGTGTAAAAATAATCGATTTCAATTTTTCGATTAATCGTATAAAATAATCGATTGTTATTCTAATCGCTGTTAAATCACCCATTTTTACTTGACACTAATGTAGTTTCACCAACTTATTCTGCTTGCAGAATATCTGGGAATCTGAATTCTTGCTCATTGTGTACGGTTTCCATTTAAATTCAAATGAATATTGAAGCCTTTTTGGAGTCGGAGTTGTAAAAGTGATGTAGAGTCCCTAGATATGGAGAGTAGCGCAACCGGAATGGCCGCCGCCATTTAATATCCTTCCATTCGAAAGTCCCGCCAGGCAGCATTCAGGAGTTGAGGACAAAAGATAACGATCGAAGGCATTATGAGGAATTTCGAGTATATAATCATTGGTTTTAATGTAGATTGGTGGTTCCTAACTTAGCCACAATATCGCTTAGTTCAACTGAGCATGAAATGGCGGCGCCGCGCCGGTGGCGCAAAGCAATGCGCTACTCTCTGTATCCAGAGACGTGGGCAGAAGCGCACTCACGTGGCGGGATGTCGAAGCATCGCGCGAAGGGGTCGCCGGTCTGGCCCTCGCGACAGCTGCAGATGGGGCTGTGGTTGATCACCTCGCAGCGCGCGCCCAGGCCGCACGCGCCCAGGCACGGGTCCGTGCACTTCTGGTTGACGCACGCTCGCGTCTGCGGGCACTCGCTGCTCACCAGGCACTCGGGGCGGCACGCGGGCGGGCTGCCCTGGAAGCCCAGCTGGCACGAGCACACCGCGTGCCCGTCCGACTGACGGCACTGGCTGTTCGGTCCGCACGGGGACGGCTGGCACGGGTTCAACTGCGACACTGGGGGCTCTGCGGCAGAGACGAGAGGCAGCCTCAGTATTGCCCTAACCCATGACATCTAATGCTTTATAGAACCAGAAGACCTGTACATTCTCTGATAATAAATCGCACTTTGAATTGACCTTATCATTAAGAAGGGGGATATTAAAAAAGTTTGTATATTTGTATTATCTTAACGACGATTTGTAAAATCAAATTATTTTATCAATTAGCCTAATTTTGTCTTTTAGATAATAATAATAATAATAATAATAATAATAATAATAATAATAATAATAATCGTAAAATTTTGCATTTAATGGCACATGCTAGTGGTTTATCATTTCATAAGGACTACAGTTGGTTTCATTACGTAGTTTTAATGTTGTTTATAGCATTATTCTCATTCTCGAACACTTGGTGAATTCGTTTCGTAAGCTGACAATTAATGACCAAATCACAAATACTGAACGACTTTTAATTTATTCAAATAATGAGACTTATTTCAAGGTTATAATGTATTCTAGGGGGTTTAATTTGTTGGTGGTAAACGGTGTCGCGTATCAGGCAATTGAAAAGCACGTGGTGCGAGGCTCACCTTTGGGCATGGGTCTGCACCTGGTGAAGGGGTCGCCGGTGTAGCCGTCGGGGCAGGCGCACACCGGGATGTGGTTGATGGTGTCGCAGCGCGCGTCCTGGCCGCACGTGCCCACGCACGGGTCCTGGCACTTGTAGCGGATGCAGGCGCGGTCGCGCGCGCAGTCGGAGCTGAGCACGCACTCGGGCCGGCACGCCTCGTAGGGGTTGCCCTGGTAGTCGGGCAGGCACGTGCACGTGCCGTCGCGGCACTCGGCGTTGGAGCCGCACGGCGACGGGTTGCACGGGTCCTGCGCCACCACCGGCTCGTCCTCGCCTGCGCACGGGGACGCCCCTCGCATGAACATCCACCCGACGGAGGGCATTCACTTGTATTTCGAACATTCAGTGGCATTTGCAATCATCGCGAACTTAAGCGTGAAGTCAGCGGTTCATCGACTTACTATTTCATTGATACAATAAATTCTTGCCACAGAAATACAGTACATCATCAAACGCAAAAAAATGAAACGTACGTATCCGAGCTAGAATGATAAGTATTTGGTAAAGCATGAGCATAACAAACGAAACGTTTTAATGAGAAATAATTAATAATGGTAATTTTCGCACTAACAAGCCGAGTTATTTTCTGTCTAGCAGAAACGCTAGAAGGTGTTTGGACGTTGATTCTATCCACGAGTGTGTGTTTTTCTCAAATTAGGTTAACTTAGACATGAATGTTTGACGCCTGCGAAAAATTTGGCTTCATATTTCATTTAGGTTCACGTCCGCGTTTATCGTCAACATTGCGATTGATTCGATCGAATGACATGCCGCCGAGCTTTTGCTTTACGTTTCTTTCGTTTGCGGATCACTATGCACGAGCTTTGACTCTAAAGCAGTTGCTACCCGAAAGAGGGCGGTAATGGCACATCAGTGTTAAACTAGACCGACGGCGAAAACATCTAAATTTACCGCGAACATGGAAGTAACACTTGCCGTCACCGTAAATGTGAAGTCAGCTCATGCAACAATCATGCAACATCATGCAACAAATGCTCCGAACAGAAATATGACGTAAAAAGACGCGACCCTACCACAATGACGTTTATTTCCTAAAACATGAGCGCGACGAATGATCTTATGGGTCGTTTCCCGAGGGATGGTGATGGTGGGTAGCAGACTTACGAATGAGCGTGCACTGCACGAAGGGGTCTCCGGTGTGCCTGTCGGCGCACGCGCACACGGGCACGTGGTTGAGCACGTGGCAGTTGGCGTTGGCGCCGCAGGAGCCGGGGCACGGGTCGCGGCAGCGGTTGTTGATGCACGCCTGCTGGCTGGCGCACTCGGCGTTGAGGACGCACTCGGGCCGGCAGTTGGGCGGCGCGCCGATGAACTCGGGCAGGCAGGAGCAGGCGGGGCTGCCGCCGGCCATCTGGCACTGCGAGTTGGGGCCGCAGGGCGACGGGTAGCACGAGGGCGGGCGCGGGGTGGACGGCACGTCGGGTTGCACCGCTGCGCAACACAAATCCCGTCTCAACACTTCCTTCCGGTCCACCTTCCACTGACTCCCAACACACCGGACTCAAACTTCCAATACACTACCCCGCCATCTTACACACCCCGCTCGACCTCTCAATACGCCCGTCCCTACCTACCAACATTCTCAACTCAGCATTCCAACTCACGCACCCCCTTACAGTCCAACTCAACTTTCCTACCCTCCAATCCAATCTCGCAACAAACCCAACCCCCCTCCTTACACTTGATACACACTCCTTACACCGCTTCTTTAACTATTCACCCAACTGAACCTCCACAGACTTCCAACCCAACCTCCCATTACACCAACTCACCCAACCCAACACGCCCAACCCAACGCTCCCAACTCAACCTCCCCACACGCTCAACTCAAAATCGCTACACTTCAACTCTACCTCCAAACACGTTGAAGTCAATACGCCCAACCCAACCTTCCAACTCATCCAACACAACCCCCCAAAGAATCCTCTATCATCTAATTTTACATTAAAGTTGGAGGTAAATACATTAGTATCTGACGTTTTTTAGTATGGCCTTAACGCTAAGCCATCTTTTAGACTCTCTGAATGTTTGCAGCTGTGCCTTGTCCAAAATAGTAATTTCAGCTAGTCTGAAAGCCAGCAACAAAAACAGGGCGCTGCCCACTTACGTATGGGGAAGCATCGGGTGAAGGGGTCTCCGGTGTAGCGCGCGGGGCAGGCGCAGATGGGGCTGTGGTTCTTCACGCTGCACTGCGCGCCCACGCCGCACGTGTTGGGGCACGGGTCGGCGCACTTCTGGTTGACGCACGCCTTGTCCAGCGGGCACTCGGAGCTCACCACGCACTCGGGCCGGCAGCCCGGCGGCGTGCCCACGTAGTTGGGCAGGCACGAGCACACGGCCTGGCCGGCCACGTCGCGGCACTGCGCGTTGGGGCCGCACGGCGACGGCCGGCACGGGTCGGCGGGCGGGCCGGGCGTCGCTGCGGGCAGAGCGGCCTCGTCAGCGGAACGTTCTCTACTCAGGTCATTTGCCAGGATTTATTTTTAACAATTATTTGATTAATCTGAAATTTCACGTTTCTTCAATGATTCCCTCCCCACTTCTAAAAACTACTACACTTCAACTTCTACAAAATACTTCTAAAACAATTAAATAACATAAATAAAAAAGCAATTGAATTGCGTAAATTGGGTGCGTTTTTATTTCTATGTTAATTTTTCTTTCTAAACAAAAATATAAATTTCTGATGTAAATAATATACAATTTACATGTTTCTGGAGGATTTATGTGTTTCTAAAGTCCAAATTTTTGCGTAGAAATTATTTTTTCAAACCAACTGTTGATGGATTATTGGGATTAGCCATTCGAAATCTTGAAGGAGTTTATTAGAGAAAATATACTTAAAAATTGATTTAAAAGGGCTTATTTTCAAAGTTTCGTAGTTTGCGATCAGGACACCCTGGATATTATACATTGTACCCGTCAATAAAAGCTAATAAAATGGTTGGAAATAATCTTAATCCTCGTCATCTCGAATTTCAATGATTACGTCCCCACTTCTAAAAACTACGTATCATGTTTCTTCCTTCTCAAAGTAATAGAAATCATCATATTACAGAACATGGGTCAAAAGTTTCTACTTATTGGAAAAGTGATTAGCTTTGCCGAATGAAAATAGCTATTTGATTAAATGACACAGAATTATATTGTTAACATAAGAAACTATCAGACACAAAAAGAGGCGCATATTTTAAAATCGATCGGGAAATCACGACCAAAGTTATCTTAATGCTTCTAATGGGTTGTGACGGTGGGTAATAAGAAAAGGGTTGGGCCACTTACTGGACACGGGCACGGGCCTGCACTGGAAGAAGGGGTCTCCGGTGAAGTCGGGCGGGCAGACGCACGTGGGCACGTGGTTGAGCACGTTGCAGAGCGCGTCGACGCCGCACGTGTTGGGGCAGGGGTCCTGGCACTTGAAGCGCACGCACGCCTTGGTCTGCGCGCAGTCCTGGTTGCTCTCGCACTCGCGGCGGCAGCCGCGCGTGCGGTCGTAGGGGTCGCCCTCGTAGCCCGGCTGGCACGCGCACGCGCCCGCGCTGCCGCGCTCGCGGCACTCGGCGTTGGGCCCGCACGGCGACGGGCTGCACGGGCTACCCACGGGCGTGGCCTGCGTCGCTGCGCACGGAAAGACACCAACGCTCAAGCGAGCCCACTGGCGCAACGGGTTGGCTTAGGTGGGTAGTCCCGTGAGAATAGGGCGGGTGTCAGTCCCAGAGAGAAAGGGATGGTGTTCCTCAAGGGTGCTAATAGATTAAGTGTTGCATAAAAAATGATGTCGATACGCAACTGATAGAATAAAAATGTTGCGAAAAAATATTGTGTGGCTGTGTTTCTACTTCATCGTTTGACCTATCGAATGCGATTTACTCAGCCCTCAACACATTTTTTTCAGTTCTATACGCAGTTGTAAGCATAAGACGAGGACATTTATCAAGTAACGTTTCGACAGTACAAGGTCTTTTCTGTCCTGATAGAGGCTGCAGTCGACCTTCTATAAATTTCAAACTATTATAACTTGCAATTTTTCACGAAATTTTGAATATTGTGTTGAGTATATTAAAATACATGTTTCCCTACTTTTAAATTTTATTTTTATTTTTTATTGGTACGTTACTGATTCTTATTGACGGCGATAGATAATAGTTAATTAGTAAATAAATCAAATCATTAAAATTAAGTAAAAATAAAATCCTGTATGTACGAGTATCACGGGTGTCAACTGTATCACGGGCGACACGTTTTGCCTACACTCGATCATTGAACCCCGCATAACGCCTTTGGCGCATAAATAATTTTTTCTTTTCTCTCCTAGCAATATTTGTGTAAATGGCATGTGCGAGTGATGTGTTTGCGTATGGAGCGTTGCGTGCACTCACAGGGCGGCGGGGCGGGCGAGCAGGCGGCGGTGGGGTCGCCCACGTAGCCGTCGGGGCACGAGCACACGGGGCTGTGGTTGACGGCCGTGCAGCGCGCGTTGACGCCGCACGCGCCGGGGCACGGGTCCTGGCACTTCTCCCCGCGGCACGCCAGGTTGCTGGGGCACTCGGCGTCGATGGAACACTCTGGCCGGCAGTTGGGCGCGCGGCCCACGTAGTTGGGCAGGCAGCTGCACGCCGCCTGGCCGTTGATCTCGCGGCACTGGCTGTTGGGTCCGCACGGCGACGGCTGGCAAGGGTTGCCCACGGGCGGCGGTGGCACTGTGGGAGAAACACGGCTCGTCACCACGTGCTCTGGGCAGGGCGCTTGAGGTGGAGTGTGTGTGTCCGCTCTGGCGGCGGCGTCCTAAGGCCGGATCCGCTCGTTGGCTGAGCCGCAGCTTGCATAAAGCACATCATAAAAATAAACGGGGTAATTGAAATTTGAATAAAGCAAGAAGCAGAAATTTTCAGAGTAAACGTGCTTGAAAAGTGTAATGTTTACGAAGCATTCAGCAGTGTAGAATAAAAAAAGAGATCGTTTAGAGAACACATTTTTTTGAGAACTAGAGTTTTGAAAAATTGAGTTTGAAATATATAGAGGCATAGCCAAGAAATTTTGCTAGCCATAAGAGGTGAAAAAATGAAGTTTTTCAACACTTTCGTGCTCGGAGAGTGTCGACACTGTGTGAGCAATAAGTTGTTTAAAATTTTGAAAAATAAGTTTGTTTATAGAACAGATATCATTCAAGAAAAAGTGTTTTGGAAAATTGAGATTGGAATAAATAAATAAATAAATAAATAAATAAATAAACAAACACAGGCATAGCCAAGACGCTTTGCTAGCCATAAGGGGGAAACATGACGCTGACGTTCGGTTCCTTCTCGACTGACTCTTGGTTGGGCGAGTGTTGACCGCTGTGTGAGTGGGCGTGTGTCGAGGTGGCGGATGAGCAGAAGGCCGCTTACGTTCTTCCTTGATACATCTCGTGAACGGGTCTCCGCTGAATCCCGGCGAGCAGCTGCAGATGGGGTTGTGGTTGACGACCTGGCAGCGCGCGTTGAGGCCGCACGTGCCGGGGCACGGGTCCACGCACTTCTGGTTGACGCACGCCCTGTTTTGCGGGCACTCGGAGCTCACGACGCACTCGGGGCGGCACGCGGGCGGGCTACCTTGGTAGCCCACCTGGCACGAGCACACGGCGTGCCCGTTGACCACGCGGCACGCGCTGTAGGGCCCGCAGGGCGACGGGTCGCAAGGCCTTGGCGCTTCCGTGGTCGCAACTGGATTTAGGAGAAACAGACAGTGACAGGCAAGAAAATCCTCCCCGAGAGAGAAGGAGAATACCTCAAGACAGGGGTAGCAAGAAGAAATAGGTGGTAGTATTTCTCCAGAACACAATGCCTTGAGGTCGCTTTACAGATCCAATTTTCATCCTGATTACTATGAAAATAATTATTCTACAACGTGATAAGAAATTAATTCAGTCAGTTTTCACACAAGAAAAGAAGGACTTCTTGAAAACTAGTGGAAACTTTTAACAATAAGCATGCCGATTGTTTTTTCATGACGCTTGTTCAAATATTGCATTTTCACTATGAGTTTTCGCTCTGCCCTTCATTCTTGTGTGGTTACAAAAATTTGCTTTTGTCATTAATTCTTTTCGCGATTTTACAAATCAACATACACAGTATGAGGCCTGACAAAACGGTCGAAATGAATTTAAGTATTACTTAATTGGTGTGTAATATCCACGATTCTAAAGAACGGGGTTTGCTTATGAATAAGATTATATATATTTCGATAAGCTTTGTTTTTTAATTACTCGGTGACCAGTGTAGCATTTGAACGTTAAAAGTTTCTTATTCACTTTAACTACATGTTGAGCATGAAATATGAGAAAATGGATCGTGTAAAGCAGGATCAATAGAGTAAAGTAAAGCTAAACGTAAGATCAAGTACAGCTAAACGTAAGATCAAGTACAGCTAAATGTAAGATCAAGTACAGCTAAATGTAAGATCAAGTACAGCTAAATGTAAGATCAAGTGTAGCTAAATGTAAGATCAAGTACAGCTAAATGTGAGATCAAGTACAGCTAAATATAAGAGTAGAGAGGGACTTACAGAATACTCATCTAATTTTTTTTTTTTGGTGTTTGAAAACAGAATCTTTTTGTCATTGTAATAAAATTGAAAAGGAAGAAGTTGAATCTTCTTTTAAATATTAGAATAAAGAAAGAATATAGATATCAGAAGGCATGTAGCATTTCCACAAGGGATAAAGAATACAGAGGATACAGAAGTTGTAAGAAAATTACTGCATTTGACCCAGAACGTGCCCTAGAGTATTTCGCTTCTGAGAATTGGAGTAGACAGGAGAACGGATGCATTATTACATTATTCCTCGTGTATCCCATTAAAAACCCAAATATCTCTTTTCTTGTGAACACTAATAAAGAGTAGAGAAAAATAAGTGAAGTTATTGATTAGATAAAAACTAGATCTCGTGTTATGATACATTCCCTCGAAAGTCTACTCCATTCAAATGCGCTCTACTCTTTTGACAGTTACAAGTCCTTTCCGTTTGTCCAAACCAACACTTCTGTTACATCTTTGTTTTAATGAATGGATTGGTCTTCTGCAAGTCCCTGTATATGAATACGTGCATTTAGATGTATCGTAAAACAAGAACAGCACTGGATGAAAGACATCCGTGCTGTGCCAAGCGGCAGAGCAGAGAGGTCAGACAGCACAGAGAAGGCTCTTACTGCTGGGTTCCCTGAGAACGCATGCACGGAGAGGGTCTCCGGAGAAGTTGGGCAGACAGCTGCAAGAGGGGGCGTGGTTGATGACCCGGCACTCGGCGTTGAGGCCGCACGTGCCCGGGCACGGATCCTTGCACTTGTTGTTGACGCATGCCTTGCTGCGGTCGCAGTCGGAGTTGATGACGCACTCGGGTCGGCAGCCCGTGTAGGGGTCGCCGAAGTACTCGGGCAGGCAGACGCAGGAGCCGGCGCCGTTGCGCTCCTTGCAGAGGGCGTTGGCCCCGCAGGGCGAGGGGTTGCAAGGGTCGCGCGGGCCCTCGGTGGAGGTGGGGACTGCAAGAGCGAGTGGCGGTGAGCGCATGCGCATGCAGGCACGCCCCCTCGGAAGCGATAGAGCGTCCGTGCTCAAAGAGAAAGGTTGCACACATAACACAGGGGGAAGATTAAATATAACACTGATTCAACTCAAACTTTGAACTGCAGATGTTATAAAACATTATCAATAAAACGCTGAAAAATATGTAAATAAACATGGCATTACTGTTTATGAGAAAATTGATTTGCACCACCTGGAAAACTGACTGCAAATCTCCACAGTTTCAGTAAATGCACACACATACATAGTATGAAACACTAATTAATCGTTGTAGATGAAATGCAGATGTCAGTATTATTTGTTCCTGTCAGGAAAATATAAAACTAGTTCATTTATAAAACAATAAAACATTTATCATCAAAACTTTGAAAAGCGCAGCAGTAAAAAATATCAAAGGAATATTTATTCAAATCGCAAGATGTTTATTGAAGTGGCTTGCAACCACTGCGCAATTCGTGCGGGTACCCCTGCGTTTGGGATGCTTGTGGTAGAGGTTGAGTGCAGACAATTTGCGATTCATATAAGAGAATATAAACAAGGTGAAAAGTATTGGAAGGCAATGTCAGGTTAAAACCTTCTAAAAGACGACACTATTCGGCAAACTTCAATTTCCTTTCAGCTGTACATTCAGAGATTGAAAATAAACAACTTAGGCAAAAAAACCGTTTGATAAAAATAATGAATCGCGAGTAGATCGTAATTTATTCTGTTATGATGTTGATG
Source organism: Teleogryllus occipitalis (assembly GCA_011170035.1). NCBI lineage: Eukaryota > Metazoa > Arthropoda > Insecta > Orthoptera > Gryllidae > Teleogryllus > Teleogryllus occipitalis. The sequence continues at coordinate 168,948 of BLKR01000591.1, read as the reverse complement.
TTGGCCACCCTATCAAGCAGCTCGCGTGAAATCGCGAGAGTAATTAGCGTGCGCACTATTGTCTCGACACGTGTTCAAAGCAGGTGCTGCTTCTATGATGGGCAATGACTGTGGGGACTTCTTAGCAGATGCAAAAGCTTATTCGATTCAAAATCAATGCTGCCCTTACATTGCTGAACTGGCGAACATCCTGAGAAGGGATCGCCTGTGAATCCAGGGTTGCATCTGCACATAGGCGCGTGTTTGACGACCGTGCACGTGGCTTGCGGGCCGCACGAGCCGGGACACGGGTCCCGACAACGCTCGGCCTGACACGCCAGGTTGCTGGGGCACTCCTCGCTGATGGTGCACTCGGGGCGGCAGTTGGGCGGGCGGCCCACGTAGTTGGGCAGACAGCTGCACGCGGGGGTCGAACCCACCACACGGCATTGCGAGTTGGGCCCGCACGGCGAGGGCACGCAAGGGTTCCCGCTGGGCTCTTGCTGCACGGGGCGCTCTGGGGAGGGAGACAGACCGTAGACACCAACCCACACACAGCAAAGACGAGATAAAAGACACCACAGAGATAAGATAAACCATGTGCACGAAGGGGAATTCAGATTTTATTGGCAACAAGTTGGGGAGGAAGTCAAAGATAAGATAGAAAGATGTTAAGGTAAAAATATGTTTATTGAACTTCGAAGAAGATATTTCAAGGAAAATATTTGAAATAAAATTTGCATCTGATAATTTTTTCTGTGGATCTAGTTATGCCAGAAAATTAGATTTGGGGAAAAATTATGAAAATATCGCAAAGCGATGGATTTTACTAGAATGTAATTCTAGATAAATTGGAAAAGGATTTAAGTGTTCTGGAAATTCTTATTTGACGCATTCAGGGAAAAAGAGTGTGTTATCAACTTCAGAGTGAATTCTTAAATTTAGGAAGCAATAATTTAATGCAGGGAAAATTTAAATGTATCAATGATCATATGTGAATACACCAGTGGTCACGTGTTTAGATTCTGACCAATTGTAAAGGAAGAATTCAAAAATATATACGAATATGTGCCATAATGAATTAGAATTTCCCTTCCAGTGCACGATAAATAATTCAGAACAGAAAAAAATATATTCAAGAATAGAATGAAAATATAACATAGATATGATAAGAAAAAAGAAACAGAAGGAACCCTTACTTTCTTCCTTAAGACACCTAGAGAAAGGATCCCCAGTATAACCAGGCAGACAGCTGCAGATGGGATTGTGGTTGACCACTTGACATCGTGCGTTAAGTCCACATGTGCCTGGACAAGGGTCCACGCACTTCTGGTTCACGCACGCCCTGTTCTGCGGGCATTCTGAGCTGACCACGCACTCCGGTTTGCATGCGGGGGGCGTGCCGATGTAGTTGGTCTGACAAGAGCACACGGCGTGGCCATTGGTCACTCGACAAACACTAAAAGGCCCACATGGCGACGGTTTGCAAGGGTTCTTTGGTGGATCGTTGGATACTAGAAGGTGCACACACAGAGAGATTGACAGTAACACAGAAAATAAAATAGATCAAAAGTAATCCCAAACAAATATGAAAGAATTGAAATGAAACATAGATCAGAATAAAACGTATTGGTTGTGATACATAATAAATATATTTCAAAGAGGAAGATTGCTGAGTTATGTACTTCGGATAAATATTTTGTTAGGGATGATTGTGCTTTTCAATATTTTTTTGTAACTCTCTAAGAAAAAAAATTTATGAGTGTTTTCATTCGGTTGATAGTGAAATTTGATGTACTAGTTGCTACGTTTTTATATTTTAAATCGCGTAAATGTTTTAAAGAAGTTTCTGAATTCCTAACTATTAGTAAGTTCTTAAAAAAATGAGCACGTGCTGTGCTTCACCATGAAGGAAAGCATCATCAATTTTCTACACCAATACGTTTTGTCTGAAACCACATAAATCCAAGGAGTACATGCTAAAATGAAACATGTCACAGAAAAAGGAGAAAAGGGCTTACTGGCAGGGGGCTGGTGGCATGCACTGAGGGGGTTCCCCGTGTAGCCTGGGAGGCAAGTGCACGAGGGGGCGTGATTGACCACCCTGCAGTCGGCGTTGAGGCCGCACGTGCCGGGGCACGGATCGCGACACTTATTGGTGACGCATGCCCTGTTCTTCGGGCAATCGGTGTTGAGAACACACTCCGGCCTACAGCCCGAATACGGGTCACCGAAGTATTCGGGCAGGCACGTGCAAGACCCTGCACCGTTCCTCTCTTTGCACACGGCGTTGGCCCCGCAGGGCGACGGGTTGCACGGGTTCCTGGGAGCCTCCACCGGCTCCGTTGCTGCAAAGAGCACAAAGGGGGGGGTGAGTCGCATGATCGAAGGATCGCTCACGAAGAACTGCTAAAAAGAGACACTCTAATAGCCTAAAACAACAATCGACCCAAACTCCTCCTTACTTGGAATCAAAGAGCATCCACCGAACGGATCACCAGTGTATCCGGGCAGACATTTGCACATGGGCGCGTGTTTGACGACGGTGCACGTGGCTTGCGGGCCGCACGAGCCGGGACACGGGTCCCGACAACGCTCGGCCTGACACGCCAGGTTGCTGGGGCACTCCTCGCTGATGGTGCACTCGGGGCGGCAGTTGGGCGGGCGGCCCACGTAGTTGGGCAGACAGCTGCACGCGGGGGTCGAACCCACCACACGGCATTGCGAGTTGGGCCCGCACGGTGAGGGCACGCAAGGGTTCCCGCTGGGCTCTTGCTGCACGGGGCGCTCTGGGGAGGGAGACAGACCGTAGACACCAACCCACACACAGCAAAGATACCAGAGTGTCAAGAAATATTTCATGAGGATAAAAGAATTCCGAGAGGATAGAAACCATTAAACACAAAGCTTAAGAGAAGGGGATACGCAATGTGATTTAGATACTGGAAGTATGAGTACTGAATTCATTCACAGACTCACGCCTATTTTAGTACACTAATTTAATGTGTGTTCTTCCGGTAACAATATTGTTGTTTCACTACTTGTAAAATAATTATTTTTTTCATATTGTTACGAACAAATATCATAACTTTTTTAAAATACTTCACTGCTAGTTGTGCTTTCTTTCAGCAATGTTTCATGGATCAGAAAAATGAAAAAAAAGGGTATTTGTGTTTTTAGAAACGACAAAAAATATGTAGTATTTCTGATCCGGTAATTTCAGCGCTTGTTTTTTATTGCTATTTTATTATGTGAAACGTAGTTGCATATCCCTTCCTCGTGAAGCCAGATGAAAATAAACATAAAAGAAACATGCAAGGAAACGAAAAGATTCTTACTTTCTTCCTTGAGACACCTAGAGAAAGGATCCCCAGTATAGCCAGGTGGGCAAGTGCAAATGGGATTGTGGTTGACGACCTGGCAGCGAGCATTGAGACCACACGTGCCAGGACAGGGGTCCACGCACTTCTGGTTCACGCACGCCCTGTTCTGCGGGCATTCTGAGCTGACCACGCACTCCGGTTTGCATGCGGGGGGCGTGCCGATGTAAGAGGCCTGGCACGAGCACACGGCGTGGCCATTGGTCACGCGGCACACGCTGAAGGGCCCGCAGGGCGACGGCTGGCAAGGGTTCTTGGGCGGGTCGTCTTTGGGCGCTGAAGGGAAGAAAGCCCGAGTGCGGGCGAACGTAAAGAGCGTGCAAGACAAAGAGTTCAAAGTACTTCAATAAGCAAGATGAGACTACCGAAGCTGGAGATACAACAGAAGCCATTGGATGGAATGGCCAGCTATTCTGGAAATCATTAGGGATTTACACAGACACGTTTCTGCCCTGATAAGGAAACCTCCATGGTTGTTAGGAATTAAACCCAGAGTTCATTTCCCATGCATTGCAAAATTTTCCATCAGGAATGAGACCTTAGAGTATTAGAAAATCTTAAAATAATACTTTATAATAATCATTAGTTTATTTTTATTTAAAACTTAAAGCATTGTGTTTTAATTGTACTTTACTGACACATTTCAAGGAAAGGATAGACGTTCTTTCCATTCAAGAAGGAAAAAGATTTTGAATAATAATTGAGTAAGGATGTACTACAATTAAATAAGAAATTGTGATACAATATTTTTTTCGTGAATAAGAAAACAAACGAAATAGATCCACATTCTTCCCATTTCCGGGCAGGAATGAATAATTTTGTTTAAAATGAGAATTTGCAATCTTGATTGTTCTCGAGTTGCCACGTAAATAAAACCCATTGTATAATATCCCTATCATATACGTAAACGCTTAAAAGTGGTCATCTCCAGATTAAATCCATTAACACATTGAATTATTTAATAAAGAGATAAAAAAGGAACAGAGGTCTAGATTGCAATACTGTTAAGATTCAGCAGCGTCTCCAGTTTCGGTAGAAGAAAATAGTCTGTAGCATATCATTCACCATAAATCAAAGTAAACGGAAAAGAGAAGAGTCTTACGGGTAGGTGGGAGATGGCAAGAACTGAGAGGGTTTCCTATGTACCCCGGCAGACAATTGCACGAGGGGGCGTGGTTGACGACGCGGCACTCGGCGTTGAGGCCGCACGTGCCGGGGCAGGGGTCGCGGCACTTGTTATTGACGCACGCCCTGTTGCGCGGGCAGTCGGTGTTGAGCACGCACTCGGGCCGGCAGCCCGAGTAGGGGTCTCCGAAGTACTCGGGCAGGCAGGTGCAGGCGCCCGCGCCGTTGCGCTCCTTGCACACGGCGTTGGCCCCGCAGGGCGAAGGGTTGCAGGGCTCGGGCGGCGCCTCCACGGGCTCCCGAGCTGCAAGGGAGCATGCGGCATGCGGCTCAAGCACACACAGAGCAGCTGCAAGCCTACGCTTCTTTCCACGATCTACCTCCCGTACTACCGGCTCCGCGTTTGTAGAGCCAGGCCGAGCAGCCCAGTTCAAGGCGAGTAAGAAATTATGTATGAAATTGAAAAAAAGAATGAAAGGGAATATGTAGAACGTGCAAAGAAGCGCAAGACACACATGAAGCAACACATAATAGCTTTTGGAAACGTTCCAAAAGATGCATCTGGAAAAGAAGTGTACAGTAAGTCACATATAGGAAAGAAGAAAGTCGTAGCATGCTTACATGGAGCGGGAGAGCACCCAGCGAAAGGATCTCCAATGTAGCCAGGTTCACATCGACAAATAGGCGCGTGTTTGACGACGGTGCACGTGGCCTGCGGGCCGCACGAGCCGGGACACGGGTCCCGACAACGCTCGGCCTGACACGCCAGGTTGCTGGGACACTCCTCGCTGATGGTGCACTCGGGGCGGCAGTTGGGCGGGCGGCCCACGTAGTTGGGCAGACAGCTGCACGCGGGGGTCGAACCCACCACACGGCACTGCGAGTTGGGCCCGCACGGCGAGGGCACGCAAGGGTTCCCGCTGGGCTCTTGCTGCACGGGGCGCTCTGGGGGTGCAAGGGTGTCATGCATCGGGGTGAACAGTAGGTCAAGCATTCAGAAGTAGTAACACATGAAGATTAGCTCATGTCCTTAAATATTCCATTTGCGTTTGCATGCCGACATTCCTCGGGAGTCTTGTGGGGTATCTAATAAATTTCATTTTCCAACTTATTCATTTTCATTCAATCATTCTTCATCTTTCCTTTTGTAGTTAGTATTTACAAATACTGTTGTTTTTCTTTATATTTTTTGCGTTGCGTATGTTTACTTTGGAGTAAAGACATAAGAGTAAAGATATTCTAGGAAAGACAAGATGAAGATTATGTAATAAAAGAAGAAGAGTCACTCGACAACCGAAGAATGTCTCACGGCAGGAAACGAGAGGAAAGAAGAAAGCGCGCTTACTCTCTTCCTTGATACAGCGCGTGAAAGGGTCTCCCGTAAAACCAGAGGGACAGCTGCAGATGGGGTTGTGGTTGACGACCTGGCAGCGTGCGTTGTAGCCGCACGTGCCGGGGCACGGGTCCACGCACTTCTGGCTGACGCACGCCTTGTCCTGCGCGCACTCGGAGCTGACGACGCACTCGGGGCGGCAGTTGGGGGGCGCGCCCAGGAAGCCCGCGCGGCACGAGCACACGGCGTGGCCATTGACGACGCGGCACGCGGCGTTGGCCCCGCACGGCGACGGCCGGCACGGGTCCGTGGGCTCGCGCGCCGGCGGCGCTGCGGGTGGGCGTGAGTCACGCGTGCGCGCACGGGCCCTCCCTCGCGGCAGCTCCCTCGCCCTCGCGGGCAGCACCAGCCATTCTCACTCCACGCGCGGGATCGCTCTGGCGTGACTTGTCGAAAGAGGCCTTGATTTTTATCTGTCAAGCTGGGGTACTACTTTATCGTTCACATACGAAGTGGAAGCTACCAACGGAACAAGTGACTAACGAGTTAATAAACCTGGACATTTTTATGAATTTACTCCCTTGAAACGTACGTTTATAGTCTTGCTTGAACTGAAGTGGGTCGCAAATTACACAGCCCTATTTTGCGAGCGGTCCTGTCATTACACCCGATTTTAGGCTGTCAGCATCTTGGGCCACCTGTCTATCGTCGGAATTGCAGGAATCTTGCTGTTCACAAATACCACTAATGGCCTTCGAATCTTGACAGTGCGCCCGAAGTTCCGGTATCATAAAGCTGTGACGAAATTAAAAAATTACTAAAAACATTTTCTACGAGTCTATTCTTTTGAGTCCGAAACAGAAAAGGAATTATTTATTGTTTATATTATTAGGAATATCATGTGGGGATTTTTTCCACCTGAAATTACCCTCTCTTCATACAGTCCGGTCGCACAGGCAAGTAGTGGGCTGGAGATAACTTCTGAAGCCTAACTACACGCGTGTCTGCAAATGATTATAATATTAATAATATTTCCCAGTTACTTTCTTTCCGCCGAAATGTTGTTCATGTAAACATGTACCCTTAGATATGACTAAAAAATCAAGGCGAGTTTCAATAGGTCACGTCAGACCATTCCCTTGTGAAACGAAAAGTTGCCGTTTAACTTAAGTTCAACGCAATAACGCTATCATCCGATTGCTCCCTTATGAAATCAATACTTGGGAGTGAATTATACCAATGGAAACGCAAATATATGCGATTAGCATGGTCGTAAAATTAATTTGAAAACGTTTAGTACAATCATGAGAAGTTCACTCATGCAAAACTCTTAAAATCTGTTGCGCTGTACAATTTTTTTCAGAGTGATATACTTTCATTGGGAAAACTCAATGGAGTTATAACGAATCCTTTCATCATACTCATTTCTTCATTTGCTTTAAAATGAAAATAAAAGTACCTTCAGGTTTTCTAAATATGGGAAATGCAAAGATCACATTAATAATACTTTGGTCAAAGTCTGAAGTGTTATGCATGTTTTCATATGTGAACTTTGTCTGTATGTTTGTAAGTGGACAAATTGGTTCTTTGCAAGCAACAGATTCCAGAGCTCAGTAAACTAAACGTTATTTTACTGTCATTTCCGAATTTACTTGGAAATTTGAACTAATCGAAAGAGATTTTATGACTCAAATTTGATCTCCAAGGTATTATGCTTTGTTCGCGAATATGAAAATGGCTGGATACCGTCCGTCTTTGGTCTTCCTGAACGATTCTTTGTTCTTTTCTCATTAAATTCGTGTGAAACGATTTTGATAACGAGCTTTGATGGAAGGTGTTTTTTACCAAAAATTGTAAATCTGGCTTTGAAGATGAATTTCCAATAAAGCATCTTCATCTTCTTTTGTTTAGAAACTTGTTCTTTTGCTCCTAACATAAAACGTAGAGAATATAATTTTTATTACAGTGTCGAAATGTTGCATTTCTCGTATGCAGGCACTGCTGAAAAAATTCTTGCTAATGTTTCTTGACTGTATTTTTGACGGATATTAATTAAAAGTTATAGTAGGGAAGTCCATCCGTATTTTTCGTTTTCTCGAAGGATCAGGAGACAGTTTTATGATAGCTCAGTCAAGAATACGTTTGAAAATGACACAGTGAAAAAAGTAAAAAAAGAAGATTCAAGAATTTGTATAATTTTGGAAAAACATAAATTTTAAGAAATGTAGCTCGTGCAAGAATACGTTTCCACACGCATAGGGAGACGATCATGCAAGTGCGAAAAGTCGGAGAAAAGTCGTTTCAGAATGGTTCAGAAGAAATAAGCTGCCACAAAGGAATGCCCTTCCCAACACAGCCGCTCTGGTAAAGAGCGCAAGCATTGAAACATAGCATCACAAGAGGTAACAGTAGCACACACAAGACAGTATAGGCAACACACAAAAGTATCAGCAACACTTAAATAAAGATTGATCAAGATGCAGGTCTTAGATAAAACACACAAGAAAAGAAAAGCTTACGAGTTGAAGGTGGAAGCTGACAAGAAGTGAGAGGGTTTCCGGTGTAGCCAGGCAAGCACGTGCAGGTGGGCGCGTGGTTGACGACGCGGCAGTCGGCGTTGAGGCCGCACGTGCCGGGGCACGGGTCTCGGCACTTGTTATTGACGCACGCCCTGTTGCGCGGGCAGTCGGTGTTGAGCACGCACTCGGGGCGGCAGCCCGTGTAGGGGTCGCCGAAGTACTCGGGCAGGCACGAGCACGCGCCCGCGCCGCTGCGCTCCGTGCACTGCGCGTTGGCGCCGCACGGCGACGGGTTGCACGGGTCACGTGGCGCCTCCACGGGCACTGCGGGCGGAAGCGCAAGTCACACTCTGCTTCCTCCGCATCACGCGGGAGGCCGATGCGTTAGGAATAGCGCTATGTGTTGGCTGACAATGATCAATTCAACTAAATGTGTATTATAATATATCTTCAAAACGTGACACCGTGAAGGCGTTCAGTTTTCCTATCCTCAACAACATGTTCTGGTGTGAGAGAGTGAAAATATTGGGAAATATGGTTGCGTAAGAATCATCGGAACAAACTATACGGAACAAAACGGAACCCAAAGTAGCTGAGACCAAACGCGATTGAATGAGAGTGGAGCGAGGGGCCTGACGCACCGAACGGCGCGCGACCCTGTCAACGACCAGCAACGACAGCGGCCCGCGGCCCTGAGCCGGGCGCGGGGCGACCCTGAGCGATGCTTACGGTACTGCACGGGCACGCAGCCCGCGAAGGGGTCGCCGGTGAAGCCCGCCTCGCAGCGGCACACGGGCGAGTGCTTGACGACGTCGCAGCGCGCGCGCGGCCCGCACGAGCCGGGGCACGGGTCCCGGCAGCGCTCGGCCTGGCACGCCAGGTTGCTGGGGCACTCCTCGCTGATGGAGCACTCGGGCCGGCAGCTGGGCGGCCGGCCGCGGTAGCCGGGCAAGCAGCTGCACGCGGGCCGGCCGGCCGTGGCGCGGCACACCGAGTTGGGCCCGCACGGCGACGGCTGGCACGGCTGCCGGCTCTCCGCGGCCACGGGCGTGGGGGGCGCTACGGACAGGGCGGCATGCAGGGCTCGTGCACGGGGCAAGCACAGGGGAGGGTGCCGCTGGCATGGGCGTGGCCGTGGTGGAAATGGCATGCACCAATCGCTTTGACCATTTACTTTTGAAACCGCATTCACGTTTGGTTTAAAGACATCTTGCTATTTCATGGGGCTTTTAAAATAAGGCACTTGTGTATTACCTCATTATGGCGAACACTAAAGGATAGAAAGTGTCGTAGGGTCGTATTTTGAAGCTCGGCCAGCAGAGCTCTTCGAGGCCTGCCATCTGGAGGCTTGTTAGGAGCTGAAGGGGCGATTGGAATTGGTTGGGGGCCGTTCATAAATCGCAAAACCGAACACTGGCAGCCTGCTAGGCCTGGCAGGCCCCTGGCAGAGGTTTATAAATACGGGCCGTAAAGTCGTACTCCTGAATGACGATTGACGAATAATGAGCCAATTTTTGCTCCGTTCCTTTGCATTGTATTCTTTCCGCCGTTTATATTATCTCGTTCTTTGGTACTCGAATACTTATGAATTTCCGTAACTAGAGTTACAGAGTTCATTCCTAGCGAAGGGCTGAGCTGTACAAGAAGATATAATTAGATTTTTCCACCCTCTCTTAACAAACTGTTAGACCCAATGGTCGCGTTTTGAGCATTATTAACGGCGTGATACATGAAAAGTAGTATATCAATTAATTTGTTTTAGGCCAAATCATCAATTAAAGATCATTACTAAATGTGATGCCGACAGAATATTGAAAACTTTAATCTGCGTTGATAGACGTGGAACCTCCAGAAATTCAAAAGATGTCTTTAGTTCTTTTACCATTCTTGACCAGATCCATTTCCACCAACAGAATCCCGTTGCCAGCAGACACAAAGAGAAGAGGCATAACTCAAGTATATACACAGATAGCAGATCATGCTTACGTTCTCTCATGCATCGAGAAAAGGGGTCTCCCGTATAGCCAGAGGGACAGCTGCAGATGGGGTTGTGGTTGACGACCTGGCAGCGTGCGTTGTAGCCGCACGTGCCGGGGCACGGGTCCACGCACTTCTGGTTGACGCACGCCTTGTCCTGCGCGCACTCGGAGCTGACGACGCACTCGGGGCGGCAGTTGGGCGGCGCGCCCAGGAAGCCCGCGCGGCACGAGCACACGGGGCGGCCTTGCACGACGCGGCACTCGCTGTAGGGCCCGCACGGCGACGGCCGGCACGGCTCCCCTCGCGGGGGCTCGTGCTGCACGGCGACTGCGGGGGTGGGGGCACGCGTGAGGCATGGCACGGAATGCACGGCGCGGCGAATCACGAGGGCCTTGCAGCGCGGAACCGGCGCGCGAGGGCGGAACTAAAATGGCCGTCGCGGATTTTGACGCTCGATTTACTCCTAACTCGTAATGAATAAGAATCTATGGTTACTTTACGACCATTTGATTTTACTGTTTTTGTTCCATGGATTATTTCAATACTGTTTGCCAATTTATTTAAATGTAATCAGATGTATTTCCTTTTCCGAAGGATGAGCGGGCGTCATTAACGGCTCAAACCCAGTAATCTGAATTTTTGGCTATTTTTTTGCTTTAACTTGTCAATTTTCATTCGTGTTTACAGTTTTTAATAAACTCTTACACTTTTTAACTGTAGAAGTTTCAAATTCTTTGCAGATAATGAATTTAAAAAAATATTATTTTCAAGGGTGAATAAAGAAAACATCCTTGCTACTTATAAGTTACTGATTAACGTTCTTGTTAAGTTCTGAATTAGTAACGTTACTGTTACTCCCGCGAACGGCCATTTGCGTACTATTTATTCACTTATTCGACCTGATTCCGAGCTGCAGCTGACCTTTCGTATTTCACCGACACTTGGAATCGCGGACGAGTCCATTGTAGTTGACGCCGTTGTGTGTTCTCTGGAATATTTGCGTAGTTCTCTCGCAGTTGGCTCTGAATTGGCCCGTTGATCCACGTCGCGTAATTTCATACGGCATGGTTGCATACCCTGTGGGTGTCCTGATGAATTTTCCCAACTATCTGGTCATCCAAAATAGGTAGAGCTCTGATTCAGTAGATAACTTGAAACGAAGTTTTCCATCAACTGGGTAGACAATAATGATGCTGATAATACCATTTCTCAGTGTTTATATTTTGACACCATGAAGGTGTTTCTCACAAAAATGAAGTTTGTGATATATTTTTGCCAGAATCTGTCACATTCCATCACTCATGATCCAGGACGATCATATAGTGGGAAGTACTAAGTCTTACATCATTAAAAATATATTGCATACGTTGAAGTAATTAAAAGTAGCTTTGAAATACTTGATCGATAGAAATTATTCTTCAGTATTTTTAACAAGTCTGTTAGAAACCCCATTGCTATGTGGAAATTCCGTTTTCGTAGCGTTGCTGGTAACAGATGCTTTTCTGCTGCAGGCTTTTGGATCTCATGCAATTCGCCCGTCTCTTCCATATTTTTGGTTTTCATTCGTGACAAAATAGGATTGAGAGAACATGCAAAATGTACATGTAGAAAGTACATGCAGACAGATTGTAGAATCATACAGTTGGTTTAGAGGTACACATAGGTCGTCATGCACTACGATGGACTTGCCCGGGATAAAAATAGAGAGGGAAACACAAATAGATTACACTAAATACAAGTATGAGAAAGTAATAGTGCAAACATGCTAAACGAATTTTTTAAAAGTAGATAATATATACAATATAAGACTGATACTGAAACGTAGATTTTTACATAAAATAGAAATAAGAAATATTTGTAGAATAGATATCTGAGGTAAATATATACATAAGTTGAAAAATATTGCAAATACAATTTATTTACATATTCCATGTACCGTAGATGGACATGGTATGTCCAGGACGAGAAATCAAGAGAACATGCATGTAGGAAAGAGAGAAAGAGCTTACTGCTTGTAATAGGACGGCATGCAGTGAGAGGGTTGCCGGTGTAGCCGGACCGGCACGTGCACTGGGGGGCGTGGTTTGCCACGTGGCAGTCGGCGTTGACGCCGCACGTGCCGGGGCAGGGGTCTCGGCACTTGTTGCCGGCGCACGCTCTGTTGCGCGGGCAGTCGGTGTTGAGCACGCACTCGGGCCGGCAGCCCGAGTAGGGGTCGCCGACGTACTCGGGCATGCACACGCACGAGCCCGCGCCGTTGCGCTCCCTGCAGAGGGCGTTGGCCCCGCAGGGCGACGGGGTGCAGGGGTCGCGCGGCGCCTCCGACGCCTCCACGGGGAGCGCTGGCGACAGAGCAACGCGTGAGCGGCCGGCGCTCGGACCTTGAGGAACGCCGCTTGCGCTGCAGGACACTCGCTGGCTGGACAACGACGGCAACGTTGGCTCAGACACAACGCCGGAAGAACGACAACCAGTGGACATGCTGCGCTCCCACATGCACTTCATGTGGTTCTCACGGTGCATCGAGTGAAAGCATCTTTAGCCAAAGAACATTGGACATAATGGCTAAAAGGAGCAATTTGACGCAGATCAAACAAAAACTACGAAACCGCACTGTGATTTTAACCATTGTAGTATGTCACTCTAATGTATACCTCCGCATCCTCTATTTCAGAATTGATCACACTTATGGGGGATGTGTCGAATCGCTGTCGCTTTATTTTTTCCGTTGTTAAATGATAATTGTGCAGGGCGGTACGCTCCCAAGATCCATTGCTCCGGTCGTTGGGAGCACACCGGCGTGCGTGAGGGGGCGTGGCCTTACTTTGGGGCGTGGGCGCGCAGCCGGCGAAGGGGTCGCCCGAGTGGCCGGGCAGGCAGGTGCAGACGGGCGCGTGCGCCACCACGCGGCACAGCGCGCGCGGGCCGCACGAGCCGGGGCACGGGTCGCGGCAGCGGCCGCGCTGGCACGCGAGGTGCGCGGCGCACTCGGCGCTGAGCGAGCACTCGGGCCGGCAGTTGGGCGGGCGGCCCACGTAGTCGGGCAGGCAGGTGCACGCGGGCCGGCCGCGCACGGCGCGGCACTCGGCGTTGGGCCCGCAGGGCGACGGGCTGCAGGGCGCGGCGGGCGACGGCGTGGGCGCGGGCGCTGCGGACGGCACGGGCTCAGCCTCCGGCCTCCTCGCGCGCAGTGGTTCCGACCCTTCCCTCCGGACGCGCGCGGAAATGGATATGCCTTTCGTAGCGCCACACTTCACTGCGCCTCGCCCATTCAATACCTTTCGTTACGACACGATAAGATAGTTTTTCCATCAACGTGTCATAAAGGAAGGTATTAAATTATTTACAGTTATATTTTACCTTCACGTACGTAGCTCTAACATTGTGTAATTCCAGTTTTAAGTTTGTAATTATTTAAAGATACAGTGTGTTTAGTGACAATCAAACAAAGCTATGTTTCATTCTAGTTTTTTTATTCTTCCATAATTTCGGTAGGGGTGTTGCAAAAACATTATTAAGATGATTTTTGGAATACCTGTACGATACCAATTTGTGTCACTAATAATCTGAATATATTCCTAAAACTAAAACCAATTGGATATTTATTGATAATCTGAGATAATAGATGTTCAATTTATTTCTAGCTTACAAGAGAAAAATACTTCATAAAAACTCGGTGCACTAACATTTGAAGATTCTTCTCAGAAACTGCAATGAATTCTGTGGCTACGAAAGTATAAACATTTCATCCTTTACTTTCGAATATTTGAACGACGAATGTAACGGTCGCGTACTTTTCATTAAAAACGTGATTAGATGATTTCGTATCAAAAATATGTAGAAAAGGAAACATAAATATGTTACATAAGATTTATGCAAAGAAACGAATATAGCAAACTAGTATTTAGAGACAGCGTTGCAAGAAATGTTTAAGCGTTTTAGAGGAGTATGAACCACTGCGGTAGAGTTAGCTTAAAGGTTAAGAAAAAATGTACAAATTAGCCACATTAGCTGATGAAAGCAAAGTCTCAGACGATAGGACAGTATCACAAGAAAATTATTGGAAAATGAAAATTATTTACATCCATCGATTTAACAAAGAGACTGAAACGTTGCTTTATCAGTACTGTAATTATTTATTTCAGTTATTAAACTTTTTAACACTGTAGTCATATTTAAAAGCAAAGTTATTGATTGGTTAAGCAAGTTTTATTTGAATATTTTGCAAGTTTAAAATACTCAAGCTTAATATTAAGCGAAAAATGTTTAATTTTTTCAGAATGATGTGAAAGTTATAGAATAATAATTGTAACTTACAGATTATAGTACAAGGAAAAATCGCATTAGTTTGACGAGAAAGCTAGGAAAATGGTAAATGACAGTCCATTGAAGAAATGTATGTAGATTGAAGGAAAGAGGTTTAGTGAGGAAAGATTTATAAGTAAAGGCTTGTTTGATGGCGCATATGACGATAGGAGACTGAAAGAACTCGGGAAATTCCGGAAGCTTTCCCACCAGCTACGCGATATGGGGCGCTGAACAGGAGATTTGTGCAAACTGGCCTCGATTCGTCTTGCAAATCACGTATCGATGGATCGAGGAGAATGTCTCAAAAGCAGCCACTTGAATGGAATTACCATAATTTCGTAAACAAGACAATTGTTTTAAAAATTGTTTTCAGGAACTAAAATAATGTTTCAAAATCAGAATTTTTTTGAATCTCACAATAAGAAGAATGATTTGAATAAACAGGTGTGATAGCAATGTGTGCTATACCACTGAAAAGAAATTCCATCGTTTTCAGTGTCAGGTGGAAGAGGCATGTGGCACTTCATCAATTTGTGCTTGTTCGGGGAGTGTGTGCGTGCTTCTTCCTTTTGGGGGCGTGGCATCGATGAAGACGAGCGACGAGGCGAGTTGCACTCCTCCGTGTTGGGGTGGGGTGGGGGTGGGGGCTTACTCTCTTGGCGCAGGCAGCGCGCGAAGGGGTCTCCGGTAAAGCCGGGCCGGCAGCTGCACACGGGGTTGTGGTTGACGACCTGGCAGACGGCGTTGAGGCCGCACGTGCCCGGGCACGGGTCGCGGCAGCGCTGGTTGACGCAGGCGCGGTTGAGCGGGCACTCGCCGCCCACCACGCACTCGGGGCGGCAGAAGGGCGGCGCGCCCACGCAGCCCGCGGCGCACGAGCACGCGGCGTGCCCGTCCACCACGCGGCACGCGCTGTACGGGCCGCACGGCGACGGCTGGCACGGCTGCGTCGGCGAGGGCGTCGGCGCCACCGCTGCCAACCCCACCGCCACCGCACGCGCCGTTAGAGGGCGACGCCGCACGCACGGGCAAGGACTCTCCACAACCGCCCTCCCTCCTCAAGCCATGAAGCCCATCCTTACAATTCACGGAGTAACAAAAACGGAACGCTCCCTCCCTCCTTCGTGCAATTTCGTATCCAAAATATTCTACCTCCTCACGTCCCGAGGCCATGAAGCCCCTCCTTATAATTCACAGAATTACAAAAACCTAATGCGAGTAGAAAGATATATAAAATATCCTAATCTATGTTTTTGTAACTGTAAAACGTTTTCTTGTGAGTCTTTCCGTGTCTATTCTACGAAAAAATCTTCAAACGAGTCATTTTTATAGTGCTCTTCCTGTTTTCAATACCCGTTTACTGTTCCACTTCGTAACAAAGCTTCCAAATCCCCCCTCCAAAGACCCCTTGCCTCTAAATAACCTTCTGCATCTACAAATTGCATTCCGCGTGTGTTTATAAGTGACCAATTAATGTTCCTTTTCTGAAACGCATCCTGAACCACGACAGCCTTTTAGCGACTTCGAAAGAACTAGAAATTTTACATGGAGATCGAGTTACAGATTTTTAATTATCATCCCTACTCTAATTATATTATGAAAATACAAGAGAAGTTTTGATCTCTTTCTGCTATTAATAAATTTGTACGTTTCAAGTTATAAGAATATAAATATCCATGACCAATTAACGTTTTAATTTATTACCCTACGTTAGCCATTATTTCGAGTAAGTTGTAGCGGCGAGTAGAGAGTCCTTCCTCACGTGAAGCAATTGGAATGTCAAAAGGGAGGGGGTGCGCCCGTTCGCAAATTCTAGGAACTGAATCCATTTCTTCCGGCTGTTTCGTAGATTCCGATCCCCGGAAAATTGATTTAGCGGAAAGGGTGTTTAGATAAATCTCTAACACTACTATTCTAGCATTTTTAGAATGTTTGTGTGAAAAGTTGAGCTAAAATAGATTAGATGTTTTGTTGCAGCAGAAAAAAAGATAAATGGATACAGTTCTAAGAAGAGCAAATGAGAGCGTAAATTACATTAAAATACAGTTAAAATGTACACAGATATTACAAGAGTAAAGTTAAATAGCATTGCACAGATAAAAATGACGTTATAAAGCTGATGTTTATAGCTTGTCTGAAGTAAGAATTATCAAAGAAGTTTTAATGAAAATATTTAAAAGTTAAATGTTGTTTGAATGAATTTAAAATGTTATATTTTGAATCGTTATTCATTAATATATATTACATTTTTTATTAATATTATCTGGTTAATTCTTGATGTTAGTCGTTTATTTGAAAATATGTTTCGTGTAACAGAGGCATGTGAAGTTTGTTTGCTCAAAGAGAATTCGGAAATGCAGATCAGAGAGATCAAGAAGAGAAGTATATATTTATATATAAAATGCGAAACGAAATACTATAGTACATAATAAAATTTAGAATTTGAAGCAGAGTGTGCCTGGTTTTGAAAATTGAAATACGTAGAACTACAGGAAGCAACATCAAGAATCAGCAGAGCAAAGTAAAGTAAGAGGTCTACGCTGTTTCATAAATGACGTCAGAGAGGGCATTAAGAGAAATATAGACAAAAGAGAAAAAAAATAAAGTACTGAAATAGTTTTTCAAAAACTTTAAAAATTATCCTAAAATTTCGTAAATTATGATTCATCTACTATTTTGAAGAAATCTTTCAAGAGCTTATACAGTGTTATTTTTACATTAGGATATATTACGAATTCTTTTTCTAGAGTAAGAAAATTGGCAAAATTCTTATTTATTACTCTCCAAAAGTGAATTTGCTTTCTTAATATACATTTCTAATTTATTTATTATTGAAATTGAATTTGATATATTAAATCAAATTACCCCAAAATGTCTCGAACGGGTTCAAATGTTGATTAATTCCATTATTAACTGCAACTCTTTGAGACATTATGTGATTCCTTAAAATGCAGTATATTCTCGATAAGATACCAAATTTCTACAGCTGTAAGCGGTTTGTTGAAACACGTAGCTCTGAAAGGAATGAATGGGAATATTCTTTCTAGAGTGTACGAATCCGCGTAGGAAACGTCGCCCACCGTGACGTCATCGATGCTCCAGCGGCCGGAGTCGGGGTGGGGGTGGGTGCGGGGCTTACAGGCAGCGATAGGCAGGCAGGCACGCAAGGCGTCGCCGGTGAGGCCGGGCGGGCAGGCGCACGAGGGCACGTGGTTGACGACGCGGCACTCGGCGGCCACGCCGCACGTGCCGGGGCACGGGTCGCGGCACTTGTTGCGCACGCACGCGCGGTCACGGGCGCAGTCGGAGCTGAGCACGCACTCGGGCCGGCAGCCCGTGTAGGGGTCGCCGAAGTACTCGGGCAGGCAGACGCAGGCGCCGGCGCCGCGGCGCTCCTTGCAGAGGGCGTTGGCGCCGCAGGGCGTGGGCGAGCAGGGCCGCAGGGCCTCCGAGGGCACTGGGCATACACGCACACGCCGGCTCACACAACCGCCCACGCCAAACACTCTCGTGATCAATTCTAGGACTGCGCTCGCTACTCGTTCTTTCCATACGTTCAAAATCTCCATTCTTAGGACTCATTCACGGGTTTCAGGCGTCTGAATTGATAATGGACACAGTAAACGTCCATAGTTTGGAATACATATTTGCTTATATTTCCGATTTGAATCCTTTCCTGCTATAGAGCAAATATCGCTTTCTTATTTACGCTCAACCATACAGGAAATGCACTGAAAACATTAGGCCTGAAAAACCATTCTTAATTCGTTAAGGCGCTGGACATGATCTTCAAGATAGTGCAGCATCAATTAACTATTGGATGCAAAATTCACATCTTGTAGTCAATCAGCGTTGACATATATTGTGAAATATATGTTCAGGGATACCGCAGACCATAAACAAAATCGACGAACAAGAGAAAATTTTCCACCAACTTAGCGAGTAAGTTGTGACAACAACGCTGAACCGGTGGAAATTGCTGGAATAAAATCATTCCTGTAAGAAACACACATTGTACAAAAATTACAATAAGAATGTCCCTCCTGGAAAGCAAAGGCAAATAACACAAAGTCCGCCGTGGGGGCCGGAACGGAATGAGCTGCAAGCGAGAGAGGGCAAGCGCCACCCGACGCCGCGTGCGAGGCGCCGCCCAACCGAGGAGGAGGCTTCGCCCTACCTTGCACGGGGTTGCAGCCGGCGAAGGGGTCGCCCTCGAAGCCCGGCGAGCACGCGCACACGGGCTGGTGGTTGCGCACGAAGCACTGCGTGTTGAAGCCGCACGAGCCGGCGCACGGGTCGCGGCACTTGGAGTTGACGCACGCCAGGTGCGAGGGGCAGTCGGAGTGGATGAGGCATTCGGGCCGGCAGTTGGGCGGCGCGCCCAGCATGCCCGCCAGGCACGAACACACGGGCCGGTCGGCCGACACGCGGCACTCGGCGTTGGCGCCGCACGGCGACGGCACGCACGGGTTCTCGGGCGGCGTGGGCGGCACGCGCGGCTCTGCAACGCACGACACGCCTCATTCGCTACTGCAAGCAGCCTCTTACTTGTAGGTTGCGAAATAATAAAAACTTTGATTCAGATGGCTATTAGCCGTATTTCGGTGAAAACTGAGTTATTACCGTATACTATGACCTTCGGTCTTCCAGGTTGTATTTGTTAGTAATATTAAAAATTGAAGACACAAAACAGTACAGTAAAGTAGTACAGTAAATGTTATCATAGATTTCTTTCAGTTATGTTGTTGACATATTTTGTTTTATACTTGAAAATCAATTTCACTTTAAAGTGAGAGAGTACTTTCTTCTCTCGAGTCTTTCGTTATGATTGATTGATTGTTAGTGATTATGGGAGCCTCAAGTAATAGGGTCATTAGTCCCGTCAATGTAGTGTGTGTTTTTACTCAGGAGGAGGCGGAGTTATTCTCCTGTTGAATGGCGAGATCCGGCGCCGATCTACCGTCGGCTAAGAGGGTTTTCCTCAACAGGTATCTCCTACCATCGGGGCACTGCCCCAGGAGGGACTAGCTCTAAGATCGCGACCGATCTCCCGGCAGGGGTGATAGTGTAGTGCATGTTAATTTAAGTGTGGGTATGCCCTGAGCCATCTCTTCCGGTCTTTCCTTATGCTTTGGAGAAATTTTCTCTGGATATGGTTAGTGTTGCGGCTGTATAGCCACATTTGAAGAGCGCGCCAAGGTGGCAGCGCTCAGCGGCGAGCGAGGAAGTCGGCAGCGGCGGCGAAGCGGAAAAGGCGCCGCCCGAGCCTAGAAGGGAGGCTGGCCGGAGAGCCAGGAGCGGTGCAGCGAGTCTGCGGCGCCGCCCGCTTTAATAGCGGGCGCCGCCAGCCAGAGCGGCAGAGCGCTAGTGACTGTATCGAGTAGATTTGAACGAGGAGATTGTACCGTGTGGAAGCGAGTGTAGACCCGGGAGTAATCTTGGTTATTCTTGTGTATCTCTTGGTTGGACATAGCTAGTTTTTTGGTACATCTCCCGGACTTTTAATTTTTGATTTTGTCTTGTGAACTGGTATACTCTTTTGGATTCTGGAATTGTGACTAAGGCACTTTCTGTGATTCATTGTAATAAATCTGTGCTTATGAAAAGCGTGCGATTATTCTGAACATAACAGTTAGTATCCGCTGTAACTCCTGGATCGCCTCACCTTCCTTGACGCATCGGGTGAAGGGGTCTCCGGTGTAGGCGGGCGGGCAGCTGCAGATGGGGTTGTGGTTGACGACCTGGCAGCGGGCTTCGAAGCCGCACGTGCCGGGGCAGGGGTCGACGCACTTCTGCTTGAGGCAGGCGCGGTTGAGCGGGCACTCGCTGCTCACCACGCACTCGGGGCGGCAGGCGGGCGGCGCCCCCACGAAGCCTTGCTGGCACGAGCACACGGCGTGCCCGCTGGCCACGCGGCACACGCTGTTGGGCCCGCACGGCGACGGCTCGCACGGGTTGAGCGGCGGCAGCGCTGCGGGCGGAGCCAACACGCGTCACGCTGGGGCGACGCTTTCGACGCGCACTGGCCTCCCTACTCTTTCAAAGCCCCCACCCCCGGATAAAGCCCTTCAAGAACCATTTCCTTATTGAGTATGTTCATTTTGATGCCATCACGGAAACATTATCGCAACGTTCCTTGCGCTTATGTTGGTAACACACGGAAGCTTGTTTGATTTGCCCTATATACGCTTTTAGAATGGAAATGTACGTTTAATTTGATTGCGCATGCCCGCAATAAACGTATGTTAAAGTTGTAATTTTTTAAAGATGCAATTGAAAAAAATCATTTTTTTAACCCTCTGATGGCCAAATGAGGTGCAAACTTTCTTTTGAAAGTTATATCCTTAGCTCGTAATTTAATTGCCCTTACTTCATTATTGAGTCAAATTTTTAACGTGAAATTTATGTAAATATGAAAATTATGTGTTTATGGTTCTGTGTTCAGATAGACATGACACACACGTGCTACTGGTTCTGTAGATTTTGTGAGTTTTGAACTGTGCTACATCGCAACCGTCAAGTAAACTAATTGTAATTATGTATATTTCAGGTATATTTCCTCTTGACAATAAAATACATTTTTCGTTCTTTGACCATAATAACGATAATACTCGATAAAATATTGACGATATTACACGATTTTCCTTTTGCATCAATCAGGCGTAAAGCCCATTGCGATAACTGTCTCGGTGCTGGATGTATTCGCAAACATGGCATGTGGTAGTACTCACGTGTGGGCGGTATCTGGTGGCAGGCCTGGAAGGGGTCCCCGCGGAAGCCGGGCTGGCAGGCGCAGACGGGCACGTGGTTGACGACGCTGCAGTCTGCGTTGAGGCCGCACAGGCCGCGGCAGGGGTCGCGGCAGTGCTGCGCGACGCACGCCAGGTGGGCGGGGCAGTCGGCGCTCATGACGCACTCGGGCCGGCAGCCCGCGCCGTACGGGTTGCCCAGGTAGGGTGGGATGCAGGTGCAGCGCACCGCGCCGCTGGCGCCCACGCTGCACTGCGCGTTGTCGCCGCACGGCGTCGGGTTGCACGGGTCGCGCGGCTCCGGCGGAAGCATGGCTGCGGGGCACACGCGCTCCCGTTAGGGGCACACACACACAGCGAGGGGCGGACGCGGTCAAAGCTCAAACACGGAGGCCCTTAACTGTGATGCCGTTCAGTGCCTTTTGTAATTCTACCTTCTTATAAGAAAAAATAAAGTAAATAAGAAACACCCTTCTTGAAATAGGAGTACTCATACGCTATCATTAGCTACAGCTCCTTTGTTCCGATTGTACTTAAGGGATAGCAGACTCCTAAAATCCTTGAGGGACGCTGGGAATTAACAGTGGCCTTTCGTTCCTCTGGTTGCATTAAGTTGATGAAAAAGTGCAGTATTACAAAAATACTTATTTACATTACGTTTGTAATATATTTTATCAAGACGGAAAAGCTGCCGAGTCAACTTTTTGTTGAAAATCAGATATATGCTGCTAAATTCCCATAATCATTCTGAACATTTTTGTGTAATCAGAGAAGTTAAATATGTTTTGTTTGCTAGTAATTGGTGCATGTATAGTTCAAGAAACCCGATCAAGGAAAGACGAATTCTCTATTTACTCATGCTGGAAGATCATTTAATCACAGCATGGGAAAATATATCGCTCTATTGTAAAAAACGGTTTTGACAACTATCATTTCATTCACGGTAGTCTATGATGTGTAAATTTTTGTTTTGTGAGAACGTCTCTACCGCAGTCTTCTCTCTACTGCAGACAACTGTTTTGGTTCCGACCGTGTTCATTAAAAAGAGGAGTTGAACCCCTAGTCCCTGAATTGCAGATTCATGTATTTACTGCCACATCCCCGGAGCGCTGTGAGGTGCCCAACAATCCTCGCTTGTAAATTTCCCATGGAAGAAAACTTGGTAACCAGTGGAGAAGAGAAGGGCTTGACTCACCAGTGGGTGTCTTGGAGCATCCGATGAAGGCGTCGCCCTCGAAGCCCTTGACGCAGCTGCAGAAGGGCGTGTGGTTGACGACGTCGCAGCGCGCGTTGGCGCCGCACGCGCCCAGGCACGGATCGACGCACTTCTCGTTGACGCAGGCGCGGTCGGCCGGGCACTCCTGGCTGAGCACGCACTCGGGCCGGCAGTAGGGCGGGCGGCCGATGTAGTTGGCCTTGCACGAGCACACGGGCCGGCCCTGGCGCACCTGGCACACGGAGTTGGGCCCGCACGGCGACGGCTGGCACGGGTCGCTCGGCGGTTCACGCGACGGTGCTGCAAACACACAGGTCCACCTCCTCTTACCAGAACCAAAATTGGAGGATTTTGTGTTTAGGTACTACTTAGTAGTTTAGTACTTATTCGATAGTGTGATCAAAAAAGATTTTCTAAAGAATTTGGATTTATGTTGCAAAACTCCAGCGTGCTTAACACTTGCCAGAACCAACAGGCCATTAAGATCTGTCTCTCCAAAATAGGCCCTTTTGATGATTCCCTTTGGAGAATTCGAATGAAGGGCCAACATTTATGGACTTCCTGTTTAGATTTACGGTATATATTTGAAAGTGCTACTAAAAAAGAATTGCTAATATATTTGGATTTCTTAAGAAAAAACAATTAAACACAGGGGATCGTTATGAATCATTATTATGTATCATAATTAGAGCGATGATGGTTTTCCTGAAGGTCTACACTGCACGTAGTGTTACATTAATTTTGGGGATTTAAGAACATTCTAATATCGAGGTTGTGCTGAAAACGTTTGTGAAGAGTTTATAAGAATTTTACAGAAACACTAATTGATAGGCTGGCGGATGAGTCCGAACAAACTTTTTACTACCCTGCTGCGATATAGCGCGAAGGAGGATTTCATCTGAGCTGGTACTGTCAAGTTCATCCTTGTGCGGTAGATGGGCACGACACTTGCTTCGTATCTTCTACTTTAGTGATAGTGAAGATGAATACAAAGTAAAGGGAAATGACGTTCTACATATCCGTTCATGTCGTTTGAGGTCGCTTAGCGGTACAGTCTAGGGTCAGTTTGGGCTTGTGTGTGGCTCACGCCCAGTTGAGACACAAGGGTTTCGACGAGGGTACTTACGTTGGAAGGGCTTGGTGCAGCTGACGAAGGGGTCTCCGACGTAGGTGGGCGGGCAGCTGCAGATGGGGTTGTGGTTGATGACGGTGCAGCGCGCGTCGAGGCCGCACGTGCCGGGGCACGGGTCCACGCACTTCTGGTTCACGCAGGCCTGCGTCTGCAGGCAGTCGGAGCTGAGCACGCACTCGGGCTTGCAGGCCGGCGGCGCGCCGCGGAAGCCAGGCAGGCAGGAGCAGGCGGCGTAGCCTTGCAGCGACACCAGGCAGCGCGAGTAGGGCCCGCACGGCGACGGGTCGCACGGGTTGCCCGGCGTCACGGGCTCTGCAACAACGCACCCGTTGGGCTAATCCTTCTCCCGCAATGCCCCTCCCCACACGGTTCCCCAACGGAACACATGGGCTTTTATCCAGCCAACAGATGGTTACCCTTTACGCCACGATGGGATGCATATTCCACCATACACTAGACAAACACACTTGCAGGCTCCTCTGATCTGGGGTCAGCAGAACGCGAGGCCCTCCGCGACAACACATACATACAAAGTCAAGGGACAAACAACCACGCCCAAGGCGGGACTCGAACCCGAGACCCTTCGGACCGAAGCGCAGAGTCGGTACTCGCTGTTAGTCACCTCGGCCATCCAGGTCGGCAACACAATGGTTCTTTCTTTAAAATTTATTGTATCCGAGTAGTGGATAAACCAGTTTATCAATCAATTGAATCTTTAACCCCGGTTATCATGCAACCCTACAAGTTTGTTAAGTGCACGTGTACCTACCGGAATGTTAAGAAATTTAACATCCTTAGCAACGGATTTTAACATCTTTAGCAAAGTAAATAAACAACCGTCGATTTATCGCAAATCAAATGTTTTTTTTAAAGTGGCGATGTGTAAAACAAATCAGATTCAAACAATTCAGAATGAATGTAACTCATATTAGCTTTGGATAGAATTATTGTTAATTGAAATATTATGAAAATTGTTTAAATAGATGTATCGCATGCAACACCCCACAATATCGTATTAATGTACCGCAGCAACATAATTAATTTGTTTACTATCGCAGAAATGTAAATTTTTGTATAAATCGTGAGGTTTTATAGTGTCCGATAAAATGCTGAACATACCACGAAATATTAGTGTTATTACTGCCTCGTCTAAATTAAAAATTTCGGCTCCGCTACGCTCCGTCTCGATTTTCAACTTTTGGCCTTTGTAGTAATAACACTGATAACAGTACTAGGTATGTTAATAGCTATTACAAGTCTGAAATTGGATACAAACACTACAATAAGTTATCTTCATCAATGTTAACTCCAAAGTAACGAGATACTGACAATGGGTCTTGAAGTCAGTTGTCAATGGTTTTATTTTATCTGTCCGGGAGACGCCACTGTGTTCTAGACTCAGTTACCACCATTGCCTTCGTCATATCCATCATTTGCCCTGAGGAAGGTCGCGCTTTGATCCAAGCCCTATCTACCCTATTTAGAACGCGGCGTCTCCCGACCAGGCAAGAATTTATAAATGTCTGTAGTCGGTTTGAAATCGACACTATTAAGATGTAAATTTGAAATCAAAACAGTGTCTCAAACAGAATATGAATGTTTTGGATTTTTATTAGAGACTTTCCATGTAATAAAATATTGTGAATATTCAAATTTTCTTCAGTTAAGGATTTGAAAACCTTGGATATTTTTGATAATTGTGATTAGAATTGTGAAATTGAAGTCGGTGAAAATGCGGAATGTTAACTACACTTTGCTTGTCCACGAAGGGAGGCTGTGTTAAAAGGGCTGTACAATCCGAATAAGAAGAGCTTACCTTGTTTAACAGGATAGCAGGAGACGAAGGGGTCGCCGGTGTGGTTGGGTGGGCAGAAGCACACGGGCAGGTGGTTGACGGGCGAGCACTGCGCGCGCACGCCGCACACGCCGGCGCACGGGTCGCGGCACTTGTTGTTGACGCACGCGAGGTGCGGCGCGCAGTCGGTGTTGAGCACGCACTCGGGCTGGCAGCCCAGCAGCGGCTGCCCGAAGTACCCGGGCGCGCACACGCACGCCGCCGCGCCGTTCTGCTGCCGGCACTCGGTGTTGGCGCCGCACTGCAGGCTCTTGCACGCGTCCGTCTTCTCCTCCATGCCTAAGCCCACACACACACTCGTTATTTGCTGGCGGCGTCTACGGAAACGGTTGCGCTCTCAGGTGCTCGCGAGGCTTGGCGTTATTTGTCTAAAAGAAATGACCGGATCCTGTCTCGAACATTGTCAGATCGACGTTAACAACTATGGTTCGTGTGGTATAAAATGCAACGCCCAGTCAGCTTCTGTTGCCTTGCTGATAAGACAATCTCAGTGGATATTTCGAAACTTTATAAAATCCTCTTTCTCTTTGATGTCCTAGATGAAGATATTTCGTGTTTTTGTTTTACGATGATCTACTATCAGATGTCCAGAAATTAACGAGCACGTACGAAACTCAGAGGTAATGTTTGTGGGTGGCTCCAGTAAAGCGTCTGGGCAGAGACAGCTCCGAGCACTTTGTTCAGATGTGTTCATCGGGCAGGGAAAGCGATAAATGAGGCTGGTCATGGACGGATGGTCGCCGCTAGGTCTTGCTGAGTTTCTCTGAACACTTTCGACATCGCCGACAGTGTTCTAGTTCGGCACCGTGTGTTTTGTGGCGACAACGGAGAAGCTATGGGCAGTCGAGTGGAACCAATGGATAATGCGAAGTACTGAAGAGATATTTCTTGCAAAGGAATTTTTCTTCTTACGTTTGTGTTTAAGTCAGATCGGATAAAAAATTAAGCCAGTGTTACGTAACGAATGAAAAGAAAGCTGAAGATTTGATTCCATGACCAATTTGGATGTATGTCCAAATAAAATATCAAATTTTAATAAAAAAATGTTGGAAATATCTGAACATAATATTTTTAATAATAAAAATATAACATTCGATGTATTATTTATGTGTATGTTTAATTCAAATGTCATTAATTTATCGTAAAATATTTATTTGAAATCAAAATTATGTGTAATACTATTTTTATTTCGGCACCATTAAAATTAATGTGGGAATCATTTAAGTTTTTCCTTAGAATAACAAATACTTCTCATTTTTGAAAGAGTGCAGGTGGATTACACTTGAGAACAGGTTCTACGGACTAGCACGTTTAAGAACATTGCAATAGAGGAGAAACTAATTTCCTCACATCGTTTTCTCATGAGAAAAGTAACGGTTTAAACGTATGTAATCTGAATGAAACCGCCCTTTTCATTGCTATAGACAAAATGCTTTGGGAAAAAATGCGAACTATCTTTGTGAAATGTTTACTTCCAAAAATGAACACGTTTACTTCCAAAAATGAACACGTTTACTTCCGTAACGTCCGTATGATTTTATTACATGGGAGCATTTTTTTTATTTACTCAAAACTCAAGTAGTATAGGACTTAGTGTAGGGATCACAGAATTTTGAAAACGTGCACAGAATTCACTTCTCTCCATAGCACATGATACACAGTTTTAACTGTTTTTTGACGTTAAATAAATAAATAACTCGCGCTGTTTGGCTCAGGGGGGGGGGTGACTCACCGACGGGCGGCGGGCTGCAGTGCTCGAAGGGGTTTCCGACGAGGCCGGGCGGGCAGCTGCACACGGGCACGTGGCGCACCACGTGGCAGGTGGCGGCGACGCCGCAGGAGCCGGGGCAGGGGTCGCGGCAGCGCTGCTGGATGCAGGCGCGGTCGAAGGCGCAGTCGGAGTCGGCCAGGCACTCGGGGCGGCACTGCGGGTGCGCGAAGGCGTTGGGGCCGCCGCACGGGTCGCACACGGCCACGCCCCCGCCGAACACGGAGCAGCGCACGCCGGGCGGGCACGGCGACGGGTCGCACGGACGCGTCGCGTTGGCCGTCGGCGCTGCAACACACACACACGCGCACATGAAGAGACGGGGGAGGAGAAACTGGAAGTGGGTCCGGGAGAGGTTGCTCCATGGAAATAAGGCGTTGGATATCAGAGACACCTCATTGCGTTCACCAAGATCTTACATAGGAAACAAAAGTATTTTTGTGTCGACAGGCGGCATGATGAAGCGTGATAGACTATTGACACATGCTGACAGATGCGGTAGATTTAAGCTATATGCTTGCGAGAGGTTAAGAAGAACCAGTTGTTCAAATAATTTCCTTTTTTTACGCCAGTGAAGAAACAAAACATTTTAGCTACTGGAGAATCAGAAATAAAAATTCAATAATTATTATAAAATATTAATCTTAATTTTCAAAAGCCAATAGAGTCCAAATATCAAATGCTACAATTCTTAAGTACATCTGTCGTAAATTATTTATAAAAATATTCAATAACGTTTTTAATTTTTGAGAACTTTTAAACATTTTATGTTTTATGTATGTTTGGTTGTTATTTGTATTTCAACTTAATTTTAATAATTGTTATTATGTCTGACGATCTTGACTAAAAGGAGACAACGATTATTATGTTCCGCGTCACTAGAAGTTTGCTAGCCTGTGGTGAAGAGGCAGTGATGACTTACGTTTCTGAATGCACTGAATGAAGGGGTTTCCGGTGAGTCCGGGCGGGCAGGAGCAGGTGGCGGTGTGGTCCTGCACGGTGCAGATGGCGGCCACGCCGCACACGGCGCCCGCGGCGCACGGGTCGCGGCAGTGGCGCTGCAGGCACGCCTTGTCGGCCGGGCAGTCTGAGTTGAGCACGCACTCGGGCCGGCAGCCCGCCTGCGGGTCGCCCGAGAAGTCCTCCAGGCACGAGCACACGGCGCGCCCGTCCATCACGCGGCACAGCGTGTTGGCGCCGCACGGCGACGGGTGGCACGGGTCGCGCGGCGGCGGCGGTTCTGCGCACGCACACACGCTCTTACTATCGCTCTCGCTTGGGCGCATTTGGGACAAGAGGGCTGTGTTTTTATTTGGTACATAGCCCCCTAAGCAGCCGCATTTGACAATTTTTAAATTACACTCTTTTACGCATGCTCTTGTGAGAATAAATTTAATTACGTTTTATATTCATTTTATTACGTGTAAAGCTGTATTGGGTTTCTCTATAGACATATACTTCCCTATTTACAAAGTTTTTCAAACTATTTTGATATGGATGCAAATGACCATAGAAATTGACGGGCCCTTTCAAACCGAATCAATCGGAAACAACGACATGTGGCTCCTACTCCCTGCTCTGTGAGTTAAAATCCACTTTTCAGAGGAAAGGATTTCCTTTGAAGTACATACGCCAAAAATGATTGAATAGAACTGATACATTAATTTATATTTCTTAAATGCACGATGTGGCCATTCAGACTTCCTGCAATCTCAAGAAAGATTCACTGGAATTATGTATCTATGCCAAAAGTTGTTGCCGTCAAACCGATGTTGGTGTTTTTAGCTGTGACTAATGCTAGTAAATAATATTCAAGTTATTCTAATCATTGTAGCAATGTCACGAAAGATGACAAACATAGAATCCAAATAGATTTTATTTAATTTTCATTTTAATTTTGAATCCTACTGCAATACGGGCCATCCACGAGAAATACATTATTGATTTGCCCTTTCACAAATTGTTCATTCATGCGAAGGGTGTCAGTCGCTCATTCTTAGGAGGGTAGGCACGCACCTGGCGGCGGCGAGCAGCGCACGAGCGGGTCGCCGAGCAGCCCGTGGTCGCACGTGCACACGGGGTGGTGTCCCTCGACGCGGCAGCTGGCGCCGACGCCGCACGCGCCGGGGCACGGGTCGCGGCAGCGCTGGCCCAGGCACGCGTGGCGCGGCGAGCAGTCGTCGTCGGTGCGGCACTGCGGCCCGCCGCAGCCCGCGGGGCCCGCCGGGTCGCCCTGCTGCCCGGCCGGGCACACGCACATGGGGTGGCCCTGCGGGCTGGGCGTGCAGTGCGCGCCGGGCCCGCACGGGTTGGGCTGGCACGGGCTGGCCGGCTCGCGCTGGCAGCCCGAGTACGCGTCGCCCATGAAGCCCGGCCGGCAGTAGCACTGCTCCTGGTTGTCGCTCACGTAGCAGTCGGCGTTGGCGCCGCACGGCCCCGGCTGGCACAGGCTCTGCTGGGGCACTGCGCACACGGGGGACGCCCTTACTCACCCATGCCCTGCTGCTTTTCGCTTTGTCAGATACCTAATAATCTAAGCTTGCATCTATCGCGATGCGTCTCAGGAAAGTGCAAGTATCTTTTTACTGATGTGCATTCAGATCATGCGTTTGAACGTAAAGAAATGTTACGTTGTTACAAACTACTCTCACGCGAACAAAATCTGACGAAATGGTCTAATATCAATTTACAATTCCACATAAATCATTTTATATTTAAAACACAGTTAGCAATCATTAGAGAAGAGCATAATAAATAGCTATGCCTATGGAAGACATGACCATTGAGCGCGCAAGTTAGCTTCTCTGTAGAGATTGTCCGTGATCGCGTTAACTTTGCCTCGTGCGTTAAAGCAAGCGCTCACCTTGGCAGGCGCGGTAGGGGTTTCCGACGGTGTTCTCTGGGCAGAAGCAGGCGGGTTCGCGGTTGGGGTCGCACATGGCCCCGGCGCCGCAGGGGTTGGGGTCGCAGGGGTCTCTGCGGGGCACGCAGCCGCGTACGGTGTTAGGCGACTCGAGGAAGCCGGGCAGGCACGTGCATTGCGCGAAGCCGTTGGGCAGCAGCGCGCACTGCGTGTTGGGCCCGCACGGCGACGGGTCGCACGGGTTCTGCGGCAGCGCGCACGGCCGCTTGGGCGGCGCGCCCTCGAACTGCGGCAGGCAGAAGCACACGGGCCGGCCCTGCACCACGCGGCAGCCCGAGTTGGGCCCGCACTGGTTGGGCTGGCACTGGTCGCCCTCTGGAACTGAGCACACGCGCGCCACGCTCGTCAGACGCGGCCAGGCAAGGCGCAATCCAACCTCCATTCATCACAAATATTTGGCACCAAATGAAATAATTCAAGGCGTTGCCATTGCCAGCAAAATTGCCTTGACCATGTTCTTGCCAATGACAACGCCTTCGATTATTTTATTTTAAATGATAACGACAATTCACCACTAAACCAATACTATTTAGCACGGATACGAATGCAGTTCGCCCCCCCCAAATGTCATATTTACTGTAAATGACATGCTTAAGATCAGTACGTAATACTTATATTAATTATCTTAGCATTTTATTTACTAAAACATTACTGAAAGTATTGTGTGACTTCACTGTCTCTGAATGTACGCAGGATACTGCCATAGTAAAATGAACCATCTGAATCCAAGCAGACGTGTGAGTACTTACTGCAGTTCTGGAAGGGGTTGCCGGTCATTCCCTTGGGGCAGAAGCAGATGGGGTTCCCGCGGTCGATTTCGCACTTGGCGTTGGTGCCGCAGGGGTTGGGGTTGCACGGATCGCTGGGGCCTGCAAGGATACAGCAAAGTGTTTTACGGGGCTGCTCGTTGGCTTGAAGCGGGCGCGTGTGTGCGTGCGCGTGCGCTGACCTTGGCAGCCGAGGGCGGGGTCGCCGGTGTAGCCGGGCGGGCACTTGCACGTGGGGCGGTGGTTGAGCACCTCGCAGACGGCGTTGGGGCCGCAGGCGCAGGGGCTCTGGCAGCGGCCGTTGACGCACGCCTGCGCCGCGGGGCACTCGGCGTCGGAACGGCAGCCGGCCGCTGCGCACCACAGACACACACCGTCAGAGGACGCGACCACTGGCGTTTGGCAACTACGCGATGTCAGGTCTACTCAAATGGAAGAAGTAGAGATAGAATTTCGGCTGTTGCTCGACGTATTGGTCCACGTGCAGCTAATTTTTCACTAGGCTAGACCCGATCGCGCCCGAGCACCTCGCGTCCCGTTGACTCAACACCGGTGGCTTGCAGTCAAACGCTGGGCTAGGGGACTCCAAGGGGTTCCATTCACTTGAGTAGCCCTTTATTAACTGACTAGTTTCAAAGTAAGGTCTTCAGTGGTAGAGACGTTGAATCTCTTACTCACAGCTGTCTGATAGATTTTATTTCAAGTAGAAGGAATTATTTACAACATTGTGTCATATCCACGGATATGTCTCTGTGTATCTTCTAAATGACGTTTCGCATTTATAATTTTCCTACCATTCATTGTGTGCAATTCTAGTGCAAAGAGTGAGGGGAGACTTAGAGACCCAACCTAACCTGGGGTTAAAGCTTTTTAAACATTGGATGTTAATAAATATTTCAGTATTTTATTGACTATTCTATCAATTTCATTCTGAATTTACAAAAAAACAATAAACAAAGCCGTGCGAATCTGAATAAAATTTGATAGCAATTCACGTTGTCAGTATGTCTGTGGCATGAAAATGGCATACATGAAGCGTATGAGCGGATTCAACGGTTATAAAAAGGATTCAATAATTTCAATACTGCTCTTCAGAGCGTCAACGTTTGCTTCGGCGTTGTTCACCCGGCCTTACCTTTGGTGCAGTCGATGTACGGGTTGCCCGAGAAGCCCGGGCGGCACTTGCAGCTGATGCCGTGGTTCTCCGGGAAGCAGTCAGCGTTGTCACCGCAAGAGTCGATCATGCACGGGTTGATACACAACCGGTTCAGACGGTCACACAGCTTGTTGGGCGGACAATCTTCGTTGTACTGGCAGATGGGTTTCGGATCGGGCACTGGCATTGCAAGAGCGATATGCATACATAAGACGTCCATTCATACGCAACGTTTCAATATTTGTTTTTGACTTATCATTTTATTTTGCGTTAATATCAACAATCGTGAATTATGAATGAAATGTTTTAATAAGTTATTATCAATAATACACAATCGTGTAGGAGAAATGATATTTATATAATTTTAAATAGAACGACGAAATAGTTTTGCTAGATCTACTGCAAACTTTTTTGTCCCATTTTTTATTATATTACGTGAGAAATAATTTTTACCCCGCATTTCACTTATATTAACATGAACTTCTAATCTCTAGAAATTGTAGCGTTTATAACATATTCTTAAATCACTTTTCCGTGTTATAATTAAGAATTTTATCATGATTTTGCTCTGTGGATTTCAGTAGTTGTTTCTCTAATGAAAAATAGATACCCAACATGTAGTGATTAGTAGACGAATGAATTTATGTTGAAACTAAGAGTAGTCACTATGACTACTAATATAAATCGTTAACAAGTAGTGAAAACGATCGATTTTTTCATATGATTGTAAATGATAAATCAATTCACGACTCAGATAACATTTGATGGAATTGATTAATTATAATCTTTAAAAATAATGAAAGTAATGGTAAATCGTAAATGAGCAAACGGCAACCAAAATATGAAGTGATGGATCATCTATGACATTAGGAATTGATAAAGCGTCATTCAAAAAGTGGGAAAGGGATTGGCTGTGCCATTACGCTGTACGGTGATGGTGGAGAGTCATAAAAAATATGCGTACCCCACAGAAATGTCTAATTTGAAAACATTTAGTTAAAATGGTGGAATGGTCACGAAAGAGCTCTGAAAAAATATTTTTGGAAAAACAACACCAGAGTTGTTAAAACATTCGACGAGGCACCACGGTACCGTTTCGTAGTGTTGTGTAATTTATGCTTATAATAATGTAAAATTACAATCAGCGAGTGCACGTGCGTATTTCACGGAGAAGAGCTATATCCAAAAGGGAAGATTCAGAATGCGACACAGTACACTTGAAGGGGAGGAATACACCTAAACTGGAAATTGTTTGAAAGGCTAAAATGTCAATTTTGTTTGCCTATTTGTCAATGTCTGTTTTTGCTGGGGTTCGTCGAATGCGTTAGCGCACCTGGCACGCAGCCGACGTATCCGTTGCCCTGGAAGCCTTCTGCGCAGCTGCAGTCGGAGCCGTGGTTGGTGTTGATGCAGACGGCGTTGTAGGCGCACGGGTTGCGGATGTCGCAGGGGCGCTGGCACGCTTTGTCGATGCACGCCTCCGTCAGCGGGCAGTCGGCGTTGCTGGAGCAGCTCACTACCCGCCCACGCGAGGGCATACGGTCAGGGCGGAAGGGCGGGCTCGAGTGCGCGAGGCGGACAGGCACCGGAAGGGGGAGGCGCAAACGCTCTCCAACGAAAGGCTACTTGCGTAAAAAACATTCGGAACTGCTCTGGGGTGAACGTTGCAGGTGATGCAGAGTGCGAGAAAAACCTTCAAGGAGTGGAGATATTGTATCCCACGTTTCGTTTTATTAACGACACACTAAATACCAGAGAAATACAAATCTCGAAGGTAGATGAAATCAATTCTATTGCAGTATTGTTTATTATGGAATAAAATTGACATTTAGGAAACACTAGGATAATAATCACTGTAGTAATGACTAGTAAGCTTAGTCACCTGTATTGTTCAACCGACAGGTGGTAACCTACATATTGAAAAATTATTTTCTAGTAGACACAATTTATTCTACTTTACAGGTATTCTAGCATTCTGCAGTTACTTATGCAATTGAGAAGAAATATCGGAAGTGCAGGGGAAAATACTATTTAGCAAAGTAGAGGTTGTGAAGGTTGTGATATTCCGCATATGAAAAATCCCAAGTGGAAAAATACATTTGTGACAAAATTAAAAGTGCGTTGTAAATTTTATTCCGAATGTTTCTTACTCAAAATGAAAGGTGGTGCTTATATATTACAGTGACATATAGTCACGGACAGTAGAAACCATGAAGAAACGAAAAACAAAAAAAACATATCTTGATCATGTCTCCTTTCAAAGAATTTTCTTGTTTCCTGAAATTTCCTGAACACTTCTCTCGTTCTTTTCGTTCACTCCAATCACACACTCAGTCACACGCACACTCGCGTTAAGATTAAGTTCCAGCTGTGATTATGATTATTGCTGGTGAATGTGACCTGCGAAATGAGATTGATTACTGGAGAGAATCATCGGAGGCGGCCGTTAGACTTTTGTTAGCGTTTGCTTTGGCCAGTTGCGGTTTGCTGTACATTGATGAACATTCTATTTACAACGAATGAGTCAGAAGCTGTCCAGCTGGCGCTGGTTAAAAGAGCGGTTACTGATGATTCTCTCCGGAGTCCATCGCTCCTGGGAGTGGGGAGCCACTGGTCGCGTGCTGCACACTCGATGGAATGCCATCTATCACAAACGGAAGACAACAATCCCTACTTTCAGGCGTGGTAGAGGGGTTTATACACGATCCAAGAGTGGATAAGAGGAAATGAATATGAATTGCATCTTTTATCGGATCGAAAGAACTTCAGAAAATGGTGTTCGAATCTTTGGTGGTGAAATATAATGTTGAAACATTGACCGCATTCAATATTAGTTGTCGTTAAGGTCATCTCAACTGATCGAATTCGATTTTGATTTTGTTCCTTTCTTTAAACAATGTTTTTTTAAAAACTAATTCAAAGATGAGATCAAACCAGAGTATATTCCAGTTGTATTTTACTGTTTGCGGCAATTATAACACTTTTTGACCGGTTGCGACGTGCAACCGCAATTATCCGAGTCCTGATTAACCGAAGTAGTAATCAGGAAAACCAAGAAAATAATTCCTAGAAAACTGCGCCATTAATGTTTAAATTAATTGAAGCAGTAAAAGGGATGCCTTCACGGATTTTATGAATATTGAGACTTTCCCAAATTCGATAATCATCGGGTTTTCTAGTAAAAATTACGCTTGTCGCTTGCTGTTTGTGATTCTCGGTTTTAGTAGTCTCCTTGTGCTTATTTATTTATATATGTTCTGTAATTTGCAAGTCCATTTTCGACCAGTGGGTCCCCGGGCGGGAGCGGTGGGCGGGGTCTGTACAGGGCCTCGTTCTTACATGGCTCGTCCCGGAAGCAGTTTATGGCGGGGTTGCCCTGGAAGCCCATGGGGCACGTGCACACGGGCCGGTGCGCCTTGGCGTGGCAGCGCGCGGTGGGCGCGCAGCTGTTCGCGAACGAGCACGGGTCGTCGCACATGCCGCCGTAGCACGCCTCCATGTCGAGGCAGTCGTCGTCCGACTTGCAGGGCGTTTGGGTCTTGGTGGTCCCCGTGGGCGCTGCGGCGGGCGACGGGCGTTCATTAGAGCGGGTGGCGGGGGCGGGGCGGGGCGAGGGACGGGGTTAGGCGGCGCGCTGCGCCCCGAGGCGGCGTGACCAGTCAGCTACCACACGGATTCAACTCTTCTGCCGAGTTCGTTTCATAAATACACCCATTCTTCAGAAATAGGCCGAAAATATGTGGGAAAAATGTCTATATTATTACATTAATTTTAAGTGACTTGAATGTAAAGAAATTTCTTTAACTTGACAAAATGTTAGACGTTTCCGAAGTTAAGCTTGTATTTGGTTGATCCATTACAAATATATTATCTGAACGTGATCTATTACTATTTAATCTGAGAAATTCAATAATTTCTCGAATATACAAAAGTAAATTCGACAAGAGGGGCATACACGACAACTATTGTAAAATGATACTTTTTGTTTTGTACATATTTTCTTTTCACATTTTTGTTAATAGCAGGCTGGTCGCACTGACTCGGGAGTATTAGCACAGCGACAGTTTGAGAAATTGAGAAATGTTAAATTAAGTTTGCAAGATTTGCAGTTAAGGCTGTACAAAATACTTGAACTATATACAAATAGTTTTTAAATATTTACTAAAAAGATCTAAGATTCATTAAGAAAAAGATTACTTAGAAACAGATTTTAGCTCTAACGCTATTTAGACAGTGCCACAAGAGACAGTAAGATGTACAAGTTATATTTATACAGCTACAGTTTGTACAAGCTTTTGGAAGAGACGTGCTAGAGTCGTCTACTAGTTTTGACAGACACAGAAGATAGAAGAACACGAACATCTATTTACAAGTACTCTGTGGCGATTTGTGGGGGAGACGGGCTGCAAGCGCTGTACCTGTTTGGCAGATCTGGCCGGCATCCTTTGCATCCTTTGAGCAGGAGCTCGGGGTGGTAGTGGGTTCAAGTATTAAAGTCGTCGTTTCTGTCATGTCGTCCCCGACTGTGGAAGTGCCCTCAATTTCTGTGGTTACTTCGAAAGTCGTACTTTCCGTCATATCGGAAATCGTGGTGAATTCGGTCGTACCTGCGGTGGTCTCCTCGGTCGTACCTTCCGTCACGCTGGGTGTCGTTTGGTCTGTAAGCGTGGTTTGCTCAGTCGCTTCCGTGGTCGGTTCTGTCGTTGGGCTCTCAGTGGTTCCGACGACCGTAGTTTCTGGGATCGGGGGTGTGGTTCCTTCGGTGGGCAGGTCGGTGCCACTTGTGGTCCCTTGCGGTTCCGTGGTGGTGGCGGGCGCCTCCGTGGGCTGCTGTGTGGTCCCGGGCTCCGTGACGAAGGCGGTCGTCGTCTCGGGCACGGTTCGCTCAGTGTCCGGCGAGGCCGTGGTCACGGGGACTTCCGTGGGCGGCAGCGTCGTCGCGGGGGACTCAGTGGTGACCCCAGGCTCACCGAAGGTGGTGGTTTCCACGCCGGAAGGTAACGTAGTGGGGACTTCCGTTGGAGCCAGAGTGGTCGGGGCCTCCGTCTGGGGCTCAGTGGTCGCTTCGGTAAATGCCGGTGGTTCCGTTGTCGCCTGCGTTTCAGTGGTGGACGGTTCTCCGGGAAGAGGCTCTGTGGTTGGCTCTTGTGTCTCAGAAGCCTGCGTTGTCGGCTCTGTTGCACCCGGAGTAGTTTCCATAAATGGCGTTGTGGGTGGTCCTGTTGGAGGTTCAGTTGGTGGTTCCGTTGGAGGTTCAGTTGGTGGCTCCGTTGGAGGTTCTGTTGGTGGCTCCGTCGGTGGTTCAGTTGGTGCTTCCGTTGGAGGTTCAGTTGGTGGTTCCGTTGGAGGTTCAGTTGGTGGCTCCGTTGGAGGTTCTGTTGGTGGCTCCGTCGGTGGTTCAGTTGGTGCTTCCGTTGGAGGCTCTGTTGGTGGTTCCGTTGGAGGTTCAGTTGGTGGTTCCGTTGAAGGTTCTGTTGGTGGCTCCGTCGGTGGTTCAGTTGGTGCTTCCGTTGGAGGTTCCGTTGGTGGCCCCGTCGGTGGTTCCGTTGGAGGCTCCATTGGAGGTTCACTTGGTGGTTCGGTTGGAGGTTCAGTTGGTGGCTCCGTCGGTGGTTCCGTTGGAGGCTCAGTTGGTTCGGTTGGAGGTTCAGTTGGTGGCTCCGTCGGTGGTTCCGTTGGATGCTCCGTTGGAGGTTCAGTTGGTTCAGTTGGAGGTTCAGTTGGTGGCTCCGTCGGTGGTTCCGTTGGAGGCTCCGTTGGTGGTTCAGTTGGTGGTTCCGTTGGAGGTTCAGTTGGTGGTTCAGTTGGAGGTTCAGTGGGTGGCTCCGTTGGTTCTGTAGGTGGTTCGGTTGGAGGTTCAGTTGGTGGCTCCGTTGGAGGTTCAGTTGGTGGCTCCGTTGGAGGTTCAGTTGGTGGCTCCGTGGGAGGTTCAGTGGGTGGCTCCGTAGGTGGTTCTGTAGGTGGTTCCGTTGGAGGTTCAGTTGGAGGTTCAGTTGGTGGTTCGGTTGGAGGTTCAGTTGGTGGCTCCGTTGGAGGTTCAGTTGGTGGTTCTGTAGGTGGTTCAGTTGGAGGTTCAGTTGGTGGTTCGGTTGGAGGTTCAGTGGGTGGCTCTGTTGGTGGTTCCGTTGGAGGTTCAGTTGGTGGCTCCGTCGGTGGTTCCGTTGGAGGTTCAGTTGGTGCCTCTGTCGGTGGTTCCGTTGGAGGTTCAGTTGGTGGCTCTGTCGGTGGTTCCGTTGGAGATTCCGTTGGTGGCTCCGTCGGTGGTTCCGTTGGAGGTTCAGTTGGTGGCTCCGTCGGTGGTTCGGTTGGAGGTTCAGTTGGTGCCTCTGTCGGTGGTTCCGTTGGAGGTTCAGTTGGTGGCTCCGTCGGTGGTTCCGTTGGAGGTTCAGTTGGTGCCTCTGTCGGTGGTTCCGTTGGAGGTTCAGTTGGTGCCTCTGTCGGTGGTTCCGTTGGAGGTTCAGTTGGTGCCTCAGTCGGTGGTTCCGTTGGAGGTTCAGTTGGTTGCTCCGTCGGTGGTTGTGTTGGTGGCTCTGTAGGTGGTTCCGTTGGTGGCTCCGTTGGAGATTCAGTTGGTGGCTCCGTAGGTGGTGCCGTTGGTGGCTGAGTGGGTGGTTCCGTGGGAGGCTCAGTGGGCGCCGGCGTGCGCGACTGAGCAGTGGTGGCCTCTGGCGGGAGCGTGGTTTCTTCTTCAGGCGGTGGGAGGGTCACCTCAGCGGGGCCCTCCTCCTCGGTGGTAGTGGGGGCGGGGGCGGGGGTGGTGCCCGGGACCTCGGTGGCGTCGGTGCCCGTGGGCTCCCCCTCCAGGGTGGTGGGGGCGGGGCCTTCCACAGTCGTGGGCTCGGGGGCTCTTTCGGTAGTGGTCGGGGCTTCAGTGTCAGTGGGACCCGTCTGTGGTTCTGTTTGTGTGGGTGTGGTGGTAGTGGTCTCCAGGCTCGAGAGTGTGGTGGGTGTCATAGTTGGAGTTGTGCCGGTATCCGGGGCTTCCGTTACTGATAGAGGCGGAAGCAAAACAGAACAACAACAAATACATAGTTAGTGAAGTGCTGTGAAGTGAAAACTATTGGAAACTGTACAATCTAGTTCTGAAGTAATTATATACATGTTTAAAAAGATAGAATTATCAAGAAACTACTTAAGTATTCACAATCTACGTGCTATTTATTTAATATATTAATGTAGAAAAGTTATGACAGAAATGATTAAGATTTAATTTTTGAGATTAATTACTTGGAAACTGTACATTATTCTTTTAAAATCGTGATTACTAAAACAATACATTTATAAATTTTACAATTACATCACATATTTACTTTACATATTTATATTGGGGAAGATGGAAATGATACCACCACAAGCTTCAAAAAGCGAAGCTCAAGCGAGATTAGTGCCTCCACCGACATAAACAAACACTAAAACAACTCATGCAAAACACCACATTCATTCTCTGTTTTCTCTCTGACACTTCAACATACGACCGCAGATTCTTGTTTCATTTCATAATTCCAATGTAGTTCTACCCTTAGAAAATTAGCATGGCAATGAAAACTAGTTTGGGCTACAACCGTCCTGTTCCTTCAAAGAACCTGAGGAAGGCTACTGAGAGAAAGGTGTCCAGTCCTCGATTTTCCTTCTCTCCACAGCAAGAAGCTTTCCGTAACAGCAGGGAGGATCCCACGAACAACTTGGCATTCAAGAACCAGCATGCGGAGGAAAGTTCAGTCATGCTTGTGGTAAAGTTCTACAAACGCGATTGCCCACCGAATCGAATTAATGTAACTTGTGTTCGTGCGCTATACCAGTTTATTCTTTGGTAGATTTGAATTTGAGATGTAATCACCCCCCTGCAGAAACCATGCTAAGATATTGCCATGCTCCGCACTGTCTGCCTCAAACCCTTTGCCTCTCGCTTTTCCAGTACCACAGCCAGTGCAAAAGTAAAGGACTTTTCGTAGGATTCAGAACAACAAATACAGGTCTATCAAGTTGACAAAGAAAGCTCAGCACAATTGTAGAGACAGTGCAAAGTGAAGGATAGTTTTCAACAAGGGATACCTTCTGAATCCTACTTCATACACAGGGGACCTATTCACCTCAGTTTGGATGATGGTAAATACACACATATAATTAATGGAAGTAACATTCTGAAAGAGAAATGTAAGTCAGTAGAAAAGTTAAGATGTGTTGCCATTTCAATATTGGAAACCACAGATATAGAGGTATGGTAAAAGAGAACAATAAGATAATGGATATCTGGCAAGGTAAGCGATGGAATGTAATTCCGAAAACGGAGGAGGAAGTGGTGAGGATAAAGAGAAATCAAATAGGTTGTTAGAAAACGCATGCATATTTTACAGTAGTGACGAGAGTGTTATTGTGGAAGAGGAAGTTAGCGAGAGAATCAAGAGTCGTTCTCCGGTGCTCGGACGTGGCGTGTGGTGGCGCTCTGCTCTGGGCCAGCTGGGCTGCTGCTTCTTCTTCTTCTTCTTCTTCTCGGCCTGTGAGGGCGCCGGGCGTCGCGCCTCCTGCCCTGGGTTAGTCCGCGTCGGGGCCTCGCCGGGGGGTTAGAAGAGATCCGGCGCCGAGACTGCTTCGGGGGTTAGTGGGCGAGGGGAGGGGAGTGGGGGTCAGAGGGGAGACAACGCATCAAAACAGCAACACACCCCAAGGGGGCGGGGCGGAGGGGGGCGCAGGTGCGTGACGTGGGCGCCCTACCTTTGATGCAGCCACCAGTGGTCGGGTCGCAGGTCATGCCCGGTGGGCAGTGTTCGCAGCCAGTCGTTGTGCCCGGGTTGTACGCTGCAAAGAGAGCCCGTCAGGCCACGCAGCCCGAACAACGTTCGTCTCTCGCCCCAGAAACGCAACAAAGCGATTTCGCTTTTCACAAATTAGTTGCGTTTCCTTGTCTTTTTCGCGTTCAAAAGTCAGGAACAAGGCTTTGTGCCAGACATTCGATGTTGGATTTATCTCACAGAACGTAATGTACTTTAGCTTTTGCTAATTCGCTGACTTGGTGACAAATGTGAAACTAGGAGCTCTATTTACGTGGTTTAAATTCATGCTATATACTTGGATTCTAAAGTAAATTCATAATATTTTTTGTGTTGTAGTGAGTGGATCAATAGGTAAACAGTTTGAAAATTACAAAAAAAGTATTTTACTTGGTCTCCTTGTTTTTAACGTGTTTTCCATATGAGTTTAATTTGTTATTCACAGTAAATAATTCGAATATCCTTTTTGCAGCAACTCTAGCTTTTCAAAAAACTACGAGCAGTCATTCCACATACTGGAATAGTGAGAGTACAACAGTTATTCTTTGGGATGAAGACATTTCTTCGAACTTCACCCATGAAAAACCTATTTTACTCAAATATTTACTTCCTGTGTTCAAAAATGTTTGATACATATAAAAAATGCTTGTCAGTACAGGATTTCCGTATAAAGATTGAACCATATCGATGTACGTACCTGTGGGAATGCAATGGCAACCATCACATGTGGAACCTCGACGGCAGTCCGTTGACTTCTGGCACTCGCAAACTGCAAAAGAGTAGTCGCAAGACATGCTCATTTTGGGTATTTCCACTAATGTCTGACCTAATTACAATAGTTCTGTGAATAGTCTTGAATTTAAAGTTTTCATTTAAGGTAATTTTTCTCTTACATGGAATTTCTAATAGTGTTAAAACGCAAGTTTTTATGTTTTTCAGTCAGTTGTGCTTCAAATGTGTGGATTCTACATTTCTGGAATAATCGGTGTTATATAATTTGAGGTACTGAACCTGTGAGTAAAGAATGTTAATATTTTAGATTCAATGGTATTTAAACGAAGGATGCCGACTTGTGTTTAATTTGATGCAATATAATTCATGATCACTAAATCAACTAATATATTTACTGTAACAACATGAGATCCTCTCTGGGGAAGGGTATCTACAAACTACCGATAATTTGGGAAGTTTTCCAAAAATAGCCACACATATCAGTCTGAAGATGAACTTGTATCAGTAGGATGCAGATGTCATTAGCAAGAATCTTGCTTGAAGGCTGCGCGTTTCTCGTAAACACATGAGGGTAGTAATATTATGTTAAGATATCTTGACTAGTACTGAAGTGACCTGCCATAAATATGAATATTAATTTTGGAATATCAAAGTAGAGAAAATAATGTTCTTCTTTGTAAGAATTGAAAGGCGAATCTTCGTGCTGGGCAGTCCGTCCACTTACCCGAGACGCAGACTGGTTGGTGGTCGCGGACTTCGCAGTCCTGCTGCAGGTTGCAGGGGTTGGAGACGGTGCACGGGTTCTGGCACTTGCCCTTGAGGCAGGCCGTGTGCGAAGGGCACTGCGCGTTGCTCGAGCAGCTGATGACTGTCAACGGAAGCGCATGTTAGGCAGGGAAATCGCGCCCGCTGCTCCTCTTTGCTAGCTCTTTACTCATGACTTTATGCGTTAATGAATTAAAAGTATGCTTGTATTTAATTTATGTTTGTCGTCTTAAAACAAAATGTAAAGTTCATTTTAAAAATGTATTTAAATCAACAAATTTTATAAACTTGAGTCTTTTAAGTATTTTTGGTAAAGTAATATTATGTTTGGAGCAACAATTAAAACGTGTCTGAAACAAAATGAAGGAAATATAATATGAAACTGTATTTGCACAAGAACATAATACAGAAACAAAAAAATCAGGAACAGTTCTGACATAAAGGCACACCAAATTCAATCAGAAATGAAAATGAAGCACAAGCTGAAACAAAACGATATAAGCGCACAATTGAGGTTAATTGCTCTTAAGGGTAAAAGCTATTGATGGGCTGGAATGTACCAACCTAAACAAGGTATTCTTTATAGAATTAGTACTTTGTACAATACCTGCGAACAAAACGTCTGAACATCTCAGTGCGTTTGTGTATTTCCGTGTCCACCATCACCTCCTTCACCGCTGCGCATTACGTCACCTCCACTACTTCCACCGTCACCATCACCACCACCACCACAACCCAAAGCAATACCAAGGCGTGTAAAAAAGAACTCTGTTGTATATACAAAGATGTGCAATCTAAAAAACGTATTCTAAAGACACAATCCAACATTTCGAACACATGTGTATATACAACAAACAACCTTTAGCGTGTTACGAGCACACACACAAGCACACGACAGAGGAAAGTTAGTGCAAGTGAGAACTATGTACAATTATATACATATATGTACATTTGTAGATGTATAGATGTCTCTGATGTAAACGCCACGAATTTGGTTTTCTGGCCGACTGAGCAAGTCTAAATCGAAATAATTTGAGGGGGTAGTGATGTTTCCGTAGCTTCGTTCGTAGGAGAAATACTCCTCAAGCGTGCTTCCTCAAACTAAACCATCATCACCGTCTCTTGTATTTCGAGTGAGACTCGCTCGTGAGCGAAACCAAATTCGGGCGAGGAGATCCCCGAGCGGCAGATGGGCGGCGGGCGGGTGCCTCTCTCGTGGCCCGCGCGGGGGCGAGGGGCGGGGCGGGGCGGGAGCGAGGGGGCGGGGCGGGGTGGGCGCCGGAGCGGGGCTCGCGGCCGCCCCATGCACGTGCATCGCGTGCAGCATCTCCGTGCAGGTGCAGGGGAGGGGAGGCTGCGTCTCAACTAGCATCGCGTTCAGAAAAGGCAGATACACCGGAATTACAAAACAAGCGACACCTACTACGAAACGGAAGCTGACAATTACATTTACTAACAAGTATCTAAAAGCAAACATTATTCTATGACACGCAGTAAACTAGGTCCTAATATATACTCTTGTGAAGTATTGGGATTCTCTTCAAACTCATGTACACTGAATATGAATTAAAAAATTTGCTATCATTAAGTCGATTTTTATAAACAATGTACAATTAGAAGAACTAGTTAAATTTAGTTTAAAATATGTTCTATCCAAATGATCATCATTTCGCTCTTTTATTTTAAGAATTTGCAATTAGTGATTGAGATTCATCACGACCCTTCCGACCCTTTGCTTTTTCTAGGAACTTTAATACATTTCGTGAAATCTTATCTTGAAATACGAATCGTTGGAGTTATAAATTCATCAGCGAAAGAAGTCATGTGTAAATCTATTGAATTGCTGTCCTTTAGCCCAGAAGACCGAGAGCGAAATGTGCTCGAAGGAGAGCACCTAACGCCGTTCCTCGAAGGCAGCCAGAGGGGCGAGAAGCAGTACGGTGGTCGCATGTGACCCAGCCAGCAGACAGACATTGCAAGTGGCGGAGGGACGGGACGGGAGGCGAGAGGGCTGAGAGAGAGTGAGAGAGTGAGAGTTGAGAGAGAGCGAGAGGGGGGCGTGGCGGGTGTTTACCTGCGAGTGCACTACAATCGAGGGGCGCGTGGGCGGGGCGCGGGGCCTTGGCCGGGGCCCGGGCGCACAGGCACTGGGGGTCGTGCATACGCACGTGGCACGTGGCGCCCTCGGGGCACGGGGAGAAGGTGACGCACGGGTCGACGCACGCGCCGCGCACGCACGACGCGGCCGGGCCGCAGTCGCGCGA
The DNA here is from genome assembly GCA_011170035.1 of Teleogryllus occipitalis. Taxonomy (NCBI): domain Eukaryota; kingdom Metazoa; phylum Arthropoda; class Insecta; order Orthoptera; family Gryllidae; genus Teleogryllus; species Teleogryllus occipitalis. Next base: position 124,229 of record BLKR01000591.1, on the reverse strand, counting down.
CGCCGCGCACGCGCCGCCCAGCGGGACCTCGGGGGGCGCGGTCGCCGGAGGCGGGGAGGAAGCAAGGTCAGGTGGGAAAGTCTCTGAGGGACGCGTGGTGGTGAAGACAACAGGCGACGTGGTTTCGTCCAAGTGTTCGGTTGTCACGGTGGGCAATGTAGTATCTGGAGAAATAGGGGTTGTAGACGTTGCGTTCCCGGCGCCAACGCGAGCTTCACGTGGAGTAGTTGTTCCCGTGTAGGAAGAGTCAGTTGCAGATGTAACCATTGATATGGTAGGTTCACGAGTAGTATTCGAAACAACAGATCGTGTAGTGCCGTTTGTAACCAAAGATTCAGTAGCTAAAGAAATATCAGGAGAAACAGATGGGATGACAGTTAAAACACTTGCATCGTCAACAGATACGGTCGTTTGAGAAACCCTACTTGTAGAATCAAACTTTGATGTTACTTTAGAAGTATCAGTTACAGTTTGAGAATCCCCTACGGTTGGAGACGACGATTGGACACCTGCCGGTAATGTGACAGACGGACTTCCTGTAGGAGGAAACTCCGTCTCACCTCCAGAATACGTGATGTAAGGTTTTCCTGTGTGTAGAGTAGTGTACATGCTTTCAGGCGTTGTACTTTCTGAGACACTAAGAGGAGACGTCCGTTCTCCCGGATAAGTTGGATATGATTTCTCCGTATAGCCTATAGTCTTCTCGAATTCAGTTGTAATTCCTTGGGTTCCCTTGGTAGTTTTAATAGGAACTCTATCACTACTAACGTCGGATACAGGCGGTGTCGATTTAGTACCAGGGTAAGGAGAGATTGTTTTCGAGGAAAAACCTGTCGTCTCCTCTCGCCCTGTAGTGGTTACCTCTGTCTGTACTGGTAGTTCCGTAGGTGAAGTAGCATATGGTGGCTGAGTCACGTATGGTGACGTCATTTCTCCCCCATAAGTTGGATATGATTTCTCTGTATAGCCTACAGTCTTCTCGAACTCGGTTGTGATTCCCTGGGTTTCCCCAGTAATTTCAGTAGGAACGCCACCCGTAGAAACGTCAGAAATAGACGGTGTCGACATAGTACCTGGATCAGGAGAGATTGTTTTGGGAGAATAACCTGTCGTCTTCTCTACCCCTGAAGTGGTTATCTCTGTGTGTACTGGCAGCTCCGTCGATGAAGTAGCATATGGCGATTCCGTCACTTGCGGTGACGTTCTTTCTCCCGGATAAGTTGGATATGATTTCTCTGTATAGCCTACAGTCTTCTCAAACTCGGTTGTGATTCCCTGGGTTTCCCCAGTAATTTCGGTAGTAACGCCACCCGTAGAAACGTCAGAAATAGACGGTGTCGACTTAGTACCAGGGTAAGGAGAGATTGTTTTCGGTGAATAACCTGTCGTCTTCTCTTCCCCTGTAGTGGTTATCTCTGTCTGTACTGGCAGTTCCGTCGGTGAAGTAGCATATGGCGATTCCGTCACGTGCGGCGACGTTCTTTCTCCCGGATAAGTTGGATATGATTTCTCTGTATAGCCTACAGTCTTCTCGAACTCGGTTGTGATTCCCTCGGTTTCATCAGTAATTTCAGTAGGAACGCCACCCGTAGAAACGTCAGAAATAGACGGTGTCGACTTAGTACCAGGATAAGGAGAAACTGTTTTCGGAGAATAACCTGTCGTCTTCTCTACCCCTGTAGTGGTTATCTCTGTCTGTACTGGTAGTTCCGTAGGTGAAGTGGCATATGGTGGTTCAGTCACGTGTGGTGACGTCCTTTCACCCGCATAAGTTGGATATGATTTCTCTGTATAGCCTACAGTCTTTTCGAACTCGGTTGTGATTCCCTGGGTTTCCCCAGTAATTTCAGTAGGAACGCCACCCGTAGAAACGTCAGAAATAGACGGTGTCGACTTAGTACCAGGGTAAGGAGAAACTGTTTTCGGAGAATAACCTGTCGTCTTCTCTACCCCTGTAGTGGTTATCTCTGTCTGTACTGGTAGTTCCGTAGGTGAAGTAGCATATGGTGGTTCAGTTACGTGTGGTGACGTTCTTCCTCCCGGATAAGTTGGATATGATTTCTCTGTATAGCCTACAGTCTTCTCGAACTCGGTTGTGATTCCCTGGGTTTCCCCAGTAACTTCAGTAGGAACGCCACCCGTAGAAACCTCAGAAATAGACGGTGTCGACTTAGTACCAGGGTAAGGAGAGAATGTTTTCGGAGAATAACCTGTCGTCTTCTCTACCCCTGTAGTGGTTACCTCTGTCTGTACTGGTAGTTTCGTAGGTGAAGTAGCATATGGTGGTTCAGTAACGTGTGGTGACGTTCTTCCTCCCGGATAAGTTGGATATGATTTCTCTGTATAGCCTACAGTCTTCTCGAACTCGGTTGTGATTCCCTGGGTTTCCCCAGTAATTTCAGTAGGAACGCCACCCGTAGAGACGTCAGAAATAGACGGTGTCGACTTAGTACCAGGGGAAGGAGAGACTGTTTTCGGAGAATAACCTGTCGTCTTCTCTACCCCTGTAGTTATCTCTGTCTGTACTGGTAGTTCCGTAGGTGAAGTAGCATATGGTGGTTCAGTTACGTGTGGTGACGTTCTTCCTCCCGGATAAGTTGGATATGATTTCTCTGTATAGCCTACAGTCTTCTCGAACTCGGTTGTGATTCCCTGGGTTTCCCCAGTAATTTCAGTAGGAACGCCACCCGTAGAAACGTCAGAAATAGACGGTGTCGACTTAGTACCAGGGGAAGGAGAGACTGTTTTCGGAGAATAACCTGTCGTCTTCTCTACCCCTGTAGTGGTTATCTCTGTCTGTACTGGTAGTTCCGTAGGTGAAGTAGCATATGGTGGTTCAGTTACGTGTGGTGACGTTCTTCCTCCCGGATAAGTTGGATATGATTTCTCTGTATAGCCTACAGTCTTCTCGAACTCGGTTGTGATTCCCTGGGTTTCCCCAGTAATTTCAGTAGGAACGCCACCCGTAGAAACGTCAGAAATAGACGGTGTCGACTTAGTACCAGGGGAAGGAGAGACTGTTTTCGGAGAATAACCTGTCGTCTTCTCTACCCCTGTAGTTATCTCTGTCTGTACTGGTAGTTCCGTAGGTGAAGTAGCATATGGTGGTTCAGTTACGTGTGGTGACGTTCTTCCTCCCGGATAAGTTGGATATGATTTCTCTGTATAGCCTACAGTCTTCTCGAACTCGGTTGTGATTCCCTGGGTTTCCCCAGTAATTTCAGTAGGAACGCCACCCGTAGAAACGTCAGAAATAGACGGTGTCGACTTAGTACCAGGGTAAGGAGAAACTGTTTTCGGAGAATAACCTGTCGTTTTCTCTACCCCCGTAGTGGTTACCTCTGTCTGTACTGGTAGTTCCGTAGGTGAAGTGGCATATGGTGGTTCAGTCACGTGTGGTGACGTCCTTTCTCCCGGCATAAGTTGGATATGATTTCTCTGTATAGCCTAGCCTACAGTCTTCTCGAACTCGGTTGTGATTCCCTGGGTTTCCCCAGTAATTTCAGTAGGAACGCCACCCGTAGAAACGTCAGAAATAGACGGTGTCGACTTAGTACCAGGGGAAGGAGAGACTGTTTTCGGAGAATAACCTGTCGTCTTCTCTACCCCTGTAGTTATCTCTGTCTGTACTGGTAGTTCCGTAGGTGAAGTAGCATATGGTGGTTCAGTTACGTGTGGTGACGTTCTTCCTCCCGGATAAGTTGGATATGATTTCTCTGTATAGCCTACAGTCTTCTCGAACTCGGTTGTGATTCCCTGGGTTTCCCCAGTAATTTCAGTAGGAACGCCACCCGTAGAAACGTCAGAAATAGACGGTGTCGACTTAGTACCAGGGGAAGGAGAGACTGTTTTCGGAGAATAACCTGTCGTCTTCTCTACCCCTGTAGTGGTTATCTCTGTCTGTACTGGTAGTTCCGTAGGTGAAGTAGCATATGGTGGTTCAGTACGTGTGGTGACGTTCTTCCTCCCGGATAAGTTGGATATGATTTCTCTGTATAGCCTACAGTCTTCTCGAACTCGGTTGTGATTCCCTGGGTTTCCCCAGTAATTTCAGTAGGAACGCCACTCGTAGAAACGTCAGAAATAGACGGTGTCGACTTAGTACCAGGGGAAGGAGAGACTGTTTTCGGAGAATAACCTGTCGTCTTCTCTACCCCTGTAGTTATCTCTGTCTGTACTGGTAGTTCCGTAGGTGAAGTAGCATATGGTGGTTAGTTACGTGTGGTGACGTTCTTCCTCCCGGATAAGTTGGATATGATTTCTCTGTATAGCCTACAGTCTTCTCGAACTCGGTTGTGATTCCCTGGGTTTCCCCAGTAATTTCAGTAGGAACGCCACCCGTAGAAACGTCAGAAATAGAGGGTGTCGACTTAGTACCAGGGTAAGGAGAAACTGTTTTCGGAGAATAACCTGTCGTCTTCTCTCTGTAGTGGTTATCTCTGTCTGTACTGGTAGTTCCGTAGGTGAAGTAGCATATGGTGGTTCAGTTACGTGTGGTGACGTTCTTCCTCCCGGATAAGTTGGATATGATTTCTCTGTATAGCCTACAGTCTTCTCGAACTCGGTTGTGATTCCCTGGGTTTCCCCAGTAATTTCAGTAGGAACGCCACCCGTAGAAACGTCAGAAATAGACGGTGTCGACTTAGTACCAGGGTAAGGAGAGACTGTTTTCGGAGAATAACCTGTCGTCTTCTCTACCCCTGTAGTTATCTCTGTCTGTACTGGTAGTTCCGTAGGTGAAGTAGCATATGGTGGTTCAGTTACGTGTGGTGACGTTCTTCCTCCCGGATAAGTTGGATATGATTTCTCTGTATAGCCTACAGTCTTCTCGAACTCGGTTGTGATTCCCTGGGTTTCCCCAGTAATTTCAGTAGGAACGCCACCCGTAGAAACGTCAGAAATAGACGGTGTCGACTTAGTTCCAGGGTAAGGAGAAACTGTTTTCGGAGAATAACCTGTCGTTTTCTCTACCCCCGTAGTGGTTATCTCTGTCTGTACTGGTAGTTCCGTAGGTGAAGTGGCATATGGTGGTTCAGTTACGTGTGGTGACGTTCTTCCTCCCGGATAAGTTGGATATGATTTCTCTGTATAGCCTACAGTCTTCTCGAACTCGGTTGTGATTCCCTGGGTTTCCCCAGTAATTTCAGTAGGAACGCCACCCGTAGAAACGTCAGAAATAGACGGTGTCGACTTAGTACCAGGGTAAGGAGAAACTGTTTTCGGAGAATAACCTGTCGTCTTCTCTACCCCTGTAGTGGTTATCTCTGTCTGTACTGGTAGTTCCGTAGGTGAAGTAGCATATGGTGGTTCAGTTACGTGTGGTGACGTTCTTCCTCCCGGATAAGTTGGATATGATTTCTCTGTATAGCCTACAGTCTTCTCGAACTCGGTTGTGATTCCCTGGGTTTCCCCAGTAATTTCAGTAGGAACGCCACCCGTAGAAACGTCAGAAATAGACGGTGTCGACTTAGTACCAGGGTAAGGAGAAACTGTTTTCGGAGAATAACCTGTCGTCTTCTCTACCCCTGTAGTGGTTATCTCTGTCTGTACTGGTAGTTCCGTAGGTGAAGTAGCATATGGTGGTTCAGTTACGTGTGGTGACGTTCTTCCTCCCGGATAAGTTGGATATGATTTCTCTGTATAGCCTACAGTCTTCTCGAATTCGGTTGTGATTCCCTGGGTTTCACCAGTAACTTCAGTAGGAACGCCACCCGTAGAAACCTCAGATATAGACGGTGTCGACTTAGTACCTGGATAAGGAGAGAATGTTTTCGGAGAATAACCTGTCGTCTTCTCTATCCCGGTAGTGGTTATCTCTGTCTGTACTGGTAGTTCCGTAGGTGAAGTAGCATATGGTGGTTCAGTCACGTGTGGTGACGTCCTTTCTCCCGCATAAGTTGGATATGATTTCTCTGTATAGCCTACAGTCTTCTCGAACTCGGTTGTGATTCCCTGGGTTTCCCCAGTAATTTCAGTAGGAACGCCACCCGTAGAAACCTCAGATATAGACGGTGTCGACTTAGTACCTGGATAAGGAGAGAATGTTTTCGGAGAATAACCTGTCGTCTTCTCTATCCCGGTAGTGGTTATCTCTGTCTGTACTGGTAGTTCCGTAGGTGAAGTAGCATATGGTGGTTCAGTCACGTGTGGTGACGTCCTTTCTCCCGCATAAGTTGGATATGATTTCTCTGTATAGCCTACAGTCTTCTCGAACTCGGTTGTGATTCCCTGGGTTTCCCCAGTAATTTCAGTAGGAACGCCACCCGTAGAAACCTCAGATATAGACGGTGTTGACTTAGTACCTGGATAAGGAGAGAATGTTTTCGGAGAATAACCTGTCGTCTTCTCTATCCCGGTAGTGGTTATCTCTGTCTGTACTGGTAGTTCCGTCGGCGAAGTCGCATATGGTGATTCCGTCACGTGCGGTGGAGTTCTTGCTCCCGGATATGTCGGATACGATTTCTCTGTATAGCGTGCAGTTGTCTCGATTTCAGTTGTAAATTGTTGTGTTTCTCCTGTAACTTCGGAAGGAACGCTTTGGGATGTAACGTCTGAAATGGCGAGTGTTGATTTAGTACCAGGATAAGGAGAGGTCGTTTTGGGAGAATACTCTGTCTTTTCTAGGTCTGTAGTGGTTGATTCTGTTTCTACTGTTGCTTCTGTTGGTGAGGGTGATGATGGTTTTTCTCCCGGGTATGTAGGATAGGATTTCTTGGTGTACTCTTCCTTGGGGAGTGTTACGGTGGGAATTTCTGTAACTAAAGTGGTCGATTTTTCTTCGGGGTAGGTTGGATATGTTTTGGGAGAGAGAACTGATGTTAGGTCAATTGCTGGTGGTGTCACCCCTGTTGTGTGTGTTTGGGAAGAGCTATTAGGCTCTTCTGGTATAACTGTTGTCGTTTCATTATCGCGTGATTTGTCGTAGTCATATGGCGTTGTATTAGTTGTCCTTGTATACTGGTCATATGCAATTGTGGTAGATTCTTTGCGTGTTTGTTGCGATGAAAAATCTTTACCAGATGGTGAATACATAGTTGGAATATACCTTGACGTTTTTTCAACACCCTGTGTGGGTGTCCTTTCAGTGTCCGAAACTGTTGTAGACATTTTAGTAACTTCCGGATATTTGGTTGAAATATAATATGTTGTTGATTTTTCACCTGGTTCTGGTGATATGTCAGTAAATATTGCTTTTTCTGTGTGATGAGGTTCAGTGTGATTAAAATATTCAGTTGATGTCTCGTATGGTTTTTGAGTGAACGTTTCATCTGTGACATTTTTAATGGTCTGTGTAGTAATAAATATTGCTGTGGATGTAAGTAGTGTTGTACCATTGGATGTTACAAACGACTTTGGATGATCCATAGTTTTTTGAGTGATATTCTCATAGTAAACTGTTATTGGAGTTACAATAATAGGTGGTCGTTCTGTTTCCCCAGCGCCGGGAGTGACAGTGACAACCCGAGAAACTGTAGTCTCGTCTATATCTTTAGTAGCATTAGATTTCCAAGATATTGTAGATGGTGTTGAAGAACCGAATTCAGTAATTAGTTCCTTAGTTACGGTGTATATTTTTTCCCCACTTGAAGTTGTCTGAGCATTTGGTTTTTCATCTGTTGTATTAAATGCATATCCAGGTGATGTGACTGGATAATTAGATACCCGCGACGTAATTTCAGATACGCGTTGTGTAGATCCAGTTGGCAAAGATTGCGTAACGGGGATTGTCTCAGTGAATGTTACTTCTTCCGTTGTGAAATGCGGATATCTCGATGTGGTATCTGGATATTTAATTACTTGCGGTGTAGTTACTGGCGTGCGCTGAGATGATCCAGTAGGCAATGATTCCCCACCAGGGAGGGTCTCAGTAAATGTTCCTTGCGTAGTAAAATCGGGATATCCCGAAGTGGTTTCTGGATATTTAGTTTCCTGGGAAGTTGTTTCCAATTTGTGTTGTGTTGTGCCAGTAGGCAAGGATTGGCGACTGAGGATTGTCTCAGTGTATTTTACATCTCCCGTTGTGTAATATGTATAACCAGGTGTGGCTTCGGGATATTTAGTTACACGCGGGGTTATATCTGATACGCGTTGTGTAGTTCCGGTTGCTACAGATTCCCGACCAGGGATTGTCTCAGTGTATTTGACTTCTTCTGTAGTGTAATCTGTATATCCAGGTGTGGTTTCGGGATATTTAGTTACACGCGGAGTTATATCTGATACGCGTTGTGTTGTTCCGGTTGCTACAGATTCTCGACCGGGTATTGTCTCTGTGTATTTTACTTCATCTGTCGTGTAATCTGTATATCCAGGTGTGGTTTCGGAATATTTAGTTACACGCGGAGTTATCTCCGATACGCGTTGTGTTGTTCCAGTTGCTGCAGATTCCTGACCGGGTATTGTCCCTGTGTATTTTACTTCTTCTGTCGTGTAATCTGTATATCCAGGTGTGGTTTCGGGATATTTAGTTACACGCGGAGTTATATCTGATACGCGTTGTGTTGTTCCGGTTGCTGCAGATTCCCGACCGGGTATTGTCTCAGTGTATTTTACTTCTTCTGTCGTGTAATCTGTATATCCAGGTGTGGTTTCCGGATATTTAGTTACACGCGGAGTTATATCTGATACGCGTTGTGTTGTTCCGGTTGCTGCAGATTCCCGACCGGGGATTGTCTCAGTGTATTTTACTTCTTCTGTCGTGTAATCTGTATATCCAGGTGTGGTTTCGGGATATTTAGTTACACGCGGAGTTATATCTGATACGCGTTGTGTTGTTCCGGTTGCTGCAGATTCCCGACCGGGGATTGTCTCAGTGTATTTTACTTCTTCTGTCGTGTAATCTGTATATCCAGGTGTGGTTTCGGGATATTTAGTTACACGCGGAGTTATATCTGATACGCGTTGTGTTGTTCCGGTTGCTGCAGATTCCCGACCGGGATTGTCTCAGTGTATTTTACTTCTTCTGTCGTGTAATCTGTATATCCAGGTGTGGTTTCGGGATATTTAGTTACACGCGGAGTTATATCTGATACGCGTTGTGTTGTTCCGGTTGCTGCAGATTCCCGACCGGGGATTGTCTCAGTGTATTTTACTTCTTCTGTCGTGTAATCTGTATATCCAGGTGTGGTTTCGGGATATTTAGTTACACGCGGAGTTATATCTGATACGCGTTGTGTTGTTCCGGTTGCTGCAGATTCCCGACCGGGGATTGTCTCAGTGTATTTTACTTCTTCTGTCGTGTAATCTGTATATCCAGGTGTGGTTTCGGGATATTTAGTTACACGCGGAGTTATATCTGATACGCGTTGTGTTGTTCCGGTTGCTGCAGATTCCCGACCGGGGAATTGTCTCAGTGTATTTTACTTCTTCTGTCGTGTAATCTGTATATCCAGGTGTGGTTTCGGGATATTTAGTTACACGCGGAGTTATATCTGATACGCGTTGTGTTGTTCCGGTTGCTGGAGATTCCCGACCGGGTATTGTCTCAGTGTATTTTACTTCTTCTGTCGTGTAATCTGTATATCCAGGTGTGGTTTCGGGATATTTAGTTACACGCGGAGTTATATCTGATACGCGTTGTGTTGTTCCGGTTGCTGCAGATTCCCGACCGGGGATTGTCTCAGTGTATTTTACTTCTTCTGTCGTGTAATCTGTATATCCAGGTGTGGTTTCGGGATATTTAGTTACACGCGGAGTTATATCTGATACGCGTTGTGTTGTTCCGGTTGCTGCAGATTCCCGACCGGGGATTGTCTCAGTGTATTTTACTTCTTCTGTCGTGTAATCTGTATATCCAGGTGTGGTTTCGGGATATTTAGTTACACGCGGAGTTATATCTGATACGCGTTGTGTTGTTCCGGTTGCTGCAGATTCCCGACCGGGGATTGTCTCAGTGTATTTTACTTCTTCTGTCGTGTAATCTGTATATCCAGGTGTGGTTTCGGGATATTTAGTTACACGCGGAGTTATATCTGATACGCGTTGTGTTGTTCCGGTTGCTGCAGATTCCCGACCGGGGATTGTCTCAGTGTATTTTACTTCTTCTGTCGTGTAATCTGTATATCCAGGTGTGGTTTCGGGATATTTAGTTACACGCGGAGTTATATCTGATACGCGTTGTGTTGTTCCGGTTGCTGCAGATTCCCGACCGGGGATTGTCTCAGTGTATTTTACTTCTTCTGTCGTGTAATCTGTATATCCAGGTGTGGTTTCGGGATATTTAGTTACACGCGGAGTTATATCTGATACGCGTTGTGTTGTTCCGGTTGCTGCAGATTCCCGACCGGGGATTGTCTCAGTGTATTTTACTTCTTCTGTCGTGTAATCTGTATATCCAGGTGTGGTTTCGGATATTTAGTTACACGCGGAGTTATATCTGATACGCGTTGTGTTGTTCCGGTTGCTGCAGATTCCCGACCGGGGATTGTCTCAGTGTATTTTACTTCTTCTGTCGTGTAATCTGTATATCCAGGTGTGGTTTCGGGATATTTAGTTACACGCGGAGTTATATCTGATACGCGTTGTGTTGTTCCGGTTGCTGCAGATTCCCGACCGGGGATTGTCTCAGTGTATTTTACTTCTTCTGTCGTGTAATCTGTATATCCAGGTGTGGTTTCGGGATATTTAGTTACACGCGGAGTTATATCTGATACGCGTTGTGTTGTTCCGGTTGCTGCAGATTCCCGACCGGGGATTGTCTCAGTGTATTTTACTTCTTCTGTCGTGTAATCTGTATATCCAGGTGTGGTTTCCGGATATTTAGTTACACGCGGAGTTATATCTGATACGCGTTGTGTTGTTCCGGTTGCTGCAGATTCCCGACCGGGGATTGTCTCAGTGTATTTTACTTCTTCTGTCGTGTAATCTGTATATCCAGGTGTGGTTTCGGGATATTTAGTTACACGCGGAGTTATATCTGATACGCGTTGTGTTGTTCCGGTTGCTGCAGATTCCCGACCGGGGATTGTCTCAGTGTATTTTACTTCTTCTGTCGTGTAATCTGTATATCCAGGTGTGGTTTCTGGATATTTAGTTACACGCGGAGTTATATCTGATACGCGTTGTGTTGTTCCGGTTGCTGCAGATTCCCGACCGGGGATTGTCTCAGTGTATTTTACTTCTTCTGTCGTGTAATCTGTATATCCAGGTGTGGTTTCGGGATATTTAGTTACACGCGGAGTTATATCTGATACGCGTTGTGTTGTTCCGGTTGCTGCAGATTCCCGACCGGGGATTGTCTCAGTGTATTTTACTTCTTCTGTCGTGTAATCTGTATATCCAGGTGTGGTTTCGGGATATTTAGTTACACGCGGAGTTATATCTGATACGCGTTGTGTTGTTCCGGTTGCTGCAGATTCCCGACCGGGGATTGTCTCAGTGTATTTTACTTCTTCTGTCGTGTAATCTGTATATCCAGGTGTGGTTTCGGGATATTTAGTTACACGCGGAGTTATATCTGATACGCGTTGTGTTGTTCCGGTTGCTGCAGATTCCCGACCGGGGATTGTCTCAGTGTATTTTACTTCTTCTGTCGTGTAATCTGTATATCCAGGTGTGGTTTCGGGATATTTAGTTACACGCGGAGTTATATCTGATACGCGTTGTGTTGTTCCGGTTGCTGCAGATTCCCGACCGGGATTGTCTCAGTGTATTTTACTTCTTCTGTCGTGTAATCTGTATATCCAGGTGTGGTTTCGGGATATTTAGTTACACGCGGAGTTATATCTGATACGCGTTGTGTTGTTCCGGTTGCTGCAGATTCCCGACCGGGTATTGTCTCACTGTATTTTACTTCTTCTGTCGTGTAATCTGTATATCCAGGTGTGGATTCGGGATATTTAGTTACACGCGGAGTTATATCTGATACGCGTTGTGTTGTTCCGGTTGCTGCAGATTCCCGACCGGGGATTGTCTCAGTGTATTTGACTTCTTCTGTCGTGTAATCTGTATATCCAGGTGTGGTTTCGGGATATTTAGTTACACGCGGAGTTATATCTGATACGCGTTGTGTTGTTCCGGTTGCTGCAGATTCCCGACCGGGGATTGTCTCAGTGTATGGTACTTCTTCTGTCGTGTAATCTGTATATCCAGGTGTGGTTTCGGGAGTTACCCGCGGCGATGTTTCTGATATGTGCGTTGTTCGTTCGGTTGATAATGTTTGTCCACTGGATGTTATTTCTGTGTATATTTGATCAGTTGTTTCTCCTGGTTTCGTATCTGGATGTTTCGTTGTATGTGGTGTGATTTCGGGTTTGCGAGCGGTACTTTGAGTGTTCTGTGTTTCACTACTTAGAGTTGTCGCAGAATATTTAGTTTGTTCCGTTGGTATCTCAGTACTGTTCTCCGGGTACTTGGTAATGGAAGGTGTAGATTGTGATTTTATAGTGTTTTCGATTGTTGGTCGTGTTTTCGTTTCGAAGGTTACTTCTGTGTAGGTATGTTCGGTTGTGGAATCTGTATATGTCTGAGTAGTATGTGGATATTTTGTTACTCGGGGTGTATCTGTTGGTTTACGGGATGGGGATGATGGAGAGACCGTCTCTTCACCTGTTGTGGTCTCGGGGTATATTGTTTCTTCAGTAGTGTATTCTTTTTGTTCTGTTGTGGTGTGTGTGTATTTCGTTGCATGCTGTGTTGTTTCTCGCTTTTGAGTTGTTGTTTCGTAAGGTTGTGTGTCCATTTGCAGAGTCGTGTCAGGATATGTCGTTTCTTCGGTTGTGAATTCGGTGTGTTCCGTCGATGTGTCTGTGTCTGCAGCGCGAGTCGTGCTCGGTGTGTCCGTGGGGGTGTCGTAGGGCGGTTGCTCCGTGACGTAGCCCGTGTCCTCCTTCTTGCTGGTGCGCGTGCCGGTGGTGGAGCTGGGGGAGGTGTGGGCGGCGGTGGGCGGGGCGGGCGAGGACGGGAAGAGGCGCGTCCGGACGCACGCGACCGCGGGGTCGCCGTCGTGGCCGAGGGGGCAAAAGCAATGGGGCCTGTGCGCCCTGACCTGGCAGCGGGCGAGCCGGCCGCAGTGCCCGGCGCAAGGGTCTACGCATTCTCCGCTAATGCAGGCCAGAGAGTCAGTGCACTGGGCATCCAACGTGCATGTGACTGGTGCACTGGTACTTGTGCTGTCAGCTGCTGTGAATACAATATATTACATATATACAACATTCCATGACATATTTACAATTTAGTTATCACTATGTACAAGGTGTCAATATACCAAAAAGTAGTAGATAGAGAGAGAGAGTATTAGAGAAGGATTAATAGTTACCAAACAATCTACTTACAAAAAGTAGTGAGTGAGTTCAGTTAAGAGGAAGACGAGCAAAGTATATACACTACTTTAGTGGTAAGTAAGTATGTATGTGAGATGGTAGGTAAGTAAATAGCAGTGAGATGTTTTGTACAGATGAGCTTGAAATAGGAACGAACAGGGAAGAGTAAGATTCTAGATAACAGGAAAGGAGAAGAGGAAACGTCCATTAAAAAAAATAATGGATAAATTGACGTCATTTGCAGGGACATTGGCTCAACCTGTTTTTGAGTTAAGCGGGACTGTCACCGGAAGGGTGGGTCCTTCTCCAATCGATTGATTTAGCCTTCTCCGCGCGTATTATCGCTTGAGCCACCTCGTTATGATTAGTGCAGCGGCGGCGGCGGAGGCTGCTGGCGTCGGGGCAGGGGCGGGGGCGGGGGCGGGCGGCGGGCCCGCCCCGAGTTACTCCAAAACCAACTTAGGGTACATTAGTCTATTCTATCCCGGCGCGCGCGGGGCTGGGGGCTGCATCGCGGGGCGCGCGGGTGGGCGTGGCGGGGCGTGGCGGGGCGGGGGGGGGGCTTTACCTTTGAGGCATCCGTATTTGGGGTCTGTGACGAAGCCGGGGGGACAGAACTTGCAGACGGGGCGGTGCTCCTCGACGTAGCAGGGCGCGGCGGCGGCGCAGGTGACGTTGGCGCAGGGGTCGACGCAGCGATAGCCGCGGCACGCGAGCTGCGGCGGGCAGCCCGCGTCGCGCAGGCAGATGGCCAGCACGGGGTTGCAGTCGCGCGTGCAGATGCACACGGGCCGGTGGTCCAGCACCTCGCACGCCTTGTCGGCGGGGCAGGGCGGCGGGCGGCCGTGGCGCGGCGCGCACGGGTTGACGCAGCGGCCCTCGGCCGGCGCGCACGCCAGGTTGGAGGCGCAGTCGTCGTCGCGCGCGCACTCGGCGGAGTCGGGCTGGCACGCCAGCTCGCCCGCGTCGTTGAGCACCAGCCCCGTCTTGCAGACGCACACGGGCCGGTGGCGGCGCGCCTCGCAGCGCTTGTTGGGGTCGCAGGCGAAGGCCGGCGGCGCGGCGGGCGCGCGGCACGGGTCGCGGCACTGGCCGGCGGCGCACGCGAGCGCGTCGGGGCAGTCGCGGTCGGCGGCGCAGCCCGGGGTGGTGGGCCCGCCGCCGTCCGCGCCGCCGCCGCCGGGCCGCGGCGTCACGCCGCCCTCGCAGCGCGGGTCGGGCGTGCAGGCGGCGCCCGCCGCCGGGCTGCCCACGTAGCAGTGCGGGCAGGAGCAGCGCGCGCGGTGCAGCACGGCGCGGCACAGCGCGTTCTCGCCGCACGCGCCGCGCAGCGCGCACGGGTCCACGCACTGTCTGTTCACGCACGCCTTCTCGTTCGCGCACTCCAGATCCGACTCGCACAAGCTCTCTGGGGGGGCGAAGCACACAACGCGGGGGTGACAACAGTGCGAAGGGGCAGGGAAGGACAGAAGACAGAAACAGCGATTGTAAGAACTGTGAAAGGAAACATTTCTCACACAAAACAACATAAATCGGTCCAGCCACATGCTCAGTGTCTAGGGGAAGGACAGGCCCAGCAAGATTCGGTGTGGAGGTGAAGCCGTGAGTGCCGAAAAACACAAAACTACTCCCAACTACTGGGCAAGCTGCCGTGGTATGTACAGCGGAGCGCGGGCTCCGTGGCGGGGCGAGGCGAGGGTCGCCCGGCCAGCCGGCGGCTGCGAACGAGAGCGATGCTTGGCTGCTAGACGGATGTGAGAATGGTCCTTTCACAGCTCCCAATCTGGCTTCATGGAAATGGCCACTTATGAGCTAGGGGCGGGGCGGGCGATTTGGTCCGCGCGTCAGAGAGCGAGAGCGAAGCTTTTTCCGCTGACGTGGAGAGAGACAGAGCGAGGCGGGCGGGGACGCGACCGCGCGAGGCGGCGAGCCGCCAGGCGCGGCCGCGGGCAGGGATGCTTTTGAGCCAAAGGCAGATTGGAAAACTGTGTGGTCATTCCACTTCTGTCAGCGCCGCGGGGGACGGGAGAGAACAAAGGGTCACGTTGATTATGCACATATGTACACTCCAGGAGAGAGATGATGGCCTATGAGATGCAACGTGATGTTATTTAGTTGCATGTTATAAACAAGACTATGAACAAAAATTACAAATAATACAATACAGATACATGAATTAATAAGGGTTACGTCATCTACCCAAACAAAACCCATGGACGCGAACCGCTCTTCAACTGTTAGGAGGCTGCGTGCAGAGCGGCACGCGTGTCGGGCTCGGCGCGGGCGGCGGGGCGGGGACAACACCGCAACCAACATTCCAATCGCAGAGCAGAGCTCGCGCAAATTTTTACATCATATTTATATCAAACACTTATGTACACAAACAGAGTTCGGTGTATCCCTTGTGCCAAAAGAAATGCGTGATCTTTACAACTTTGTACAGAGGGAACGGGTACAGAAAAATTGTTGGAGACCTGAAAGAGAAATGTTGTTTTAGGCTAAACGACTTTGATCAAGTGCAACGTCCAACGTAACGCCATTATCCTTTTTCGTGAAGTAATTAGTGCTAACTAACTAAAAGCAGCATTTTTTTAGCTTGATCAACTAAAAGTTTGTTCATCAATAAACCGTTGTGTTCGGGAACACGAACCAGGAAAAGTTATTTCTCTATCCCAATTGCTATGGAACCTATTCAAAGACTTAAGACTTACGTGTCTTTTTCTGTGGAAAATAACGTTTCCTTTTAGTTTGATGCCTTAGAGGCTGATGGGAATGTAATTTGACACGTTTGCATTGAATACTGGTCCTGAAGGAATCCAGATATTGTTAATATGGTTCTTTCTTAATATCGTCTGTCTCTTAGCCGTAAGTAATCTATATGTTCTTGAGCACTAAGTATACGCCTATTGAAACTATCACCGTAGCAGGTCGATAGGCGTAGCGTGGAGGGGCGGGGCGGGGCTATGTACAGCCGCCCGGGCCGGCGACACGCGCGCCAGCGCATGCCTGGGGCGGGGTGGGGGTGGGGAGGGTGGCGTCGGGGCCGGAGCCGCCTACCTGGTCTGCAGGCGACGTCTGGGCGGCCGCGGGTGCCCGGCGCGCAGCGGCACACGAAGGCCGCGCCCTCGCGCAGGCACTCGGCGTTGGTGCCGCAGCCGCGCGTCCGGCAGTCCTCGGGCGCCGCGTCCTCCGAGCCTGCCCCAACACACCGTCTCAATATGCTTCCTTTGGTGTGGCAACGGCCGACACGCCATGGGTGGGGCGAGCACCCGATGATCGTCGCTCGGTGAATAGTAATTCATCCACACTCTACTCTGGTTGCTCGCTACTCACCGAATACCGAATGCTTGGAGCAATCTTTAGAATAAAGGATACAAACGCCTAGAGCGTGTAAGGAAGCTAAAATAATACTTTTGGCTACATATATGAGGGGAAACTGACTGTACACATGTAACATTTGCTGTTGACTGTTAAGTAAACCATCAGGTACTGGCGTTTTGCGGGTACACGAAATGTTTTTCACTGCGTTAGAACGGTATCTGCCAAATTCCAGTGCACGAAATGCTTACCAGTCAAAGGTAAAAATCACATGTATAACATCGTTTCCCATTAATGTCATTGGCAAATGTGATTATCTTCGACCTTCTACACGCCTTGAAAGTTTGTAGCATTTATTGCCAGGCACCTGTATAAATGCGATGTGTTACACATTTGCTTTCTCACAGTGCCTACCACTCGCCTGTAGCTCTGTGCCCTGTTTTCTCTGCCTTAAGGTTAGCTCTTTGTTTTACGCCAGTGTGGCTTCAAAATGTTTATTTTTACAAAAAAATGTTTTCAAATTATAAGAACACACTACATCAGTTTGATGTTTCATCAGATTCAACAACTGGTGAGAAGAAACAGTTATCAGTACTTGTCAGGCCCCTAAATGCAGATACAATTAATATTATTCACTACTGGATGACCGCCTGAATGAAGTTTTACAAGGTCACTATTATGACGTCTTATTATTTTCAGATCAGTGTGAGACTTAAGTTTTGATTTTAACGTTTTTTATACGTTTGAGGGCTAAATGAAAACAAATAATAATCGTCGTCTGTCTCACATACCTAATATCTCGAAGTAAATGACGCAGTACATATATAGGCAAGATTTCCTCAGAATTTTTAATGAATAATGCATGTATTTGCAGCGACAAAAATGATTTTGGCGCTTATTGTGTTTGACAATTAAGAACATGAGGCTCGTTTCTGCTTGAGTTTGACTAGCCACTATCAAAGAAGTATAATACAATGCAATACTGTACGCAGTCTCTTTAAGTGAAATAAACATGCGTTCATGTTTACCCGATTTATACAATTTTCTGAATAAATTCTGTAGTGGTAGCAGAGATATTGTGGTACTCCATGATTATAAATGAAAAAAAATGAATGGCGGATGAAAAATGGCGCCATCCTAGGACCTAACGCTATGTTCACTTAAAGTGGTGTTTAATCTACGTGACTTGGAGCCACTGACAATGGAAAGAAACACGTGTATGGCTGAATTTTCTGCATAGTAAGTCGATGTGCGTCTGATGGTGGAGTACTCACATTCCTTGAGCGGGTTGCCGCTGGGGAAGCGCGCGGGGCAGAAGCACTCGGGGCGTCCGTCGGCGCCGCGGCGGCACTCGGCGCGCGTGCCGCAGCGCGTGTCGCGGCACAGGTCCTTGTGCGCGGCGTCGGAGCACACGCAGCCCACGTGCGGGTCGCCCGTGCAGCCAGGCGCGCACGAGCACTCCACGCCGCCGCCGGGCAGGTCGCGGCAGCGCGCGTTGGCCCCGCACGGGTTGCGCAGGCACGCGTCGCCGCCCCCTACGCACGCAATAATGACAATGACAACAACAACAATAACAACAACAACAACAACAACAACAATAATAATAATAATAATAATAATAATAATAATAATAATAATAATAATAATAATAAATGTCAATTTGTGGCGAGGCTCAGGCTTTAAGGCCTGCTCTTGCGCCTAACCATTTTAATGAATGTACAGTTTTAAAAATAAAGTTGAGGCGTTAATAAATATTAATTGACATTTCTAGTCACAGAGAAAAAAATATATTTGAAACTTCCATCTACATTATATTATCTATGCGAGCCGAATGAATTTATTGTCACTTTTGTTTATTCTTGAATTTTTGCAAAACGGAAATTCATGATCCAAGGAACATTCTTAAACATGAGTTTAAAATGAGCTATTCCTTATTTCACTTAGAATCAATAATTCTATTTTCGCACAAAATGTCAGTTATATTTAAATAACTTGTCAATAATATTTCCATCTTCAACTAATAATTTTTTTAAATTTAAATTTACCAAACAGATTGTAAATCCATTTTGGAAATACGCATGAATTGTGCAGATTTATTTTTAGAAATAATTGGTTATTATAATCATGAATAAAATGAGATCGAGGATTCAACGTGTTTCGTACAGTGCGCTTTCTGTAATAAAGCCAGTTAAATATTTTACTTTTCCCATTGTACATGCTGCTTAAGTATACGAAAAGAGAAAATGTTGATAATCCCGTACCCATGGTAGCCATGCTCATTGTTCTGCAGCGATTTTTAATTTCCTTCATTATACCTTGTTGGGCTTTTACTCCTCATCACATCCGCACATTTTTTGAGGTAGTCCATTAAAACATTTTCTAGCTAGGACGGTAAAAACGTTCATACCAGCCTAGACCGAATTTCCTCTAACTTTGTGGACGACTAAGAGTACTGAAGTGGCTTCTTTATGGACGGAATGTATAAAAAACACTGACGTTAATGTAAACAGTAATACTCATGAAAACAGTGATAGACCTATGACCATTTTGCCTCAATGTATTGAAATGTATTCAGCGTATTGCTGCGCATCATCGCAATTCATCCCCGAACTAGTCGAGCAGATCCCCCTTATTTTATGGTCGCGTTAAGAGGGTTGTGCGTGGCCTACCTTGCTTGCACTCGACCTCAGGGCTTCCGTAGTATCCAGGTGGGCAGGAACATTGCGCGCGGCGGTCGGCCACGCGGCACTGGGCGTTGGCGCCGCACGCGCCGGCCTGCGTGCACGGGTTGACGCAGCGGCCGGCGGCGGTGTCGCAGCTCTTGTCGGAGTCGCAGTCGGCGTCGCCCGAGCACTCCACGGGCTTGCACTCGCGAGATGGCTCGCCGCGGAAGCCGTCGGGGCACACGCACACGGCGCGGTGGTCGGACACGTGGCAGAGCGCGTTGGCGCCGCACGCGCGTCGCGCGCCCGCCGCCTGCGCGCACGGGTCGCGGCACTGGCCGCGCACGCACGCGCGGTCGGCGGGGCAGTCGCCGTGCGCGCGGCAGCCCGGCATGCACACGCCGCTCGAGCAGATCTGGCCCTGCGCACAACGCACAACAGAAACACAGTATTACCACCTTGCGGTGAAAGCAAAACCTTGCAATGGTATCATTCACTATATTGTTTCCCATCAAATCCGAGTCATTAATAAGTAACCCTAGAAAAGTTAAATGATCGACTAAAACTATCTACAAGCTAGTGAAAAATATTCTAAACTGTCCCGCAATACAGTATCGTCGTGCGGGTTGCCTGCTTTGACGTCATCTTCAGGGGCTTTCAGTTTACTTCCACTATCTAGTGGACATTTTAAATGTTAAATTTCATCAGTTAATAAAAGCGATAGAATATTTGGTAAAACATGATCATTGCATAATGAAAGAGCAATTTCCAAATACGTAAACAATTATGTCTTCATAATTCCCGGTGTAACATAGCGGATTACCGTAGTACCGGATTACTTCCATACAACAAGGGAGGGCCAGCGGGTTACCGTTATCAGCTGTCTTCTCCTACCAACTGGGTGTTATAATACAATACTCTAAATAAACAAGCAGAATGCTTTACGAGGTCATGGAGACAAATTCGAAAGATTCTCAGTTCGATTTTCGAGTTAATGCAAATGTATGCAAGTTATGCTAAGAACTTTTTTACGATAATAACTTCTACGTGTGTAAGAAGTTGAAGTAACTTGTGAACTGTAATACAGAAGTCTTAACATTCAAGATCATTATTTTTTTGGAAAAGAAGTGATCGACGGGAAGTCTACTATAACGGAACTCTGACGCTGTGACACCATGACCATGTTTTGCGAGAAGTTCGAAAGATTCTCAGTTTCATGGTATCATTGCATAATGAAAGATCAACTACGTAATACGTAAACAATCATGTCTTCATAATTGTGGGAATGTGGGTTTATGCAAATTTCTGCACGTTATGCAAGGAATTTGAGTAGTAATGACTTCTAGGTGTTTAAGAAGTTGTAAGGTGTGAGCAGGTACTCACGGGTGAGCAGGTGCCGGGCCCGGCGCAGCGCGCGCGGCAGCGGCCCCTGGCGCACGCCTCCCCGCACGCGCACTCGGCGGCAGAGGAGCAGCGGCGCGCGCAGTAGCCGGCGTCGTCGCAGTCGGCGCAGTCGGGCGCGCCCTCGTGGCAGCGCATGGCCGGCTTGGAGCACGCCACCAGCGGGTTGCCCAGGAAGTTGGCCGGGCAGCTGCACTGCACGCCGTGGTTCACCACGCGGCACTCGGCGCACGCGCCGCACGCCTGCTCGCCTTCGCACGGGTCTGCGCACCACACACACACACAACGCTCAGATTGCGCTCACTTCGACACGGGGACTGCATGGAAATTGGACGTGCATACAGGACAAGCTTAGGAGTGGATGTGCGGTAATAAAGAGGCATGATATTTATTTTATTAATCTGAAAATAGTCGCCCTGACACGAGTTTAAAACATGGTCTTGGAATATTATATTTATTATATTATCCAGGACATCCATATTTCTCTGAGAGAATTTAGGAATGCTATTTCTAAGCAAAGCTTGAATATTTATATTAATACCTTTCCTTGCAAGTTATATGACGTATGGAATAAACACATTACGACGCAACGATTTTAAATGGTATATGGATGTATATCAATGAGTAGGTTATTGACCATTATCTCATTTATTCAGGGCAACTGATCGGTATTTCATGGCTAACCGATAGCCACCTTGAGATAAAAGTAGAAAAGCAATCCATGAGCGTCGAAGAAGTTAACTTGGAAGGGGGCGCGTGCTTACTTCTGCACTGCTTGTTGACGCAGGCCTGGTCGTCGGGGCAGACGGTGTCGCTGCGGCAGCCCACGTCGCACAGGCGGTTCTCGCAGATGCGTCGCGCGCCGCACGCGGCGTCCGAGTTGCACACGGTCTTGCACACGCCGCGCACGCAGCGCTCGTCCGCCAGGCAGCTCTTGTCCCTGCGCCCCAACACCCCTCTCTCACACACACACTTCCATTACACTTTAATTTCAACATTTGATTCAAGAGGCTACTATGTTTGGCGGTAGTTTATGCAAATTTGTGGCTACAAAGATTACCATCAAAGCTTGTACTTATATGTTCAAGCAGAAAAAAACAGAAGAACATCATTATATGTTTTCGAGTAAATTACTAAGAAGTACTTGTTTCGATGTGACTTTTAAAGGTAAATATTGGTGTCTGACATTTTGGATTAATTTGATATTAGCCTTTGTGTTGGACCTTTGGGTTGTGTATGGGCATTTGTGTTGTCCATAAATGGTAATATCGCTATCTTTCACAATATCAGTTACTATTATTTACACCGGAACGCCTCTATCTCATAGAAGTAAAATGTTACTAATCAATGACTGAAAGATCTGTTCTTGATCGTAATGTTTGCAAAAATGCTCACTTAATGAAGAGAAAAATTCAAGTTCCTTTTGAATTTTTCAGAGATGTAATTCAAATATTTCTAAGCTGGGGTACACTTAGCAGTGCTGTTTCTGTTTAGCAATTTATCTCGTCAAATTCTATAAAAGAAAATGGAATCTTAACTATACAGATGCTGTTTTGTTGTCTCTTTATAGCTGTTTATGGCATCCCGGTGCGCTGATAAAGTGTGTGTGTGACTGTTTGGCCTTGCCGATAGAAGTTCTTTACTATTGTTTAGAATGAAGCGTTTTCGTTGAGTTGAATGTTTTTCCGTGAGTGGGCGGTGCTATGGGGATGTTGGTACGTACGTTCTGCAGGTGGCGTGGCACATGCCGTAGTAGCAGGTCTGTCCGGTGGGGCAGTCGGCGGCGGCGGCGCACTCGGCGCTGGGCAGGCGGCACGCGGCGGACGGGTCGCCCACCAGCGGCGCCGGGCACGAGCAGCGCGCCGCGTGCTGCACCACCTCGCACTGCGCGTTCGTGCCGCACGCCGTCGGCGACGCGCACGGATCTGCGCACACCCACACCCACACACACTCACTCACTAGCCAGTGAACGTTTAAACAATTAGCCAGTAATTGCAATTCTATAATCAACTTTCAATCGATTTTGTTGTATTTATTTTTTTAGTATCAATCCACTTTCCTAGTTACATATACATTCGTACCAAAGGGGATTTGGAAAAGCCCATATGTTTTGAGAACTGTGAACTATTGTGGATTTAGTTCAAGAATCCCCCTATTATTCTTACATTTGCTGCTATGCCCTTTCTTTCTATTTTACAAGTAAATCTGGAATATAGGATGCGTTAATGAGCAATAGACACGTTATGCACCACGTCATCATGACAGTATTGACTTTGAATTTTTTGATTGTTTCATTTGCAATTCGACATCGATAATTTTTCACATTTCGATTGTTGTCGTACTAAAAAGCTAGCCGAAAAATGGAACATAATAATTCAATTACTTTTGGTATATTTCTGATTTATATCTTTAATATACATTCACCACCAACGTCCGATAACATTGCAATAAATTTCTAAGAGAATTGTGGTGTCCCATTTTATTACAAAATAAAAACTTGTTGCTAAATTTAATTAAAATTGAAAAAAACGTGTTGGTATGGGATAAAAATGTTCAGTTTTCGGAAAGTCATAACCATTCGATTCCTAATTACGATCGACCAAGATAGCTCGGGGTAACAGATGATGTCACTTTAACGTCTGTATCCGGAAGGTCCTAAAGTTCGAGACCGTCGGTGGTGGATATTCGACTCTAGCTAGATAGCCGGTGCCCCGCTAGTAGAAACGCTCAAGAGGGAGAAACTCGTTAGGTATAGCATAATGTGAATCACGCCCCCAGACACACAAGACAATCAAAGAACACCCTGTTACTGGGAGGGGGTAGGGCACGCACCTTGGCACTTGGCGTTGTCGCAGTGTCGGTCGGCGGGGCAGTCGGCGTCGCTGCGGCAGCCCGCGGCGCACACCAGCCCCTGGCACACCTCCCCGCGCCGGCAGTCGTCGTCGCGGCGGCACACGGGCTTGCACACGCCGGCGTCCGCCACGCAGCGCTCGCTGGCCAGGCAGCCCGTGGCGCCGGCGCACAGCGGCCGGCACGCGCCCTCGTGGCACGCCTGCCCCGCGCCGCACTCGCGGTTCTCCGAGCACGGCTGCGCCGGCGCGCGCACGCACGCCACCTGCTCGCACACACACACGCTCAAAGACACTCTCCTCTCTTAAACACCTCCACTTACATGGAAGGTACTCTTCTGATTTATGTTTCCATTATAGACCGTTCCATGCTATTGTAATGAAATTTCTTTAAGTCACCGACCCCATTAGAAACCTCTTAAGTCCAATTCCCTACATTTTGTTATACAATATTTATGAAAAATCTGAGGAACTTATGGACACCTTGTGACAACAGGAAACTCTTCTGTTCGAAACAGAGATGAGAAATATTATATGGCTAATTTCTGTTGAATTACTAATTATAATTTAACATCTTCTAATAATAGTGAACCATAAAGATGAGTCATTTTTACTGGATCTCCTTGTAGTACTTAGTTATGTAATTAATTTTCCTAGTTTCTGCTAAAATTTCTTTTGGGACTTACGTGTTTCTAAGAAGAAGATGAAAATTTTCTGTCTTTACAATAAAAACTCTCTGAGAAGTATCTCGAGACAGAATATCGGCCTTCAACACGACTTTTCAACAACTTTTGAACTTTTCTTTCTTATTTTCGCAGAAACAAGAAATGTTCATCAACATATATTTTTGATGATTGTATATGATATTAGTTATCTTTTTTACTACTTTGCTTATACAATTACTTTCTTGCAAACATTATCCTCTCAAGACAATGTTGAAGAAATGTAAAACTTTTTAGATAAATGTTCAAAGCCGTTTAAAAGAGCCAAATCGATTTAATAAAATAATTCTTGTGATAATAAAAGCAGAAAATATTACTTCATTTATTTTGAAATATAATTTCAGTTAAATAAACTGAATGATAATCATTTTCATTCAAATGGGGAAAAATGATCTTGTTTTTGAAAACTGTTTCTACGTTTTGCTAATATATTTCAGTGTAAAATAGACTTCGAGTGACTGCTCTGAAAGCGTTAGTTGTTGCTGAAGCTGTTGCATTGGGATGGGGGAGGGGGGCTGGGCGCACCTGTGCGGTGGGGCTGGGCACGAAGCCGTCGCGGCACGAGCAGGAGGCGCGCTGGTTGGAGACGGCGCAGAGCGCGTTGGGGCCGCAGGGCGACGCGGCGCAGGGGTCGGCGCAGCGGTTCTCCACGCACGCCTCGCTCGCCGTGCAGTCGTCGTTGGTGGTGCACCCGAACACGCACATGTTGTTCAGGCAGATGTGGCCCAGGAAGCAGTCGTTGTGCACGCGGCACGTCACTGCAACAGCACACGACCATCCTCGCGTTCACCCAATCAATCAACGATTTAAAACGAATCCAAGTACTTACTATGTCACGTTTCCGGGTGTATCAATTTGCATAATTTGCATAAAGCGCTACTTTTCATCTACAGTGAACGTATTACATGTGACTACTCCACTCGTGAAATTAAAACCAATAGTTGCTAACTGTACATTCAAATGCCCCAAACAGGGCGGTGGTTCTCAAAGAGTTTATAGCTTTTTCTATCCGATTTTTCTTACCGTTTGTCCCTGCTGGCCAATCATAAACTGTGATTCATCTATCTTAGGAGATGGTATACATCGATCGCTATGTCGATGTCTAAAAGTACACGTAACCTCTTTGATTTTAACTAGTTTTCAGTTATTTTCAATATTTGGCATATTTTGTAACTCTACTGTACATAACTTCATTCGTGGAGTAGTCCTATTAAATATGACTCGTGCTTCGGAAATTCTCAGATAAATCCCCTCCTCGCTTCACGAGTTAGGGATTTATCGACAATTTCCAATGCACTAGTGGTTTTACCTCTGATAATCGTTATGAGAGCCGGAATACACAATAATATATTCAAATTGTAATTCAATGAAGATCAGAAAATAATACAGTTTAATAGAGTAAGAATCATATTTTCTGTTTAGAGTTAAATAAGAACAATTGCAGGGAATGTATAATAATTGAATACTCCGAAGTGCTGAGTACTCACGTATGCAATTTCCGTTGAGACATTTCTCGTTCATAGCGCAGTCGTCATCCACTCGGCACGTGGGCAAGCACATCTTGTCGTCCACACACGTGTGTCCGGATGCGCAGTCGGTGTTTCTCTCGCACGAAACAGGAACTGCACAGAAGAGATTCATTGTGTTTTTTCTTCATTTGTTACGGCACCCAGAGTCTAAACTTTGTGACATTGATTCCTCCTTTTTAGAAGGAATTGTTATTAACTAATTTGTTAGTTGCTGTGTGTGGATGGTAGTGTGTTGGAGTGACTCACCGCGCACGCACTCCACGTCGGCCTTGCCGGTGAATCCGGGCGGGCAGGCGCACAGCTTGAGGTGGTTGGCGACGTTGCAGAGCGCGTTCATGCCGCACGCGCCCTTGCCCGCGCACGGGTTGGCGCACTGGCCGCGCACGCACGCCTCGCCCAGCGCGCACTCTTGGTCCGACGAGCAGAATGCTGCAACGCACACGCTCCACTCAAATTCCGCACACCTGTCGCTAATAGCTACTAATGTCCTAGTTTCGTCGGGGCTAAATTACGAAACAAACGCTAGTAAAAATCTTAAGTTAAACACATCAAAAATGTGTCAACTGTCTGTTCGCTCTTGCGAGACAATTAAGGGAAATTTCTAATGTTAAAAGAAAAGCATAAACAGCGATTCGTTAACTCTTTTGTTTAATAGTTAATAAATAAATCGCAACAATTCAAAAGTGATATGTTATGAGTTAATAGAACAGTCTCATTATTATTGATGCTCTCTGATAATAGTGTTTTATTTATTGTATTTTCTGATAATAGACTTTTAGTAGAGTTAAATTTCTCTCGTCTTTTGCAAAGTTGAGGGCTTACGTCTGCAGGTGCTGGCGTAGCAGTAGGTGTTGGCGGGGCAGTCGGCGGCGGCGGCGCAGGGGCGGGGCGCCGGGCGGCAGCCCACCGTCATGTCGCGCGCGTCGCCCTCGTAGCCCGCGCGGCAGCGGCACACGCTGGTGCGCGCCTCGGCCACGCAGTCCGAGTTGGGGCCGCACACCGCGCCCTCGCACACGTCTGTCACACACACAAAGCGTTTACTCACATGCACTCCGACGGAAAAGACGGCGAGAAAACGACTATTGCAACTTTATCCCAAAAGACATTTCATCTTGTGCTCGTTCGTGAAAATCTAGTAGTCGTTCGTGAAATCCCCGAACTTGATCACAAAACCCCGAACTTGTTCATGAAAATCTTGAACTCGTTCATGAAAATCTTGAACTAGTTCATGAAAATCTTGAATTAGTTCATGAAAACATCTAAGTAATTCCTATAAACTCCGAAATCATTCCTAAGAATCCAAAGTCGTTCGTGACAACCTGAAACCCATTCATGAAAACCCCTAACTTGTTCACAAAAACTGCTAACTTGTTCGTGAAAATCCATAACTTCATCAAAAACCCCAAATACATTCACCAAAACTATTATTTATTTAATCAAAATCTCAGTCTAAATCAACAAAAGTCTGTCCTTGTCCCCGATATCATTGAAATCGTCCCTTTGAACACGTTGGTGAACCGGGGTATTGCTCAGGGGAACTCAATCACAAAATCCCGAACACGTTCATGAAAATCCCGAACTCGTTCGTTAAAACCTGGCACTCGTTCGTTAAAACCTGAAACTCGTGCGTTAAAACCGGACACTCGTTCGTTAAAACCTGAAACTCGTGCGTTAAACCTGCAACTCGTTCGTTAAAACCTGGAACTCATTTGTGAAAACCCTAACATTTCGTTCACGAAAACGCTGATCTCGTTTCCGATAACCTCGGTGACTGACCTTTGCACTTGGGTACGCCGGCGGCGCGCGTGCAGGCGGCGGAGGGCGGGCAGTCGTCGTCGCGCTCGCACTCGACGGGCGCGCGGCAGCCGTCGCGCAGCGGGTCGCCCACGGTGCCCGGCGGGCAGCTGCAGTGGAAGGAGCCGCGCGCGTTGGTGCACGACGCGCCCGGCGCGCAGGGCGCCGACGCGCAGAAGTCCACGGGCGCGCAGCCGGCGGCCGACGCCGGGTTGCCGGAGAAGCCGGGCTGGCAGTAGCACACCTGCGCACAAACGCTCGACTCAGCTCTCTTTGCGCAAACGGGATTGTCATTAAAGAGGATCGTAATGCTGTAACATCTCATTACGAGACCGAATTTTACTACTACAATACCCTCGAAATTATCCAAAACTGAAAGTCTTGAAGTTAATCGATGGGTCATTAGAAGATACAACAAAATAATTAATCGGAGAATTCCCATTTGCTGTTTCTTCAGCGTCGACTCTACATCACAGTGTTCAAGAGAAGCTATATATAATTTTTAAAATGCAAGAATGATATTTTTAGAAAATAAGTTACATACGTTCATATTTATTAAGATTTTTAATCAAGAATATTTAACTATTTGTATGATTATGATGGCTTATTTAACATTCAACTAAAAATGTACATTTCCCCTCGCTTTTGAGGCTCCATTAGCAAATAACTTCCGATTATCCCGTTTGTTTCGTTGTGTCGAACGTGCGTTGCGAGTGAGTGAAAGGGCGCACCTGTCGGTGGTTCTCGGCGGCGCAGACGGCGTTCTGTCCGCAGGGGTTGTGCGCGACGCAGGCGATCTTGCAGGCGAAGTTGTCGCAGAGCTGGTCGGGCGGGCAGTCGGGGTCGGCGCGGCACTCGACGGGGCGGCAGCCCTGCGCGCCCAGCGGGTCGCCGTGGTGGCCGTCGGCGCAGGCGCAGTGCGGCGCGTGCGCGCGCGCCGTGCAGTGCGCGTTGCGTCCGCACGCCGCGTCGCCGCACGCGTGCACGCACTCGGCCTGGCCCAGCGCGCTGGTGGCGCAGCGCTCGCTATCAGCGCAGTCGTCGTCGGAGCGGCAGCGCGCCTCCTGCACGCACAGCCCGTTGTGGCAGAACTGGCGCTCGGGGCAGCTGGCGTTGCTCTTGCACGTGGGCTGGCACACGCTCTGGATGCACAGTTGGTCGGGCAGGCACTCGCGGGTGCTGGCGCACGCAGCTGCAACACACAAACACACACTCACACCCTCGCACCACTCACACCGCTTTAGACCCCCTCTGCGCTTAAATTGCCATCGACTCCATTGACAGGAATTATAAATAAAGATGAAATCAGGTTTGCACTTAGTACAAAAGCCTTCTATGGAGATTTATTTACCTATTTATTTACTGACTTATTCATCATCATAAAACCGCAAATCCTTTATGTAACGTAGACGCAGGAAAGAAGTACGTTTCAGTGACATCTTGAACCCCTACCTTCTCTCTTTTACTATTCATGCTATTACTATTTTGCGGATTTGATGGTCTAATGCTTAGGTATAGGGCCGTTATACCCACGTTTGCGGGTTCAAAAGCGATCAAAGCAGTGGATTTTTAAGAACGAAAAACGCCTTCGTAAGCGTTCGGGGGAGGGGAGTAAAGCCGGCTGTTTCATGTTGTTTGTTTACTGCTTGTAAAAGATCAAGCCTAGAAGAAGCCTCGGGGTAAATTTAAATCGCCTGTCTCGTCGCCCGAATGATAGCTTCTTTCTCCGCTAAGGGTGAAAGGATTCTAGCGAGATTTGCGTGTTCAGGCGGAAGAGCAGGCTTGGAGGCCTGAGCCTCGACACCTAAGATAAGGCATCATTGAATTGAAGTCATAGTTGAATTATGAACATAAGTACCTTAGAGCGTTTTAAGGAATATGTTTGATAACCAAAACATGTTTTCTCCCGAGCAATAGAAACTATTTGCTTATGTGCATCAGTCATGGTACAAACAAATGCTTTCGACTCAAACAGATACCCTTATGTCCCGTTTCTAGAGTATAAAGAGTTGCTACTTTGCATCGAAGAGGAGCGAGAAGGGGGAGACTTGTTTTGAATTGAATTATGAATATAGATATCTAAGAGCGTTCTTAGAACCCTTTTGTTAACGCAAAACTTATCTCTCCTGGGCAATAGAACCTATTTGCTTCGGCCACCGGGCTTCCGTTCCTGCAAATGCTTTGGACTGCAAGAGATGGGGGAGGCTCACATTTGCATATTCCGTTGTTGCAGAGGGTGCCGGCGGGGCACTGGCCGTCGGCGCCGCAGTACTGCAGCGGCACGCAGCCCAGGTGCGGGTCGCCGGTGGCGCCGGGCTCGCAGGCGCACACGGCGCCGTGTTGGGCGGGCGTGCACGAGGCGCGGCGGCCGCACACGTTGGGCAGCGAGCACGGGTCCACGCAGCGCGCGTCCACGCACGCCAGCGCCTCGGCGCAGTCGCTGCTGTCCGCGCACTCCAGCCGCACGCACTCCACCTGCGCACGCCACACAACACTGCATTCACCAAGTACTGCCTTCTTCTGCTTACCAACTATTTAAAATAACTTTAATACGTTAATAATTTGCTCATACTTAAAGCACGCCAGTTATAAAAATTTGTTGGTAACACATTAAACTATAATAATGTGTGAAAGGAATGTCTCTTCATAATGAGAAATACTGTTTAAATGAAGTCCAAATAATTACTTTCTCGGTATTATGGCGGTCTATATTACTTATATATAAAATTACCATTCCATAGTAATAATGTTAGCATACTTTTTTGAAACGTGCAATGCTTAAATTGTGATTGAAAATTTACTTGCTAAAACTATTCTGATCTGTTGATAAGTGTACATAGTTCCCCCGCCTAAAGAGTAGATTTTAGATGTTAGGGGATCTGGTAGGCTTGAATAATGAAGTGGAAACTCTCTAGTTTTAACAATGTCTAACAAGGAAGTCGTACGTGGCGAAAAGTCGTACATAAAATATGTTGGAAGCATTAAAACGGAATAGTCAAGTGGTTTTAGCTTCGACGCGGTGAACACTCATATATAGTGAATAGAATTACATGTAATTGTGTAATATTAAGTTTATGAAACGTGCTGTCCTTTAAAAAAATATTCGTCTTCTTGGAAGGATATTTACTTTTTAAATTAATCTATCAGGCATTCGTGTTCTGATGTGCTGTCGTTTTGGAAAATCTAACCATAACAAAGGTCCAATCGAACGTTGGTAGTGATTCAAAAAACAATAAATGTAAACAGTCAAAAATAAATAAAAGTAAAATGATTGTCACATTATATTAATAATTTAACACTCACGTATCCATTTTCTTTTTGAACAATGAAAGTAACAATTTTTCAAAAATGAAACGTGTTTTCGAAAGTTTGTTTCTTCGATTGATCAAAAAGGAAAAAGAAGATGTGTGAATGTTGTTGAGAGGCGAGTGGTGCGTGCGACTCACGTGTGGGTCGCCGCGCGTCTGCGGCGGGCATCGGCAGGTGGGCGTGTGCGCGCGCGGGGCGCAGTCGGCGCCGCGGCCGCACGCGCCCGGCAGCTCGCAGGGGTTGCGGCAGCGGTTGTCCTCGCACGCGGCGGCGGCCGGGCAGTCGGCGTCCGTGAAGCAGTCGCCCGGCGGCCGGCAGCCCCCGCGCACCGGCTCGCCCACCAGACCGTCGGGGCACGCGCACGCGAAGCTGCCCGGCGTGTTCTTGCACCTGCCACCACACGCACACCCACGCTCTAGTACTCCACAACACAACGCTTTTACACAAATTGTACTAAAATTATTCAAACGAGCATTCCCATTAAATGCTTTTTTTTATAAAGTAACACGTAAGAATATTATTCAAACAATATTTCTAAAGGGTGCTGCCCTCCCATCGAAATACTGAAATGCTTGATGGATCTGCCCCTGACCCTAAGATATCTTCAAAGGCACAGTATTCCGACAAGGGGAATTCTAAGCATACTTTCTTTTGGTTATTTAAGGTCGCATCAACATCTAGCTCATTAGCGACCCCCTGTTGGAGTTATCGTTATGGTAACTATGAAGATGAAATGAAATGGTGATGAAAGGACGAACACAAATACAATCATGCCCGAAGCGGGACTCGAACCTATGTTCGACCCTTCGGTCCGAGATCACTACGACACTACTGCTTTAGCGATCTCGGCCACTAGGCCGGCTAAGCAGACTTTGAATTGCGTTTCAGTCAGTTGTTTGAAGAACTAAATATTTTGCACAAGCACGTACTTTCACGTAGTACTTACTAGATATAAGTATTTATTTAATTCTTGCTGAGTTTCTTAAATATTTTTACTAAGAATTTGGTAACGCCTTTATGGATTTTAAAACAAAGGTATTTCTTATCTGATTGAGTGGAGGGATTCAGCTGATATGAAAATTAGATAACATACATAAGTATTGTTTGTCATTTGTAACTTTTCGGAGTGAATCCATAATAGAGGTAAAGGAGGGTGGGTTGCACTCACAGGGCGGTGGAGTGGCAGGGGCTGTGCTGGCACTCGTCCACGTCGACGCACGTGCCGCCCACCAGCGCGTAGCCGGGGAAGCACACGCACTCGCCGCGGTGCGCCTGCGCGCGGCACGCGCCGCGCCCGCACGCCACCTGGTCGCAGGGGTCTGCAACACAAGCACACACACGCTCAGCTCCACAGCAAAGCCGAGCGGCCACACACACTGGCTACAAACGAATGTTTGATCACATCGTCCGAGAACTGTGAACGAAGTCCAAGGAGAAAAATGTTTTCATGTTGACAGTTTTATCACAGATATTTTTGATTGTTTAAAATTTCGATTGCAATTTCTGGATATTTAAAGCAATGCATTACATTGTATTATATTGGTAGCATTGTTTGTTAAAAGACGAGATGATGTTTATTTATTCTGGAAAAGTTATGTTTGTTTTATCGTTATTTTGTGTAAAACTAAATAAGCAGAGAGAGATATTATTCTAGTTTACGTGAATAGTCGAATTACTACATCTCTTTGCGAATTCTTTTTCCCCAATTACAATGACGTAATTGGACGTAGTGCTCAATGGGGTGGGGTGGGGTACTCACTGGTGCACTTGTTGCTGAGGGGGTCGCAGAGTTTGTCGTCGGCGCAGTCGTCGTCGGCCGTGCACTCCACCTTGAAGCAGCCCACCGTGGGGTCGTTGGGGTCCCCGAGGAAGCCGCCGGGGCAGGTGCAGAGGGGCCGGTGGTCGAACACGTTGCAGACGGCGGCGGGGCCGCACGCGGGGGCGGGGCCGGCGGTGGAGCAGGGGTCGGCGCAGCGCCCGCCGTGGCACGCCTGCGAACCACGCACGCCACTCAGCGACTCGCACAGCCAAGCCCCATTCAAACCAAGGGGAATACTATTATAAATGTTTCCGTACATATTTCAAAGAAACAACTCATCGTAAATCTTTCTCATTTTCTTGTGCTTAAAAAACAGATTTCTTTCTATTCTTTAATACTTTAGCCGCTTAGCATGAAAAGTTTATTCTTATATTTTTATTTCGATTGTCTAATATTGATTTTTTACATTTTTGGTCATTATTAAAGTGGAGGAGCAATATGCAACGAATAAATATATATGAAGGTTTATTTCTTTCTCTGCAAGGGGTGCCTTAAGAGCCTGCTGATTTTTTGACCAAATATAGAAAACGTAACCTTGGAGAAAATGTGAAGTAATGTATACATTTTTAATTCTGTTCGGTGGAGAACTACATTTTAATATATATATATATATATATATATATATATATATATATATATATATATATATATTATCTATAAACAGACTACGCTATATGAAATTATCGATAATATTGCAATGTAAAAGTTTAACTTATAAAAGTCGTTAAAAAAGTAGCGTATGAAACTCGATGTAATGAGTACTCGCCCGTATCGTAGTATCACACTCGTGTATCAACTCCCATTATTGCATCATCTTTTCATGTCGTACTATTGTCACTCAGATTGGGGGCGGGGACTGACCTGCGCCTCGGTGCAGTCGCTGTCGCGTACGCACTGCGCGGGCGAGCGGCAGCCGGGCTCGAGGAAGGCGTCGCCCACGGTGCCCTCAGGGCAGGCGCAGCGGTAGGAGCCCGGGGAGTTGAGGCAGAGCGCCGTGGGGTGGCACGGCTGCTCTAGGCACTCGTCGATGTCCCGGCAGCCCGACGGCGTCGACGCAAAGCCGCTGCCGCACCTGCGCGCACGCAAACAGCGCCGGGCACGTTAAGTTAACCTTACAGGAGAGCACTTTAAATTCGGTTTTGTTGTTACAATGGAAGTGGGGATGATTTCACAGATGGTTATTAATGGATTTTTTGCAATACCTTCAGGAAGTCAAACGACATTCCGACAAGTACGTTAAAACATTCCACTCTAGTAAAAATATGGACGTAATGACATTTATCACTAGAATGATGGAACTAAAGGTACATGAAATGCATTTCTGAAAAAAAAATCGTGACTGACTTATAGTAGCAAAAGGACATACTTTTTTTAAAGCTTTTCAACCTCCTTAAGGAAGTTATTTGCTTTTCTTTAAATTAAACTGTAGGGGAACCTGTAGGAAGAACACGTATGGATAACACAAACGCACACAAACATTCATGCCCGAGGCGGGATTCGAACCCGCTACCCTTCGGTCCGAAAGGACATACTTTGAATCTTTACACGCAGTCAAATGGAAAGAAAAAGGAAGGATGCTCTGAGAAGGCTGTGAGGGAAGAGAGTGGAGAAGCACTCACTTGCACTTGCTGCGCACGCAGACCTCGCTGGGGCGGCAGTCGGCGTCGGCGGCGCAGCCGGCGCGGCAGGCGCCGTCCACGCACAGCTCGCCGGCCAGGCAGTTGCCGTCGTCGTGGCACAGCTTGACGCACACGCCCGCGGGGTGCGCGCAGCGCTCGCCGTGCGCGCAGTCCTCGTGCGCGGCGCACGGCAGCGCGCACTGCCCGGCCTCGCAGCGGTGGCCCGACAGGCACTGCGCCGCGCTGGCGCACGCCGTGGGCGCGCGCACGCAGCCCTGCTGCGGCGCCGGGTTGCCCACGAAGCCCTCGGGGCAGCGGCACTCCGTCGCGTGGTTCACGCAGCGGCAGATGGCGTTGGGGCCGCACGCGCCCTCGCTCTGGCACGGATCTGCGCACGCGCGAACGCACCCGCTCACTCGCCGCGCCCTTCCATCTACTCGCTCACAACGGCAAATAGGCTAGTCCCTAACGCCTGCGCGCAAGTCGTATAGGCAACCCGTCATACGACCCTGCACGACGGGTAGTGTAGAGCGCGCAAAACGAATAATTACAAATACTGCTGCTTTGAATTGGTCAAAATTTACTTAGGAATGCGCCGAAATGAAATGCCTCAAAATATCTCAGGTTAAACGAGTAGAAGTAAATTTTAAAAAATATAACCGCAGGAGGAAAATTAAATACTCTACATGTGAACCTATCTCCACCTCAACATCTATTAATATTAGTCTTAAATTCAGGTACTATGATAAGTAACTAATGTGACCGAAACGTAAAATTTCCCATATTCATATTTTAGAAACAATGACAAAAAACTTTGACGGCAAATCAAGAAAACCGGCTAAAATTCTCTACTTAATAGTTTTATACTTTCTACTAAATAAACTTTCAATAAAAAACTTAACGTGTTTGAAACACTCGTTTAATTTGATGTGAGACTTCTTACGAGAACTTGAGAACAACAATTTAAAAACACCCAAACCTCAAACTGATAAACAATAGCTTTGAAATAGTAAGAATCCTGTTTGTGTGGAGAGCAAACGCACCTTTGCACTTGTTGTTGACGCAGGCCTGGTCGGAGGGGCAGTCGCGGCTGGAGCGACATCCCAGGAGGCAGACGCCGCCCATGCAGGCCTGCCCTTGCAGGCACTGCGCGTGGCTGGCGCACGGCACGTGGCACAGGTTGTGGGCGCAGCGCTCGCCCAGCGAGCAGTCGTCGGCGTTGCGGCACGCCACTGCACACGCGAACGCACGCCTTACCCATCGCCCTCAACGGCACGCAAGGCCATGGCAATATGAATCTGATCATCTCATGCATGAAAAGAGGCTATAGGGATCGAATGTGACGACTAGGAGAAGACACTTTTCAACGTAATGTCAATCACAAATGTTGGCATAAGAATAAACTGCTTTATTCCCAACTGCTCCTTTATAAGCCGCAACGGCTCGAGTTAAGCACGGATCCAACATCTCACGATTTACTTCCCATGAGTGAAAATGTGTTATACTTATTTCACAATGTTAGTGTCGAATATAACAAGAGAGTTGGTCTGGTTTACCATAATGTCATTCAACTGCGAATCGTATATTGCAGATACTAAACACTTAAGTTATTTATTCGATACATGTAAGGAAGTAAACGTGTGAACCTGATTTGACAGAGCGAATTGATCTTGATATGCCAATTGAAGCTTTAATAATTTAAAAAAAATTATTACTATGATAATAATGACAAAGTCATTCTTGTTGGTGTACGGGGATAAATAAAATCTGCACGTTTTTCTTCGACTTCAGAATCCCTTCTCGATTTTTTAAGATACGGAATTGAAAGATGAACAAAAGTGCTGATAATCGTGTTTGACAGTGAAAACTAGAAATGTTCGTTCTCGTGAAATTGAAACGTATTTACACCAGCAAAAAAATATTTTGATTGAAGGACTTTGATTGAAAAATCTTTGCTTGAAAGAACTTTGATTGAAAAATCTTGGATTGAAAGAACTTTGATTGAAACAACCTTGATTGAAAAATCGTTGAAAGAACTTTGATTGAATGAATCTTGATTGAAAAATCTTTGATTGAAAGAACTTTGACTGAAAGAACTTTGACTGAAAGAACTTTGATTGGAAGAACTTTGAAATAACCTTCATTGAAAGAACTTTGATTGAAAGAACTTTGATTGAAACAACTTTGACTGAAAGAACTTAATTGAAAGAACTTTGATTGGCAGAACTTTGACTGAAAGAACTTTGATTGAAATACCTTTGATTGAAAGAACTTTAGTTGAAAGAACTTTGACTGAAAGAACTTTGCTAGAAAGAAGTTTGATTGCAGTAGCGAGTGCGTCCCGTGTAGCCTTACCTTTGCACTGTCCGTTGTGGCAGACGTCTCCGCGGCAGTCGGCGTCGTTGGCGCAGGCGGCGGGCGAGCGCACGCAGCCGGCGGTGGCGGAGGCGGAGGGGCCGCCGGGCGCGGCCTCGAAGCGCGGGGGGCACGAGCACACGGGGCGGCGCGCGCTCACGGTGCAGAGCGCGTTGGGGCCGCACGCGCCCGCGCACGGGTCCACGCAGCGCCCGGCCTGGCACACGGCGTGCGCGGGGCAGTCGGCGTCGCCGCCCGGGCAGCGGCCCTCGGGGCGGCACCCGCTCGTCGACGGGTCGCCCACGTGCCCTACACACACACACGCTCACTCACCCTGCCATCCAAGTATATGAGAGGAACATTTATTAAAAGATATAAAACCAGCCTGCACCTTATTGAATCCTACAGAAAACTAAGTATATGAGAGGAAACATTGTTAAAAAATATAAAACCCCATCGTAAAAATGTTAATTCAATTTTACTAACTTAGGAAGTCACGAGAAGTACTGATCAACTTCGTTATTCAAAGACTACATATGTGCTAATTCATAAAATTAGGTATACGAGATTTTAAAAAATTCTAAAAGAAATCTAAAATTAAGTTATATCTTAAAGAAGTCTAAAACCCAAAGGTGAATAAAATAAGTAAAATATGTAACTCATTTATAATGTCTTAGGAACTCACAAGAATATCAACTTTATGATTTAAAGACTACGGATGTGATAACTCATAAAATTAGATAGATATGTTAAAAATAATTTAAAAAGTATAAAATACGACTGCAAATGTAAGTAAAATCTTCATTACTCAAATATTACAGAATTGCTTATTGGAGTGCAATATGTTCATAGAAGGAAGTGTCGCCTGATCCTGACTGCTAATTTTGAGCGCAGCGCACCTGGCGGGCAGCGGCAGAGGTGTCCGTTGTTGGCGCCCTCGCAGATGGCGCTGGGGTGGCAGGGGTTGGGCGAGCAGGCGTCCGTGGGCACGCACTCCACGTCGGGCAGCGGGTTGGGCTTGAAGCCCGCCGGGCACTGGCACACGGCGCGGTGGTCCTCGGCCAGGCACACGGCGTTCTCGCCGCACGAGTCCTCCTCGCACGCGTCGTGGCACGTGTGCGTCAGCCGGTTGCACAGCTGCGTGGGCGGGCAGTCGATGTTGTACACGCACGGCACCT
This sequence comes from Teleogryllus occipitalis, assembly GCA_011170035.1. Classification (NCBI taxonomy): domain Eukaryota; kingdom Metazoa; phylum Arthropoda; class Insecta; order Orthoptera; family Gryllidae; genus Teleogryllus; species Teleogryllus occipitalis. The sequence continues at coordinate 86,417 of BLKR01000591.1, read as the reverse complement.
GCAAACCCACACACACACACATTGGGCGTCTTCACTCGCCCAACCTTAGGAGCTCCTCTCTGACTCACTTCAGAGAATGTTTCTCAAAGTCCCTTACAAAGAGCTGGAAGTGTTGTTTATTATTTCAAAATAGAGAAAACACACATTATTTTTTTAAATTTATAACTTGGTTCTTTCTAGTGTTATAATAGACTATTCTACTCATAGAAGTAATGTATGCATTTAACGGTGTATGTGGTCTGCACTAATCTTGACAGTGTATTTAAAAAATTAGTTTATTTTTCTTCTTTACACCTCCTTTGACCTGAGATATTTCACTCAGAGGAAGCTGTGTGTATCGGTGTCTTTGTTGGATCATGATCATCTTATTTGTTACTATTAGGAAGGGAAGAGGGCATAGTTGAAGTAACGGGATATTACAAGGTGTTGTTTGAATCACATTATTATAATTAATACTTGATGTGCTTTGAAATCTATTGTCATAATTACTTTCATATAATGGTCTTATTGAATAAGACTCGTGCGTTTCAAAGTCTTAAGTCCCTGCATTTATGAAAGATTGGAATGTGTGCTCGTGATATCTGTGAGAGCCTTTCGTAAGAGAAGTTGCCAGGCGCTCACCTCTCGGCATCCGGCGTTGGGGTCGTTGGGGTCTCCGGCGTAGGGCCCAGGGGGGCACTGGCAGCGCGCCTCGTGGTTGTTGGCGACGCACACCGCGTGCGGGCCGCACACCACGTTCTCGCACGCGGGCCGGCACGCGCGCGGACCGCCGTCGGCGGAGCGGCACGCGTGCGACTCCGGGCACTGCAACGCAACACACAACGTTTTGTAAATGACTCTATGAACAAAGTCAAGCAAGCAATGGTCCTGCCGGGAGCTGACTTCCATAATATATTTTAACTAACTCTGTAACAAAACTTTAGATAGCAAGTACTTGCAGTTCTAATAGTACATGTTGTAGATATTTTTTCGGTAGAGAGACAATGAATCTTGTATGGATGATAACTTAAGCTAAATAATCTCATGTAATGTTAATGTTACAGGGGGTTTTCTTTATAAAGAAGATCTTTGTAGAGAATTCATTCTGTACTGTAATGTTGCATTCTTTATCCTACATTTAAAGTTCATTGGGGCAATACTTTCAACAAAATCAATAATATTACTGCAGTGAAGATATATAAATATTTATTTGTATTTTTCTGCTAATCATAGCAAAGTGTATTTGATAAGCAAGTTCTTTATGCAACATACCTCAAAATTATTGAGACTTTAGCTTGAGCGAATTTGAGAGAAATGATTTTTCGTACCGACACAATGCTTCATTATTGTTCTGATTATTTAAAAATGTATTTTTACTAGTGTCAAAATGATACGTACGATTAAACCGAAGTATTTATTTAATCGCAATGGAAACCGGATCGTTATTTGAATCGGTTTGGCGTCCTTCGGTGCGTTGTGTGTGTATGTGGGGGGGGGGAGGTGAGGTTTACCTGCGCGTCCGAGTTACACTGGTCGCGCGCGGCAGGTCGGCAGCCGCGTCGGTCGTTGGGGTTGCCTGTGAAGCCGGGCAGGCACTGGCACTGTCCGCGGTGCTCGAGCGCGGCGCAGAGCGAGTTGGCGGGGCACGTGAACTCGGCGCAGACGGGCGTGCACTTGAGCACGCCGAGGGCGTCGGGGCGGCACGCGGCCACGGCCGGGCAGTCGGCGTCGGAGGCGCAGTCGGGCAGCGTGGGCTTCTCGCACGCCGACGCCACGGGGTTCCAGGCGAAGCCGTCGCGGCAGCCGCACAGCGGCAGCCCCGACGCGTCCAGGTGGCACTGCTCGTTGGCGGCGCACGCCACCGTCAGGCACGGGTCCACGCACGCGTGCGTGCCTGCAAACAGGGCATCCCTTTCAGGTTCGGGCACGCTTGCGCACAAGAGACAACTATCTTTTAAAATGTTGCTATGAAAAATTATGAAATCTCCATCGTTTACTCCAATTAAAAAGCTATATACCAAACTAAGCAATCACGTAAGTCATATTTGAATTGAAATTTCCAAGTAATTATTCCATGGATAAAGGTAGCTCGGTGACTTTTCATTTGGCTTTAACAAAGGAACTACACAAATGTGAAGTGAATTTGCCCATAGAATTCCGTAACTTTAGAATAGCACATTCACATGCACAACATTACCATCTTCTTTGCTAGAGCTATCTGTATTCTTTGTTAGGGAGCCCAGTAACCCTAACTCACTATATGTTAAATTAGACATTTTGAGTACAATTTTTTAAATATAATATTTAAGATAAACGTGTCTTTTTTGTAGAATTTTTTATGTTCAAATATTTTTTTAATAAAACCAGTTGTAGATATTGCGAATTCACAGTGATAAATGAAGGTAGAAATTCTTCTATTTTGTTTCAAGAATTTCATCTATTTTTTTGTTACCGAAGGGTCTCAAAAATTTATGAATTTAAATTAGGGTGAGTTAGCGCGTACGGGAAGCTTTTGGTGCAAACCTGATAGTTTAGTGACTTCATTGCGTTCAGAGGAAGGGAGAAGGGGGACCTGGAGCAACGTGCTTCAGGTCCCTATCTAATAAATGTATCCATTCTTCGGACTAATAAATAGATGTGTGCCAATAATAAAATATACCTGTACCTCGGAAGTAAAGGGTACTAAGCACATTTTATTCTGAAGGGAGATATTTTGATGAACTTGTTCCAAAGTCATAGCTTTTTCTGCATGTGTTGATATCTATCCTTCAAAGTCAACAAAAATTAAATGCACTCATTAAAGTGAAATCATTACAAAAAGATGCTTAAACTGCTTTCCTGTCAAATCAGTTGACTTAGGGCTCTTTACCTCGGAGGAACAGAAATATTAAGTGAGGAGCCAGAGATCAAAGGGATATAAGTGCATTTTGGGCAAATTGTGAATTATCCGCAGAAGTGTAAAGTAAAATCTCCATTTTATTTCGTGAGCTAGAGGTATTCCAATAGCCCAAACAGCTGCCGTGTTCTAGCTGAGGAAAGAAAATGCCTTCCTTATGGCGTTGTGGTGGCTCACCGTCTTGGTGGACGGCGCAGACGGTGCCGGGCGGGCAGATGCCGCCGGCGCCGCAGCCGCCCTTGAGGCCGGAGGGCCGGCAGCCGGCCGCCAGGTCGCCCGGGTCGCCGCTGAAGCCGTCGGCGCAGATGCAGGACGGGCGGTGCGAGTCCGCCACGCACAGCGCGTTGGGGCCGCACTGCAGCTTGCTGCACGCGTCCACGCACTTGCGCGTGCCCTTGCCCAGCTGCCACACACACACGCGCAAGTTAAGAAAAATCAACACGGGTTTTAACACTTATTCAATTTAATTCACTCTTGAACGGAATGAATGTTGTCACTTAGATATAGACTTTTCTAAAAAAATCAATTAATTAACGATTTGTTAACTTACAAAGTATAACTAACTTTTATTTCGTATACTATAATATTTAGTACAGATAGTTGACGACCAATTAGCTTAACGTGCTCAATCACCAGATTTCATATTCCTTAAGGAAAATTTGCATCTTCAGGAGTACTTTGCCAAGATGTTAGCTACGAGAACTACAGATATGTAATTGTATCACTGAAAATGGTAACAAGAGTTGTAATGTGAATAGCGAAATATGTTTGTGTTGCAAACGCCATACTTACTCTTTCATTTGGTTATATAGCAAAAGAGCTGCATTTGGCACAAATGCTGATAAGTTCTTGAAGTTAGCAACCTTCTCCAAGGAGTATCAACTCTAGTAACTGAGCCTATTAATTGGTTTATTCGCCACAGCTATATAGCTATTTCCCCCTCAAATCAAGGAAAATTTAATCATACATTATATATTCCGGATTTTAAGAGATATTTTCGTAATAACTATTATTTAATATTGGATAATACGCAATTCAGTATAATTTTTTTCATATATTTTTTTGACCTACAACATCTTTATTCTTCTATTCTTATCGTAACTACATTACTCACGGCGAGCTACAGGTAACTTTAGAAAGTCTTACTTTTAATAATAAGTGGGGAAAAGTATATACGAAGGCTTCAAATGAGAATGTATTGTCGTTGGGTAGTATTTAATGAGGCGAGCTTGTAATGGGTTGCATGATTTCCTATATTTATGACGGAACAAAAGTTATCGTCGAGCAGACGGGTGAAGGAGCAAGGAGCGTGTTTTGCCAGCGTTCGCACCTGGAAGCAGATCTGGTCGTGTCGGCAGTCGAGGTCGTTGCGGCAGTGGCCGTGCGGCGCGCAGCCCGCGGCGCCGGGGGCGGGGTCGCCGCTGTAGCCGGGCGGGCACACGCAGCGGCCGGCGTCGCAGGTGGCTTTGGGGCCGCACTTGACGCCGCGGCACAGGTCTTTGCAGCGACCGCCGTCGCACGCGTACCTGCACGCACGCACGCACGCACACCACATCACATACACTGCAAGCGGACTCGAGGGAGAGAATGGCTATTGAGGAACATCAACAGATTGCTTTGCATCTGCTGCTAATTTTCCAGTGATATTTTTGCAAGAAGAGTCTACTGAAGTACATTTTTACTTCACCACGTGCCATCTCAAGAGTTATCAGTGTATTGGTTAATACGTTACAGTTAACAAAAAGTAAAAAATCTAAGCTATGAGTATCGGGCACTGGGAACGCAAACAGGGTATGTAGGAGTGCTCAGAACTCGACTATTTCAGAGCACTCCCAACAGCTTTAAGAACATATTTGTCCATCTCTAGACAGATTATAACGAGCGTCAAAGTAGAGTTGACCGGACGTTTCACTTTCTTCTACAATACATTATTGTTAAACAGTACATAAGGGAAAAAAGCTAACCGTTAATTATGAACAAGAAAAATGTGTTTAAACTGTGTAAACAAACTACTGTTGAAACAATTAATTATGAATTATTAAAAGTAAACATAACAATTAAGAATTGTGAAATTAATGTCAACTGGCCGATCTAATCATTCCTTAACAGGAAACGGTTACTCATTCTCCTGTATCAGGAGGCCTTTGCCCTTAATGGGATGATTGGCTAAATAATAATAATAATAATAATAATAATAATAATAATAATAATAATGTCTCGTTCCCACGAAGGTGCTTTATAAGAAGAGAAAGGTATGTAATCGTGCACCCGGGAAAGGGTGACTGTTTTGTCAGTGGCCTCACCCGGACGGGCAGGGCACGTCGGGCCCGCAGCGGCAGGAGGCGGGGTCGGTGCAGGCGCTGGGGCCGACGGGCAGGCAGAGCGCGAACGGGTTGCCGGCCTTGCCCTCGACGCAGCGGCAGTCGTAGCCGCCGGGGGTGTTGATGCAGGCGGCGCCCTCGCCGCACGCGGCGCCCGACGCGCACTCGTCCACGTCGTCGCAGCGCACGTACGGGTTGCCGGCGAAGCCCGCCGGGCACGCGCACTCCACGCCGCGCGGGCCCTCGTCGCAGCGCGCGCCCGCGCCGCACGCCGTCGTCGCGCACGTCGCCGTGCCCACCGGCGCGCACCGCTCGTACGGGTTGCCCGCCGTGCCGATGTCGCACACGCACCGGTTCGTCACGCCGTACTCACAGTGCGCGTGCGTGCCGCAGGCGGGGGAGCAGGCCGGGGCGGACACAGCTGCGAACCACACACCCCATCAATCTCTACTCACCCCACGACTGTTTGGCTCTCTCTGTCACTACTTTTAATGTAAAAGTACATGAAAGTAATTTTCATGCCCGTAAATTAAATTTAATATGCACTTACAGTAACTTTAATGTACGTATACAATTAAATTTAATGTACGCAAGTAAGTGAACAGTCGTACATTAAATATGCATTAATTTTAATTTAAGCATTCAATTAATGTACAGCTACATTAATCTTCCTTTAATGTACAAGTTACATTAAAATTCATGTACCGTCGTCCATTAAATTTAATGTAATTTCTGACAGTGTACATGAGAAGCAAGCACACTCTCTGTCTCTAGATCTCATTCCTTTTGCGCACAGAAAGTATCAAATTTTCTTCTTTCTTAAGTTTAGAGCAGTGTTACTTGAATTGAAGCCAAGAATTATTGACGTGTGACTTTCAATATTTCCAGCTGCCTGAAGATAACCTGCAATCTGTATTTGAGTTTAGTTTAGTACTGCGAATGCTTTGCAAATTATCAGCAAATTGACCTGCTGCAAAGCTTCGAGTTTATTTACCTGGAAATTCCGAATACACGACTAACATTTCTAAGACTATTGCTCTATTTGAAATAATGGGATTTGAAAAATATTCGTTCACAACAGCAACATTCTTACTTCAGCATAGTAGATACTGATTAAGCAGTTTAAACGTAAAGCAGGCACACATTGTGTCTGAATGGATAAAAAAACCTGCTAAAGCGCATCAGTTGATTGAGAACGAAAGCATTTGAAGCGTGGGGCGTGACTCACGTGGCATGCAGACGAGGTCCGGGTTTCCGACGAAGAAGGGGTCGCAGACGCACTTGTTGGTCTGTCGGTCGCAGGAGGCGCCCACGCCGCACACGACGCCCTCGCAGCGCTCCTTGCAGCGCCCGCCCACGCACACGCTGGGCTCTGCGCAGGGGCTGGACGGCGAGCACACGTCGGGCACGCACAGGCCGCCCGGGAACGGGTTGCCCGTGAAGCCCTCCACGCACTTGCAGGTGGGGCCTTGCGCCGTGGGGATGCACTGCGCGCCGCCGCCGCACACCACGCCCTCGCACACTGCGCACGCACGCACGCACGCGCAACCTCTTACTCCAAGCCAACGGTCAACTTACCATTAATCATGTTACTTATGAAGGCGCTACATAACAGCTCTTCGCTCAAAAAATATAAGCAGATATCTTGTGGTACTCCATCAAATGAATTAAGAAATAATTAAATCACGACAATAAAAGATTTAGTATTAATTAAATCATTATAGCTACTGAGGAGGGAGAAAATGTTAACGAAACATAATTTTGGTAGTAATGTTTCAATAAATATTATATTTTTTTTACGAAGGTTTGATGCTTCCTTAATTCATATTATCTAAACAATATTTTTCTGCATACTTCGAACAGACCACGTCTTCCTTTAATGGAGACGTAACCTTTTGAAAATAGTGTTTCAATTTGTGTTCACGTGCATTGAATATTAAAGTATTGTCAATATGCAATTTTAGAGAGATACAAGATATCTGTTACGGTGAATTTTAAGGAATATATTATCGGAATTTGCTTTTTGAAGTAGCTTTTCTTAAGACTCTTCTGTTTTTGAGAAACAAATATGAGGGAAGTAGTTCACACACTCTTTAAGAACATACTTTTAAAAGCATGCCTATGTATGTACGTATGCATCTAATTTGGGTTTAAAGGAACGAATTGTATATAGTGTACTTGTGTACCAAGAACTGGGATTTCATGACTTGGTGTGTTGTATTGAGCTTCCTTACTTGAGACGCAGTTTCCGGTGGGTCCCTTGACGAATCCGACGGCGCATCGGCACCAGGCGGCGTGCTTCTCTGGCTCGCAGTAGGCGTTGGGCCCGCAGGTGAGCCCGGCGGCGCAGGGGTTGACGCAGCGCCCGCCCACGCAGGCGAGCGGGTCGGCGCAGTGGGCGTCGGCCGAGCACTCGCTCTTGGGCGCGCCGTCGTCGGGGCGCACGCAGCCGCCGCGGTAGGGGTCGCCGGTCATGCCGCGCGCGCACGCGCACGAGTAGCCGCCCGGCGCGTTGAGGCAGTGCGCGCCGTACGCGCAGGGGCTGCTCTGGCACTCGTCCAGGTCGGTGCAGCCGCGCAGCGGGTCGCCCTCGAAGCCCGCCTCGCACATGCAGCGCGGCGGGTCGCTGGGCGTGCACTTGGCGTTGATGCCGCACGGGAAGCGCTCGCACGGGCCTGCGCACCACCACCACACACCACGCTCAACCACGCTCAGCAACTCTCACACTCTCGCATAGCAACAATACATGCAAAACATAACCGCAAGCTTCTTCTCCAACATCTCAGCGTCACCTTCTACAAATACATTGAAATTAGCTAAATCAAAACAAAATTGTCGTATACGTTCACGATACCCAAAAGATATATTCCGTCCAAGAATATTAAATGAACTAGCAAATTAAAATTATAATAATGTTAAAATTAACAGATTATTACAATCAAAATTACTTAGCATATTTACTTTGTGGATGAAGGTTATCTGGCTACCTGATGACTGTGGAATCGGCCCAAAATGTTATGAATTATTATATTGAAACTCCCCGTAAAATATAAATGTTGAACAGGAAGAATAAAGACTTGAAACAATGTTTTTTTAACCAAAGAGACAACAATGAAGCAATAAAAGTTCCGAACTGATGCCAGCAGATAGCCCAACAATGCATAGGCGCGCGCGACCGTGACAACAATGAGAACGCGCGTGACGTACAACAATGTTATTTCGAACACGAAAGGGCCCAACGGAAAGAACAGAAGGATATTAAACAATCTATCATTAAAATTACGTATTTTAAAAGTCGTATACCACTAAAAATATTGCCTGAAACATTGGTGTGTTTTATAGTATAAATAATTTATTAAATTGTGTTTATTTTTTGTTTTGGAGTATTATTTCTATTTCGCATTTGCTTTATCATTACGAAATTTGAGGAGAAAACATCAAATTAAAACACGTAGAAATTCAAATTAGAAAGGAGGAGGGTGGTGTTGAAAAAAGATTGAGAGAAATTTTGATGTTCTTTGACGATAAACAGACAGGAAAGCACTTGTTAATATTTTGAAGGATAATATAGCAATTTGATGATGTTTTCTACAGGTAATTTTACATGAAACTTAATTACTGCTGTTCCATACGAATACTAGCGACATTATACATTCTGTTAAACATCATAAAACATGTCTTTGCAGTCGTGAAGACTGCCTGAAAGTAATGGAATTAATACTTTTTTAGTGATTTATACACAGAATAAATATCATGTGTACATCCTTCTGCGATTAGAGACTGTAATTAAAAATGACTCATCGTTTGCGGAGTTAAAGAGTGCATTTTCTACAGTTGTTCTTTGTGAACTCTTTGGCGAAGAGCGTTGGGTGTTGTGTTGTGTTGTGTTGTGGGTTGGAAGAGAGGGCACTCACTCTTGCACTTGTTTCCGTCGGTGGGGTCGGAGAAGAAGGGCGGCGGGCAGACGCACTCGCCGGGCTGCACGCACTTCTCGTTGGGCGAGCAGTCGTGGTCGGCGACGCAGCGCACCTGGTCCGGGGAGCACACGCCGTTGTAGGGGTCGCCGCTGTAGCCGCGCGGGCACACGCACTTGTGCGAGCCGGGGCTGTTGACGCACTCGGCGCCGTAGCCGCACACCTGCCGCGTCTCCCGGCACTCGTCCACGTCTGCGGCACACGCGCGCACTTTGCTGCTCACATGCGCTTACACACCGACTTCAATTACATAATTTAGGAGACAAACAACACATGCAACTCTCTTATTAGGATGCGTTACAAAATTGATGGTTAAAAATTAAAAATGTTTAGCCAATTACTGGTGTAAATTGTTGAAAACAATTCATTATGTTAGCGCCGATTCAGGCCATATCAGATTTGTACTGTTGCCTGTATATTACTTTAAATTAAAAAATAAATAAATAAATTACAACAGAAGATCAAAATACTTCAATAATATTATTATTATCATCGTGATTATATTTTACATCAGTATTTTATTTACGAACATTTCTATTTTCATATTTTTTCGATAACACCCAAAATACTGTACTGGCTTTTTGAATATTCAAGATTTTTCACACACTTTTCTTTAATAGTTTAATTATTTAAGAAACTACAGAACTTTAAAAGGAATTAAAGAATTGTTCATTAACGGACGTGGACAAAGAATGGCTTTATCATCACCATCATCATCATCATCATCACGTCCATTGCAATTGGCTCACCTTTGACGAGAATGGATGTGTGCACTATGTGCATTACGTTATTGGATTTTCTATGTAGATATGAAAGTATAAATGTATGATTTTTTAACCCAGAAGATATGATTTTCTTATGAATTACTAGTATATTTTTGGACTGTGTATCTTGTTTGTCTCAATGCATCTGTTTTATAGTGTGTTGATGGAAGTTCGATCTGTATAAATAAAGATGTTAATTTTTGTTGGTGCGGAGAGAAGTTACATTGTTGAATTGCGCATGAGCAGAGCGCTTGCGGAGGGAGCGTGTCTGGGAGGGACTGACCTTCGCAGGAGCCGTCGGGGCGCGTGCGGAAGCCCTTGGGGCAGGCGCAGTAGCTGACGCCGCCGGCGATGGTGATGCACTCGGCGCCCGGCGGGCAGCGCTCCCCGCGCGAGCACCCGGCCAGCACGCACTCGCCGTTCACCAGCTGGTACGGCGGCTGGCACTGGCACTGCAGCGAGTTGCACTCTGCCGCACAACATTACAAGCCTTCGTCAACGAACGGCAAACACAAGAGCAAATACAACAGCACTTTACACTATTTTTTCTTTTTTAGCATTAAAACGTCTTTCCTTTGTCACGGGACAAAATTTATGGGTAAAAAAGTGGATCTGAAACGAAATAGCTTTTCAACTGATGCACGTGTTTGGCAGCTCGTCAACGGGACCCGTCGCTTAGGCAGACATCAGTCATGGAAAGCGCTGTCGGGTGTACTTAGAGAGTGAAAACAATATTATAAATATTTGGCGCATTCTGAAACATGTTGGGGTAATTTCATTTGCGTAATAGTCTTACTGACTACCACTTGGGCAATGGAAATTTCCCGGTAAATTTCCTCGTCGCTGCGTACTCGGAAATTTATCAGAATTGTTTAATGCACACGTGGTATTACTTCTGATAATTTTTTTGGATTGTTCGATTTTATTTAAGTTTTAATGAAGTTTTTCGTTTTTGTTTAAGTGATTGAACTATTTTCCGCCTTTATTGACGCTTCCAAATTTGGTACTTGAGAAGAATTATTTCACATAAATTATTTAACATATTAAAATTATTCCTCTTTGACAACTTTTTAATTACTACTTTAAAATGTGAAGGCAAGTTATAAACATTAACACGCGATCATTTTGCTCACCTCTCTGATCCCAATCCGGATTGATTACTTAAATTCACTGACATCCAACTTATAAACCCCCAGCGAGGTGCCAGTCTATTTTCAGAATATATTATATTTTTCTCGGCTCCCGAACTCTTGGGTCACAAGATGTAGTGAAATATTTGTAGAGAAGGAAAACGTTTCAGTGGTAACTCTGAGAGGACTTTAATGTGGGAGTCTTAAACGACCTTTTCGGACGGAAAGATGGTGAGAGGCTAGAGTAAGAGTAAGTACCTTCACATAGCGAGAAGGGGTTTCCGTTGAATCCGGGCGGGCACTGGCACTCGTATGAGCCGGGCAGGTTCTTGCAGAGCGCGTTGAGCCCGCAGGCGGGCTTGTCGCGCGCCTCAGCGCACTCGTCGACGTCGCGGCACTTGGCGGAGGCGGGGTCGCGCGCGTAGCCGCGCTGGCAGATGCAGACGCCGGCGCCGCGCTCGTCGGGCACGCACTGCTCGCTGCCCGGGCACGGGCGCTCGGCGGAGCAGCTGGGCTGCGGCGGCCCCACGCGCGCGCAGCCCCCGCGGTACGGGTCGCCGGCGGCGCCGCGCGGGCACTCGCACGAGAAGCCGCCCGGCGCGTTGTTGCAGAGCGCGCCCGCCGCGCACGGCGACGCCGCGCACTCGTCGATGTCCACGCAGCCCGCGCCCGCGCCCGCGCCCGTGTAGCCTGGGTGGCACAGGCACTGCGCCTCCGCGCCCAGCAGCATGCAGCGCGCGTTCGGCCCGCAGTGCACCGTCTCGCACGGGTCTGCCGAGCACACAAGCACGCGCACGCGCAATCAGAACCAATGGCCCAACTACACGCCGGGAAGGCATGGAACTCGAGGCCCCACGGAATACTGCACGGGTGACCGTTTGGAAATCCCAGCTACTAACCGCGCCGAGCCCCTCGCCGAAGGGATAAAAGGCATGAACTGACTGCGACGTGACCATACTAAAAGGCAAGAACTTAAAGGAGGATTATTCCAGATTCATATGCGCTCAATACCCAAGAAGAAATAAGAGACGTGTTGCAAAAAAGAAGCAACACATTTTAAAAAAAGCCAACTCATCAAGTCTATTTTGTAAACCAATAACGGTGTCAAAATCGCCTTTGATGAGCACGTTTGCAATTTACAAAAACTACATTGAATATGGAGTCAGGGCAATATATGGCAAATGCCAATTTCGAAATTTTTTATTTGCAAAGGGGAAAAGGTGGCATAAATCCAAAGATTTCAGTCTTTGCAGTAAGACCTACGCTTCCCACCACTTTCAATTCACACGGTAATGTAGCAGTATGAACACGTTGTACGTTTGTAGTATTTAAATATGACTTTTTACAGAAAATCTATGATATTTATTTTAAATGCGTAAAATGGGAGTAATAATTACGTTGTCATGTTCTTTTCAATAGTTGTAAGGTGATAAACGTCTAAATTTTGAACTAATCAATCTATCAGTGTTATAGGGACCTATTAATATAATTCTTGAGGAGACTAATTTATCGTCAAATTCAGCAAAAAACTGTGTATAACGTACGGTGCAGAAGTAAGATCTGCGCACGTTTTCTTCTTCTCCGGATTTCTCCACCCTTTCAGTATACGTGTGGTTGAAATAGAAGTAAAAGTACGGACAAAGCGTGGCTAACAACGTTTAAAAACCACACATTTTCGCTCCCGACTAAGAAACAACATCAAGAGAGCAGACTTTATTTATTTTGATTCGAGAGCGTTCGCAGCGACGGGGCTTGACTCACGTCTGCACTCGTGTCCCACGTTGGGCGCCGGGCAGAGGCAGCGGCGCTGGTCGTCGCAGATGGCGTTGCCGGGGCAGTCGGCGTTGGAGGCGCACGTGACCACGCCCACGCAGCGCGTGTGCGCGTCGGGGTCGCCTACGGAGCCCGCGGGGCACTCGCACGCGTAGCTGCCGGGCGTGTTGCGGCACAGTGCGCCAGTGCCGCACGCGTCCGCGCGCACGCACTCGTCCACGTCTGCGACAAACGAAGGTCCCCTCTCAACAACGCTTCTCTCCAAAACGCACGCCCTCCGATACTTGTCATGGTATATGAGTGTAGGGCCAAAATTTTAATGTAAAGAGTGGAATCACAAACCATTAATAAAAAAGGGTTGATGGCTCATTTGAAAGCATGGGGGGTGTTAATCACTATTCTTTAATTATATGTTGTATTTTGTTTAACTTCTTTATTAAATGTTCCCTTTTGGCGAGCATGTAAGATGCTAAGAAGATACTTCAGTAGAGAAAGGTATCTTTGCCGCGATGGAAATGTATTTTTATCATCGTGTCAGATTGGGTTTATTTTTGTTTCAGTATAATACAGAAAAAAATAGGTAGCTCAATTACAGCGGAATTAGCTGATTGGTCACGTGAGTTTATGAATTTGATTCAAGAACTAATGTTTAATAATGTGTTATTAATTGAACTAACCAATTTTTAGTAAAACAGAATAATCTAAAATGAAGAAATACATGGATTAGTGTAAATTACTCATTACATGTGTGCAAAAACTAAGAGGAGGCAACATAAAATTGTAAAACTTTTTAAGGTAATTCTTGGCTAAGAAAGCTATTTCTAATTATCATTTTGATGATAAAATGATTGTCGTTTAAATATTCGTGCCACCACTTGATTATTACCAACACTTGAAACCACTGTAACAGAACTTTAATGTGTATAGTGAAGTGAAACTAGATGAAATATCTTGTGTGTCGAAACGCAGAATTGCAGTGAATGTTTATATTTGAACTAGTTGGTTGACATGCGCCGGGAGATTGCGGCGTGATTTCACGGGTGAGTGGGCTTGTGTGCCGGTGTGCACTCACCGAGGCAGTGGGTCTGTGGGTTGCCGGAGAAGCCGGGCAGGCACTGACAGGAGAAGCTGCCCGGGCTGTTGGTGCAGAGCGCGTTGAGGCCGCAGCGGCCCGAGGGGCCGTTCACGGGGTCGCACTCGTCGATGTCTGCAACAGGTGCCACAGGCGCCGCCTCAACACTCTCCCCTCCGCATTCAGCCAAAGGCCTTACCGCGCCCTAACTCTTCCTTCACTCCATTACAACGACATACATTCATGTTCATTCATTCAGCTGTTAGCATTTGCATTCACATAAACAACAAGGAATGAATCATTTGTAATTAATTCTGTTCATCGAGACCAATAATTGTTTTATCACCATCCTAAAAGCTTACGACATATTTCAAAAATTCATTTTTTCCCCAATGAAATTAAGTGCGCTCTACAAGTGCGTCACTTTCAATACCAGATGATACGGAATTTACTTAACAGAAACTCGAATAATTTAAAATTAGAATTTGGGACGCGATTTAAGCATTTTCCACACGCAAATATAGACTAGACAAACCTGCATGTATTTTAACATCATGTTACAGAATAATTCTTCCCCGTAGGGAACGATGATTTTGACAATTTTGAAGGAAAATCTGAATTGTATATCCCATAAAAAGCGTTGGTGCTTGGCACTTACCAATGCATCCGGCTGACACGTCGCTGGGGTTGAAAGTCCATCCGTCTTCGCACACGCAGTACGCCTCATGGCCGTCAGGTCTGCAGGTGGCGTGTGGTCCGCATTTCACGTCTTCGCAAGGGGCTGCAGGGCAACATCAGGGATTAGCTCGCTCTCTTAGAGCAACGACCTTTCAAGCACTTCCAACCACACTCGCGTGCACTCGTAAGGCGCAAAAATGAATGTAAACCCTGAAAACCTCTGGAGGTAAGTGTTGGAGAGGAAAAACAACTCAACAAGTTTCCGGTTTTCATGATTACATCATTAGACCCTTGTTCAATCCTTCTATTTATAAACGTAGAACTTCTTTTGTTCTCGCGAGGAGTATTTATGTAATAGCCATAAGCAACTAGTGGATCCAATATGCACATAATGACGTAATCAGCAATTTGAAAGTCGAGGTCGTCGATTTCATTACAAGTCGATGATTTCATAGCGAGTGTATTACAAATACCAGCGCTGCAAAGACCTACAGGAGTCGTTAATGCAAATGGCCGCTCGTTGCCTCCGTTGCAGCATCGGATGCTGATGGCGCGTGACTCACAGGTTCCCTTGCGTCGGATGGGCGGCTCCAGCGGACGCTGTGCCAGGACGCCAGAACCATTTAATACGCGCGGGGATTATCGTATAACATTAACGTTTTGACGACATCCTTGTTCAGATTCAAATGACTTGTTCGGTTGATGTCATCGTATATCTTTTCTCAATTGACTAACGTTCATTGATGAAATCACAGCAATTCAACTCATAGGAAACAGACCGTGCCAACTAAACTTTGTTGTGTAAAGAATAAAGCGATTCTCGGAATGCCGATTTTCCACGATTACTCACAATCACACCACGATCACCATTTTCCACGATTCCCACAATTTTGTTCTGAATCACAGTTTGTTCTATTAAAGTCTCAAAGTAAATTGAAAATGTATATCAAGTCTATGACAAAAAACGTGAAAACATACAAATGGTATATTCAATAGTCAGCCATCCCATAATACTATCATTTTGAAAAGCACTTAGATATTATTCACTACATCAGATGTTATTTATAATCGAACGCCTCAAATCATGATTTTGTCTGACTTGATAAATTATTGTATGCTATTTCATCGACTCCTGTGATTTAGCTGATAAGTATTGAAAAGTAATTATTTTCCAGGAGAGCAACATCTTTTGGCATTCTTTCATTATTTGAACTGATTTCTAGCGTTAAAAAAGACGAGAAAACTTATTTTATGTTACTGATTTCAAATCATTATTGTATCATTATTGTGTGTGAAAAATCAGTCTACTAAGGTTAGGATTTCTGACATAAGGAAATTTACGTAATACGTGAACATACGTAATTACGTATTACGTACGTTGTTTGTAAATAAACTGTACGTAAAATTTACGTACGTAATTTTTTTACGTACGTACGTAAAGTGTACGTAAAATTGTGTTCGGAAATGCACATGCGTCCTTTAGTCGTGTAGAGAATGGACTCACCCTTGCAGTGCACGCGCGGGGGCGCGCCCACGTAGCCGTGCTCGCACTCGCAGTGGTAGCCGCCGGGGGAGTTGGTGCAAAGGGAGAAGGGCCCGCAAGGGTTGGCGGCGCACTCGTCCACGTCGGCGCACAGCGCGCCCTGCGCCACGAAGCCCTTCTGGCAGAAGCACTGGTTCTCGATGCACTCGGCGTTGTTGGCGCAGTCGAAGTTGGAGTTGCAGAGCACGTTCACGTCCACTTGCTCGCACGCCACCGCGGGGTCGGGCTTGGCGGCGTAGCCCTGAGGGCACAGGCACGTGTAGCCCGGCGCGGCGTTGCGGCACTCGGCGTGCGCGCCGCACGGCTGCTCCAGCGCCGAGCACTCGTCGATGTCTGCGCACACAGAGTAGACACACCATTACACAGGGACACATAAAACGACAAACAAATCTACTATATAGAGGAGCGGGAAATAATCGCAGACAGTCGCAAAATAATGTCTCTCCCTAAACCGCCACTTTTTATGCAGCATTACATATTTACAGTTTTCACGAGTAAAAATTCAAGTCTACTCTTTTTGATGAATGACGTAATTTTTGCTTCAAAACGTTTTTGGATTCTAATTTTCGATGATAAAGTGTATTGTTATTCCTGTTAGAACTATTTTGGGGAAGTATGAGAACATGATAAAACACATTTAATTCAACGAGAAAATTGAAGAAAGCCTTCAAACAGTAGATTTACATAAGAGGTGATTGATATTCTCTTGTTTGCAATCACTTACGTCATGCTGTATGCCTCATAACTGTGTAATCCCATGCAAATGTCTTTCAGTACCTACTAGTTATGTATAACTAGCTGAATATCTACCTACAAGTATTGTATTAAATATTTATCATGGAGGCGGTGCTACCAAGTTCTCGTTTAGATTGCTTTGGGAAAGTATTAGTGAAGGGGCGAGAAACGTTAGGGAACAATTGACGTTTGACCCGGGAACGGCCGGCTCCACCGAGCGGCTGCATTATATTGACAGCCACATCACAATCTCTCCCACGCAGCCGGATGCTTTGCAACTTGTTCCTCATATCCTCCAGGACCTGCCAGTCGCCGATGCATTTTGCGCAACTTCCTTTAGTGCGCATAATGACAGACCCACGTTCGCAAACACCTAACTACTTGATCTCTAAATGCAGGGAACTCGCCCCATCGTTCAAATTGACGAAACGTAATATAGTATTTGAATATTTCGGGCATTTACTAATACAGTATCAGCAATTCAAATAGGAAAATTCATATCTTTCAGTAGAAGGTATTCAGTATGAAAAAAGTGTTAAAGATAACCACTGAATTCTACGAAGCGTAAAGACAGATCTAAGTAATTTTAATTTTAGTTTTAATTACCCTTTGCATTACAAGGTAAATTGTTGAGATCTTTATTATTGTCATCGCAGATTGTCAGTTTAAAAGTATATTATTGCAATATAATTAGGATTTTGAATAACGTTACGTTTTATAAAAGACATTTTAGGATTGCACTTTTCCCTTTGCGACAATATTACAATAAACACCACGATCGAATGTACAACGAAACGAAGTGAATTTGTTATTAACGGTGGGGTTGGCCCCCCTGCTTGAGCGGGGGAGCGGGCGGCGCGGCGGCCTCGCGCTGTCGCCAACGAGGGCGCTGGTGCCGCGCGCGCCGCGCATAAAGAGATGCAGGGCGCACCTGCGCAGGTAAACGCGACCTCTGCGTTGGCAAAGGCAACCAGGCGCAGACTATTCACCGATTTCCAGGAACAGAAAGCGCGCGGTGACACATTTATTACTGTGCAGGAAAGATTCTTATGTGAGTTTTGGTTGCCGGTCCTTCGTTGTCTTTGTCGGCATCTATATTTAGTAATATTGTTCTTTATCCAACATATAAATTCAAATTGTTGCTGATTGTGGTTATGTAAGTAATCGTCAAATTGCAAGGCGGTGTGCACGGGAACTTCAAGATTCACCCATGGCGAGATTTTGACCCCCTCTAACATCTGTAATGGTTTCACTCGACTCCACTGGTTGAGGCTGCTTTGGTGTTGTAGGTTGGTATTGTACGTTGAGGCTCAGTTGATATTGTAGCATTGTGTTAAAAGGGAGACACGTAAAATGCGTTATAATTCCTTCAACATCCTGAACACATTCCCTCCCTCAACAAAAGAATAGAATGATTACGACTGACAACTAAAATGGAAGAATCATTCTCATGCTAATTTTGCATAAATACCCAATGTTTAACTAAGTAACACGTCTCTTGATTGGTGTAGAACGTGACCCTTGAGTCTTCCAAAAATTACATTTACATTCTTTTCTGATTTACTTCATGTCTATCTGTAACACATTACCGATTTTTGTTGGCAAATAACCCAATTTAAATAATAGCAGCGTCATTTCGCGCGAGAAGTATGACGCCATCCTCGCCCGCAACGTCAGTTGCAAAGAAACGGATGCAAAGGGGCGGCTGGCGGAATTGGCTGGTTTAGTGGAGTGATAGGCGGGAATGTTCCGCGGGCGGCGCGAAAGAAGCGATGACCTTGCCAGATGCGCAGCCCACGCGCGCCCCACAGATGCATCTCCAGGGATTGAGCGTGACCGAGCACAACCATTTGTATTTGGGGAAACGAGAACAAAAACAACTCGCCTTCTTTTTAGGAAAAATAACAACTAAAAATTTAGTGACTCATCTAAATATCTTTTACTTTGATCTCATTTTCTTAATGCCCAAGTAAGAATTCAGTGGTTTTGTGAGTTCTTTATGTCTGTTCAAATAATGCTTTGGCATACAAAATTCCAATAGTATCGATTTTTTAAAATATTTATGAGACATGGTGATGGGTTTGGGTGGACATAATGATAACTGACATTTCGCGTTACGAAAGCGCAATGATCGTTTTAGCAAACGAAAATGTGCTGCACACAACTAATGAAACATAAAGTGCGAATGTATTTTCTTTGTCAATTATCTGGATTCTAAAGGTAACGTGATAAAAAGCGAGTTCTTGTTTCTTATTTACAAGAAGAGCGCTGTAAGTCAATAATTTTACTTTCGTAAAATGTCAGAAATTCTCCTATACCCGGAAACCTCAGTTGTGAAGTGGTCCGTCGCTACTCACCAACGCATCCTTTGAACGGGTCTCCGGTGTAGTCCTCCTTGCAGGAGCAGATGAAGCTGCCGACGGTGTCCGTGCAGACGGCGTTCTCTCCGCAGGGGTTGTCCTTGCACTCGTCCACATCTGCAAAGTCAGTGTCGTCCGTCAGCCCCCTCCGTGTGCGCATGCGCTAAGGGCTTGCGCTACGCTGCGCTGCAATGTCCTCGGCTAATGACTCTCGTTCGGCTCTGCTTATTACCGCGTACACGAACACGCGTCACTCGAGCAGTTTTCGACAGAGTGCGCCAAAGCAGAGGATGCACTCAGGGAAGCCGAAAAAGGTCGCACGAAATTTCGAAATTTACCTTATTTGGAAGGCACTAATATAAAAAGAAACTTATTTTGTGTGAATCATTTATAGGAATCAGTGTATCCTTTATAGGAGTCAGTTAAGAACTAGTGGAGTAGTGGAGTAAAATCAAATAATTGCCGATCACAGACCCAATTGACATTTTCCATCAGTTATACATGAAAAATCCTTATCCATTGCAAAAATATCTTATTTATAAGTTTTTTGTTATTAGGATATTTATTTCTTTTTAATTAGCCCGTTACATTACCCGAGATCATTGCACAATAAAACGTAAACATAGAAAGACGTAGAAGAATACATATACTACAATCTGAAATAAGAATAGCTGAAATTTATGGTACATTTTAGACAGTCAAGGGAAGTCACAGATACAATAAGCTTTAAATTATCCTAAAAAGGAAAAGACACAATATTTTGAAAACAATCCATAGTAGCTTCTAAAGAAAAATTAGAAACAAAATGATTGGACAGTATTTATTCTAAGAAGCACACATAAACAACACACAGACATAGACACTGAACTACTTAAACAAGAAATATATTCAACATTCAAAGACATGTTCTACAGCACTACCACAAGGGGAGCAATCGTAGCAAAGTAAATGAAGCTAATGTAATGGGATGCAGAAATTTTGGGATGGTGACTGGTGGAGAGAGGGAAGTTTATTCAAATATTTTGTGTACTTGCAAATATAAAGTAATTGAATGTCCTGAATGTGTTTGTATGTTCTTCAACACTACCACAAGTGTAGAAGTGTCGAAGCAAAGAGAAGGCGGCCCGCTGTGGAAGCAGGCGAGGATTTTGGGGAGGACGGTAGGGTGCGCGGGGGGGCAGGAGTCGGGAGGCGGATGCGGAGCGCAACAGGCATTTGTTCTCAGCCGCCGCAATCGCTGGGAAGATCGGGCTCCGGAGGCCGCAGCGCCCGGAGCGGCGGCTCAGCGCGGGCGCTCCCGGAGCCCGGAAACTCCGTCTTCAGCCCACGGCGGCCGCGGGACATTCGGGAGAGTTTTCCGCCCACAGGGAACGCGATCCTCGCGCTTCCCAATTGGGGGAAACAATGCACCGGAGGCCCCGCGGAGCGCTAGTCATCTTAATTACTCGTAAGCGAATTAAAATTGAAAGTTGGGGAATGCTTCTGCGCGAGGGATGGTGCGTGAGAATCCAAACGGTATAGCTGAGGGCAAAGGGGAGACTGAGATAAAGCAAATCTCTAATTGTGGTTGTAAACACAGAATTTTACTCAGGAACAGGTTACATGTTACCGTTGGAAGGATAAGATTATATCCACGGGTTGTTTGTAAGGAAAACGGGATATATGAATTTATATTAAATGAAGTAAAGCAGATTAACCAAGAATGAACGAGTATAAAGAAGTGAAAATTCTGAAGGGAAACAGATTGGACAGGTCAGGAGGAAGAGTTTTCATATCACTGAAAAACAACTACAGTACAAAACAGTGTCCACATTCATCACTAGGGAAAATAAACAGTAATTTACGAACAGAACTTGTACTACACTACAACTAAAATATAAGCCAATGAGAAAAGAAATATTTTAAGGATTGTGAACCTGCCCAAAAGTACTAGACTAAACAGAAATCTAAAACAAAAGAAAGTCGATGAAGCGGAGAAACACAAGAAACAAAAAAACAAAAACACGAGAGAGACAGAACACAGAAGAGCCGCCGCGACACACAACAACGCAGCAGCGGGCGGCACCGGGACAGCGACAGCCAAGGGAGCGCCACACAGACACAGACAGCGAAGGGCGAAGAGAATCCCCGCCCGCACACCGCCCCTCCGCACGAGCATCGCCCTCGGGACACAGTGCGAATGTGATGCTGGGGAAGGGAGAATGCAGGATTCCGATGTCGAACTGCCTTTCGTATTTTCTTTTACTATAAAAGCAACTTATTCATTCCAATATTTTCTCATTTTCATTGAACTTATTTTTCTCGCTCAATTTAATGTGATACTGAACTTATTTTCAGTTCCGTTCTGATTTGTTATCATGTTTATTAATACCGGAAATGAGAGGTTAATGATGTCGTGACTGAGATAAAAGCAAACACAAAAATATGAGTAATTATACGAACGAAAAATACGAAAATATTCGTATTAATTTACTGTAAGAAAGGTATATTAAAAACGGAAATTTGCAGTAGTGAATGATTGATGGAAATAACCGTGTTTCGGCAAGTGAATACGAGTGAAATGCTGTGAAGGCGAGCGTCCAGAAGGCGCGTGGGGGTGAGAGGGGCGGGCCGGGGCGGGGCGGGGTGGCTTGTCGGCAGCGCCCACTGACTTTCGCAGAAGAGCTGTCCGTGTCCGGAGAAGCCGTGCGGGCAGAGGCACTTGTAGGAGCCGGGCACGTTGAGGCACTTGGCGTTGATGCCGCAGGCGCCGGGGCGGCCGCACTCGTTCACGTCGACGCACTCGACGTCGGCGTCGCCCGCGTAGCCGTCGGGGCAGGCGCAGCGGAAGGAGCCGGGCGCGTTGGCGCAGCGCGCGCCCGCGCCGCACGCCGGCACGCCCCCGCGGCCCTCGCCCTCGCCCACGCACTCGTCCACGTCTGCCGCCGCCCAAACACACGTCACCACACGTCAGCACTCACACAAGCTACTGCAATGGACTGGTGCAGTCACACCTTTCCACCTACCATTCAATACCACTGAAAAGCACTCAAAGAACAAGTCAACTGGAAATTACTATAATATTGCCAATTTTCATCTAAAATAGATGAAATTCCTCTTTCCCTACCTAATTACTAAAATTACATCTTTATATCGGTTGCAGTGGAAAATGAGTTTGCCCTCTCCGAATTCTCTCATTCAAAGAAAAAAAAAACATTGTTTATTTTTTTAAACATGAATTTCAAAGCTTTTGAAACGGTTTTTATAAGTAACATGCGTATAACAAATATTCACGAAAAAATGATTTTTTCATAACGCGTTTTTATTTCGAACATATTATGCAAATAATTACGCAATTTTTGTCGTCAGTTATGTATTACCGATTTAATTATTAAGTGCATTTTATGTATTAAAATAATTGTAAATGCATATAAATATTTTCTCATTTTAATTGTTTATTAAAAATATTGTATATAGATATGAAAGGCTCTCGACAAATCATTCGTTTTCTGAAATATTTAATGTCTATAAAGAAAAAAAACGTTAATTTGTTTCCCGTCCGCTGCTTGATTCGCGCTCGCGGAGGAATTCCTCAACAACGCCCACCGCCGGAGCCGAACCTTCCCGAGCGAGGGCTTCGAGGAAGTGGGCTGAGGCGCATCTGCGGCGCGTCTTGCACTTGGGCGGCCGCGGGGCCGGTTTTCCCGAGCCCGATTCGCGGAAGCCCATCGGCAGGGCCTCCGGGCAGCGGCTTTGTCTTCAGGCAAATTCGTGGAGGAAGACTCCGACAGATTTTCGCCGAACGAAGTGAACTCTGACCTCTCGACTGTGTCTGCATTCAAAGATAGAGGAATGCCTTACCAAAATGAGCAAACTTGTCTTTCGAGAGAACAATGCAATTTCGAGAGAAAAGAGGTTAAGTGCAATTTGTTTGACATGTATGAGTAATTGTTACCGATAATAGCACGCTAATGATCGTAAATAATTTTTAAACAAGGTATTTATTTTAGGATTCCAAATATTCTAGATGTTGTAATATTCCCAATACAATGAGGTATGCCGTTGTTGGAATTGAAGAAAAACAAGCAATTCAATACTATATTTCACATGACCCTAAAAGCTCGAAAAATGTTACATTTCCATCTGGCAGCTGCATGGATCCTCTCGCATCAGGTGTACCTGTTTAAAAGGGTTTTACTGCTTTTACATAAAAAATACAATACTTTACTTTGTTAGATGATGGATGAATCGTTCTAAAAATTAACACTGAATTAAGTCATTTTCATGAAGCAAATCCCATCTTTTAAGGTTATTTGATAGTAACGCCAAAGAATTTAAAATTTCCCGAAGCTCTTGAAAATCGAATTTAATAAAATCAGAATTCATCCAATTTAAACAAATAAAATTACCAAAATTGAAGAATTTCGTATCAGACATGTACAGAATGTTGTGATAATACCGTCCTTCTAGAAACGACTAGAAATACTTCGCAGATCCTGCTTCCGACGGTATTATCATCTTTAGAAAATGATTGGAAGGGCTTGGAGCGATAGTCCTTAATCACGGCGGTCTGGCATTGAGATATAAGATGATATGTACCTTACTCACAATCTATAACTGTACGGAATCTATTACAAAGTGTACTACTGTTCCATTAGTTGTAAATATTTAGGCACAAACTGGAAAGCTGAAGGCCGTATTCACAATAATATATCAACTGTAAGCTAGAGCAAGGCTTCTCATATGTGAGGATTGCGGTCTTATCGCCTTTGTCTGGACTAGAGCCGATCGTGCCCGATCGCCTCCCCTCCTTTGCCCTTCCCGTGGTCTGACTTGCCAAGCAACAGGCCACATATTTGGACCAGGACCCTCTAAGACCTACAGGACCTCGGACGCCCAGCCCTTCCTTCCCAAGGGAGAAGTTGATTAGACTAGAGCACTCACCCTTGCACTCGGTGAGCGGGTCTCCCTCGTATCCGTGCGGGCACGAGCAGCGGAAGCTGCCGGCCATGTTGGTGCAGAGCGCGTCGCGGCCGCAGGGGCTGCGCGCGCACTCGTCGGCGTCGTGGCAGCCCTGCGCGCCGTAGGGGTCTCCGTCGAAGCCCGGCGGGCACTCGCAGCGCCGCCCGCCGGCCTCGTTGCTGCAGAGCGCGCCTGGCCCGCACGCCAGCGCGCCGCCCTCCGCGCACTCGTCCACGTCCACGCAGCCGTCGTACGGGTTGCCCACGTAGCCCTCCTGGCACGCGCACGTGTAGTTGCCCGGCACGTTGACGCACACGGCGTTGAGGCCGCACGCGCCGCCCGACGCGCACTCGTCGATGTCTGCAAAGCAAAAGCGCACGCTATTGCACTGCTTTCGAAAAAAAACCTTCGTTCGCCTGTCTTCGCAGGGGAAGTAAAGACGGCTGTCCCATGAAGTAGATTTACTGCATGAAAAAAACCCCTCAAGCCTAAAAGAAGCCTATGAGCTACATTCAAATCGCCTGCTTCGTCACCCTAGATAATACCTCTTTCTTCCGCTAGATGGTGAAAGGAGCGTAGCGAAATTTGCGTGGACGGAAGAGCGGGCCTGATGGCCAGAGTCTCGCCACGTAAAATAAGGCATGAACTAACTAGCGAACTAACTACTTACTACGTGAGGCGTTTGCTCGCAAAACCAGCTCGTTACGGTTGCTCACAGGTTAAGACGAAAATCTTACCGCGTCCACAGGCGGTTCAGCACAAACGGGATGCGTTTGTATTAAATCTTAGGTGATAATGTACGGGATTTGAACTACGGATATCCGTTTGCACAATATCTAGGCTCTCTAAAACTCACAAAAATGCAAAATAAATTACTTTGGTAAATAATGGACTGAGCTGTTTCAAGTAGCAAACGTCTCTCATCAACCTGAATAAGGACATCGACGTCAGTACTATCATGAAATGTCACCTGGTACTAAGTAAGCTACTGCCAGTAAGCTGCGAGAGTGGTATCAATATTTACGTGAAAATATAAAAATGACGTTGGTGCACAAGAAATTACACACCTAAAAGATATTTTCGTTTGAATGTGTTTGAACGAAGGAATGTGTTTAGAAAATACGAATAAATGACTCATAAAAGTAATTCACAATATATCCCATATTCTTATGCTTTGTCTTTGATCGAGAAATTACCGGCTTTCGTTTAGATTAACATCATTCTTCTACTAAACGACTATTTTTCAGATGTTACACTTGTCTTTGGCGCCAAAAATATCATTTAGTCACATTAAAGTTACTTAACTATTACAATTTTATTGTTCTGAAAGTACATTATCTCATGACTCATACAAGTTATTAAAGTTAACGTTTCATTTTTATTTTCAAGTTATGGTAAAGAATTTAAATGTCTAATACATTTTTCGACTTTGAACTTCACATTATAAAGGATTAATTTTCTGATCTATCAACACATTCTCTTTATAGTTTCAAATCCTTGCAAAGAGATATGTTCTTAACTAGAACGCATTAGGAGAGATATTCTATCCACAATTGTTAAGAAGTCATCTCACTCAATATATTCGCTCGTGCAGGGCGTATTATGCGCCTTGAAATTAGCATGTTGTTAATCTCACCGTAAACAACGCTATTATCAATAAAAGGAGGGGTAACGCCGTGGCAGTGCTCATCGTGGATTTGTTGTGCTTATTATGCCTCACAGCTCGTAACGTCGCCGCATAAAATGTTTCATCGCCCATCTCCGATTTCTTTCGCTATTTATGTTCTTCCTGAGAGCAATCGGCGCTTCGAAAGCTGGTTATCCGCGTCTTTTGCCTCTCGGCTCGTGAGCAGGCTTATTATTTTTGAAGCGGCCAGTCGTAATCGTCCGCTTCCCATAAAAGATTCGCGCTCTCCGAGTCGTGCTCGTCCGGTTGGAGCGCGGTCCATCTCGCAAAGCAGGCGTTAAATCCGGCGCTCGGAGCGCAGAGGGCCTGACGAAGCGAGGCGCGCTCTAGCGATGCACCTGCCCTCGCTCACGGCTCCGCTGGAGGCCCTCAGCCCTTTTCTCTCTTCATCCTCCTCTTCATCCCTTGCATCCTCTTTCTCTCCATAGAAGGTTGGAGGTGCTTCAATTACTTCCAGCCAATTAATTGCATTTAACTTCACTCAGAAAACAAACTAAGTAAATCATCTCTTGTTTCGGTGGGTTATCTTCTCAATCAATTAGAAAATCGGAGTCAACACTTTCTTCTATGGTTGGTCCCATCTAATCACATTTTAATAATGTATTTTTGAAACTTATATCGGCCATAAGTATGATAAAAATTTGCAATTGTGATGTGTCGATGCAAATAAAAGATATTTTTAGACCAACATACATCAACTAATCTCCAGACTTTTATATAAATGTTCACGTAAATAAAGTGTGAAGTCTGCCTTTTCTTTTACTCAGTAGACAAAAATAGACATTTTATGTCTGCATTATAATATTGAAATGGAAAGACGTTCCATTACTTTTCTGCGTTTAAATGAGCAATCCCATGCCGGATGTGAGGGAGTGGTCTAAGAAGTAGGGGAGGAGTGGTTTAAGGAATAGACCGGGAGCGACTCGCACCCAGCTGCATCCGCGAGGGCTGGCGGCGCGCCATCGCACGCCCCAGTCGCATGCGCTGGTCGCAAGCGCAGGTCTTCGGCACGCGTCGTCGCCGCTTCCGTTTGGCACACGCGGCGGCTGCCTCCTCGGTTCCCCTCGACCTCGGGAATCTTAATATTGCGAGCGACACGGACCTACTTCTTTTGTGTTCATCCACGCTCTTAGACCATCATTAAACCAGCTTGAAAATTATCAAAATCTATTCTTTGTAATGAGGGACCTACAACGGTTATTATTAAAACAGTGGCAAATTTTTCACTAATTAAATACACAAGTAATATTTCTTCTTAAATTTTTTATTCATACACTTTAGTTAAAAGACAGCAATTTTAAGCAGAAAATTTCTCAGAAATAATTGCTGGGGTGTTAAAAGATTTCTTCTCTTATAATACAACGATAAGCTTTTTTAAATTCATCTAGTTTAAAAACTTGAATAAATGTTACTTTCATTTGCGACTATTATAAAATACTATAGGGTTTATTAGAGAAACATTTTAGTTGACAGGAGTGACAGTTTGAACTCATCCGTCGAGTTTAGAGAAAATGAACTCTCCCGACGCAATTCGGGGGCACAGGCTTCTGGTAGCATGCTAATTCTTCACGCCGATGATGGTAAGTTAAAGTGCATCCGTTGGGTTGGAGTTCAGGTAATAGAATCAATGAGTCATGATCATGATCAATAAGTGTGGCAAGGGATACGTTTTGTGCATTGACTGTACAAGGATCGTCGGAAATTATAAGGCTAGCATATGCTTTGCTGAAGTAACCTAACCACTTTACACATTTGGAGAAAATCCCTCTAGAAGGAATGCGAAAACAACTTTCTCCTAGTAAATCGTCCGCCGATACGTCGGATATTTTCTAGCTTGTACGAATAAAACATTAAAGAATATTGTCTGTATATTTTAATTATTGAAAGTTTCAAAAATGTCCAAAGTAGTATGATTAAACGTTCAGGTTACCTCATAAAGAAACTGCATTTTGTGTTCAGAAAAATCACACAAAAGACCTTGTGGCCAGTACAAAAAGTTCCTCGTTGAACATCAGTTTCGAGCGACTGCTTAGTTTGTTCTCTTTAATGATACGTTGTGTAAGAGTATGCACACGACCCTGGGAACCTTAGTCTTAGGAACTTGAGCGCAGAGATTTCCGAGACTCGGCTCCTCGTTTTCTCATTATCCTGTTTTCTACGGATGAATGCCTCTCCGAGGTTGTCGGTTTTCGGACGCGAGTTGTTCCCATTAATACCCGTCCTCCAAGACGGATAAAGACATAAGCGTCTGGTAATAGCGCGAGTGTTGTGCTAATTAGTTCCGGCTTCTTTCATAGGCTGACGCGTTCGCGCGTGTGAGCAGATGGATCGCGTGCGAGGCAAAGCCAGTCTCGGGGAGGAGAGCGCTACTGCCATTGATGGTCACAGCGATGATGATACTGGTGTGATATTCCACGAAGAATGTCTCGAGATATCATAAATGAAGATAAAAAATTAATTTTGTGTTGGAGAGGGTGGAGTTGTGTGCATGTGATTGATATTTGATACGATCTTCAGTCTGGGTCTTTTTTCGTCCAAAGCTGTGATTGGACGGTCAATAGGCGATGCGCAGCTGTGGAGTGAGAGTCGGGGCAACGGAAGGGCCCGCCCCACCCACGTAGCCCGGGCTGTGGGCGCAGAGGCAGAGTGGGGAGTCGCCTTGCCCGGGGCACTGGAGACGTGCGGGCGCCGCCGGCCGCGTCTCGCGCATTGTGTTATTTCGGCTCGTTACATCAGGCGCGGCCTTGGCGGGCGCGGGGATGCGCAAGGCCGCGCCGCGGGCCGCCTCCCGCCGATTGCCCCTCCCCCTCCCCCCGGGAAGCGCTCCGCCCCAGGCGCTGGACCGTGGCGGCCGCACCGCGCCGTCATCGCCCCGCCCCCGCCCCGCCCCCGCCCCACCCCCGCTGCACACACCGTCCGGCGGCCGATGGCAATCGCGGAGCTTCCAGAAGGCGCAAGACGCCCATCGCCTCTTCTTTCTCTCTGCTCATGATGATAGCTATTACGCTTTTGGAAAGCCAGTAAGCGCACCTAAGCATAGTGTAGCTTCCCAGCGTTATACTATGCTATGCAATAATGCTCCAGATGTGTACAGATTCAATACTCTCTTGGGTACTACTTTGGAACTAGCCCTGTAACGATGCTGGGAACGGAAAACTCAACATCTGGCACAAGATATCACTTCAATCTTTCATCTTTTGAGTCAATTATCAGGAACTAATCAACCACCAGCTTGAGTTGCAAGTCTCCGTTAAGTTAGTACCCCTTATGAGTAATACTCTTTGAAATCATTCACGTAAAACAATTTCCTTGTATCTCGTCCCTAAAGAAAGCATGATTATAAAAATTCACAATGATGGCATCAATGCTAGTCAAGTCGACTAATCCGCGTAATGTAATGAAATATACTTCCGCGTGCATCTCGCAACGTGGCGATTTCCCCCCTGCGCATGCGCGATATGATGCAAGTGCACGCGTGATGAGGCAGGCCGAGGAGCGCAGTCACGGCTTCACTATTAAGAGGACGCACCGCGGCGATGATGCGCCGATGGAAAACAAACGCGGAATCCGGATGCGCTCCGGGCAGCTCGAGCGCGTAACGAGATGCGACAAGAAAAGGCGCGCGACCGCAGCGCCGCGCCGCGCCGGAGATTTGCAACGCAGATGCGAGCGCCCCGCGCGCTCCGCTCCGCGCCACGCCGCTCCGCTCCCCGCAGCCGCGCTGGCGGTCATCGCGGTGGATGACGCGCGCCGGCAAAAATTACCTCACGTTTAAAATAGACGCCCTCCGCCCCCGCCCCCGCCCCCAACCCGTGCGGAGAAGCTGCGGTGACGCGGCGGAAGGTGAGCGGGTCCAGGACGGGCCCTGCGCATGCGCCTTTCGCGCAGGGATGCCGACTCGCGTCATCGGCGAAATGGAGGCTGCCAGGCGCTTTTGTGTTTCACCTGAAACGCGTCTTTGAACATTCGCTTATATATTCAGGTGTTCTGGTGGGACCGACATTTTGGCGTACTCGAGTTTCCACTCCGTATTATAAATTTATTCATCAAGAGGATAAAAATGGGAATTATAATTCTTTAATATTGTAATTCTTTTGTTTTCGTATGTGTGCGTCGTTTCGCGTAAAAAATGTCACGTCGCATTTTTCTATGTAAAATGTCAGATATCATTATTTATCCCCGCATATCTTTCATTGTGACAGTTGTGTATATTTTTGTCGGATGCTAAATTCCAAAATATTGCACAAAGGAATGAACTAAAGTTCTTTCTGAAAAACGATTGTGTATTTTGAATGCATTACATGAATATTTACTGTATGTATTCTTAAAACGAGCTTTTGCCATTTGTATTCTCAAGGATTCTGTGTGGGATGTAGCAATCTTTTGCTAAATGATGGATACCCCTGTCATGATTACGCAACTTCGTAAGAACATTAGCAAGAACCCGTAACGTATGGCTCCGTTACTACTCAAGAAAACAACGAGCTTCGTAAAACTGTGATGGTTGTGTGTTTGTCAAAATGCCATATGGTAGGAAAATTACATTTTTTTATTTTTAAGTTTCCTCTGCCTTTAAATTTTGAAATGTTACTTTATGTCACAGTTGAAATATGTCACTTTATCATGCGAGACATGTATACAAATATCATAACTAAAAATACAATATCACTACTACTAAAGTCTCTCCACTTTCACTTATTATATGGTATATTCCTTAGCTGTGGATCTACAGATCACAACTTCCCTTACAGCTGGATCAATAGAGCTTCTTTTATATTCATGATGTATTATGATGGTACATATGTTACTGTCACACAATTCATGTTAAGCCTCGTTGGGTGCCCATCTCTTTAACTTCTTCTTTTGGCTTGAATCTTTCAGTGTTATGCAATTTCTGTTGTAGATACTAAAGATTTTGTTTTGTAGATACCGAAGTTTTTGTGTGTGGAACCTTTGTACGTAAAATTGAAGACGAGCTCGGAACAAAGGAAATTCGCGTCCCCTTTACAAGAATCGAAACTCCCTGGTTTCTTACAGGTTGTGAATAACGAGAAATGAAGGTAAGGCAATAAAGACGATCCCGCCGCGACCATGAGTAACCGAAATGAGGTAGTGAGCGGGGTATTCCTGCGTGACGTCATCGCGGAGGGCAGAGTGCGCCGGACCGCAGACCGCCTCTGCGCCCCTCCCGGATGCGCAGCCCAGGGACAGACAGAGAAAGAAAGAAGAGGGAGGAAGATGCGAGAACAAAGAACAAAGCAGAAGGAGTGAAAGAGGGGAAGCAACCGAGGAGGAGGAGGAGGAGGAGAAGAAGAAGAAGAAGTAGAAGAAGAAGAAGAAGAAGAAGAAAGGAATGAACTGCAGTGATAGCACTGAAGAGGTCGCGCTTCCTACAACTTCTTTCTCGCTCTTCGTGTGTGTTACTCTCGCAAGGTCAACAGTAATTTTGGTTTTCTTAAAGAGAATTCAATCGTGCCTAATGGACTGAAGGTCTTAGAACAATTACGTTGGAGTTAATATAGATAATTGTTATCCAAATTTAGCTAAAGGAAATGTGATACTTATTTACTCATGTTTACGTATGTGAAAAAAATTGTTTGTCTTTCTTATGGCCTTTCTAAGCAAATAACTAAAAGTAAATGTATTTAAAATGTAAAGAAATGTTAATGATTTAATAAGGAAACTGTTTATTTGTAATAACTTGTGCAAATAACTAAATGATATGAATTTATTTTCCGAGAAAAAATGTATTTTTTAAATATGAGGAACAATTAGTGACAACTTTGATCTACAGATCTTGTAATTATGTTCTTAAATTGAATATTTCGTGACACGTGACATTACACAGGTTTCCGGATTGCTTCCAGCCATCAGTTCGGTCTCTTCCATAAGGCAACTCAGTGCGTTACGTAAAGAAGGCTTCCTTGGCAGCGAGTGCCAGGCCTTTTTGCCACCGATGCAAATTGCCTCCTTTTTGTGCCTCTTGAAAGCGCTGGCATCTGCATTATGGAGAACACTCTGTAATTTGGTCTTTGAACGATTTGCGCGCCATTCGGTCTGGATTTCAGGGCGTCAATTTGTTGTGAAAGATGTGAGTGACTTGAGAGGTGAAGACACCGCAAACGAGTGAAGGAAGCTGTGCTGACATCCGTGCAGAATGTTCTCGCGTCAACGTTGCTCACACTCGTCGTCAGCAAATCTCCGGTTCTGCATGGCGTCCATGTTTCTCCTCGGGGCCGCACCATCCTTAACCCATTACATGCGACTGACTCATCGTGACGGAAGTTGTCGTGCATTATCGCTCAAGTTTGGATTTGCTAGGAAAGGTGGGGAACTCTCATGATGGATTTTTAACTGCCGCAGCTAAATCAGTTTCGAATATGTGGAACACGGAAGAGTATGTCGTTAAAGACATTGTAATACACTAATGGAGCTGATAATGTTGATCTATTAATGATGGAGCAGTCGATGTTCAGCGTTGGGTCGAACTTCTTGATTAGTAGTAGTGCTTCCTGTTCGTAACAATAATCGTGCAGCCACGTTCAAGACTACTTATGCATTCATTGATTGATTCAATTTCATATAGGATATTGCTTACGCTCAAATCAGGGAGGGAACTTAACAATGAATACTAAATCAACAATATTCATATGTTTATAGCTTCCTGCTGTGCATATTATTTGTTTAAAGATTTGTTGATTACATGTTAGACGTGTCTGAACATGCATACAGCAGTCTTGTAATAAGCACACAAGTCAAGACAATGCACTGTAGTTACATTTGGGTTTCATACAAGAAACGTGGGGCACTTCTTTACGTGATAAGTATTGTATGTGACATACTAGACATGCATTTCAAATTGTATGGGGGAAGAGCATGTACAAATTTAAATATTGTCTTTCTGGGGTCGATGACTTCAACGATGTACTATAATATATCCACGCTATAAGTTAATTTAATTGTTGAAACAACGTGCCACTTTAAACAGTTTTTAAATTCAGTGATACAAGGAAAACTTTAAAACGTATTGTATTATATTTTTTGATTTGAATGTTTTCGTGACACTGTGAATTTCATATACACTGACTGACGAATAGCAATTGAATACTCACAATTGTCACGGATATTTGTACGCAAGAGGCACATCTTAACGATTCAACGTCGAAAATATAGCTTCTAAATTCGCACAAGTGAGGTGCTCAATTTATTACTAAATAAATGGGAAAATAAAAAAATCTGTATACTCATAAACACAGCAACGTTGCAACAGAGCGCAAAAAAAAGAGTAGTGTTTAAATGCCGTGGATTTACGCCAAGAGGGACGCAGAGGGCTTGCAGGAGGCCTTGGCCCCGAGGTTGCGCGTCACGGGGGCCGTGGCCCTGGTGCGAGGCGCTCATGAGCACGCCCGGCGCCCAAATTACAGGCCCACGCGCCTTCCCAGCCCCCCTCCCCCCGCCCCGCCCCCCGGGGCACTGCCCCCAGGGCACTGCGCCCGAAGGAGGACCTGGAAGCTTCTAATGAAAGTATACGTTCTTATTTCTATCACTAACGGTTTTAAATATATTCAGAATTGATAAAATTACTGTCGCCCGTGTCTAACAACTTATCTATTTTCCTAGAGAATCTTTTCTCTAATGGTTTCCTCTTATGTTTCCTTATTTGTCTATGGGATGGTAGGCATTTGTCGCATTGTTTGTCTGCGATATAGTAAAGCGTCTACGTTAATGTAGGATTACGAGCAATATTTTTAGGAATATTTGATTTAACGTGTTCAAAGTTCATATGATTTTGAAGTGTTTTACTCTGTTTGTTCTTGCACCAATCACTTACGCTGTCTACCACTGACAGAAGCCTCTCTTTTACCAACCAACTGTCTACATTGAGAATCTCAATTTTAGATTATTTCAAAAATCTGTGGACGTAGAAAAATGTTGGGTACATATTTCTTATACGTTGCCTTCTCTGAAATATGTAAAAATCAAATTTGTGGAAAATATCTTTATGAAAAAATACCTACATTGACCCAACTTAATTCACATTTCTTTCTATATAATAGTTATTAAATGAATTGATTCAATGAATTCAACTTTTGGAACATCATTAGGCAGGTGTGCATTATTCTTCCATCCAATGTTCATTAAATCATTATAGATTCCTGTTTCTTTGCATACGTTCAAAATGCCGTTTAAAAATTATTAAAGCAAGTAAACAGATAGTAACTTTGTTGGTGTGAAGAGCGAGAATGTTCCCAAAGAGGAATGGTGTTTTAATCATTGCGAACCAGTCTCTGTGTGCGCGAGTCCTCGCATGGGCGCAGGCACATGCACTCACCGATGCAGGCCTCCTCGCCGTCGCCTTCGAAGCCAGGGTTGCACTTGCAGAGGTAGTGCGCCGGCAGGTTGCAGCACTCGGAGTTGGGCACGCAGCGGGACCGGATGGCTGGGTCGGCGCACTCGTCGATGTCTGCGCAGACAACGTTTCACATCAGACCCGTCCCCAATCTTTACGCGCCGCTCCAACTCTTTTTTCAGAGGGATTTGCTTTCAGTTTGACTTGGAAGCAAATGCATTTTGTATTTCAAAAAAGTCTAGATTGTAAATTATGCACGTAAAATTACGCAAAAAGTCCTTAATGAAAACTTAGTCAAACACATCATGAAAAATGTTTTCGCTTGCAGAACATCTGAATGAGTTTCAATAAGATTTCTTTCTTTTTGTTCGTAATGCAATAAATATAATGAACCTGCATTATTTAACGGCGAAACTGTTATAATTTATAAGATCGGCCTAATTTCCAAACTGAAAAAAAACTAAATATATGTAGATGATAATACTAAAACATTGAAAATAATATAGCAATGAGATGGTTGTTATTTCCCGAATTAAATAAAAAATATAACAATATAATTATTAAGACATTAACAATAAAAATAACATGAGACATGGAAATGAAAAATAATGTATATTTGTTTACAAAGCATCATCTTCACTCCATTCACACACATGTCACGTTCTGGTTGCTGTTGTTTAATGGTAGAAAGCCATTACCTTGTTTAGGGTTTAAATGACAGGTAGTTGTGTTTGCGTAAGTAATACCGCAAACACTGAGTAATGCGCCTTCATGCCCCATCTGCGCGCGCATGTGATTACCCCTGCCGGCAGTCGGTTAGGCAACCCGCCGCGCAAAATGAAGGTCTCGCGGGAATCTAATCAGCCGCACTCGTTGGCTTGGAGGGGCGCGTTAAACGACTGAGTCGTACGCAATGGGTGGCGCGGCGCACATGAAGGAAGAAATATTCATTCATGCAAATGTGATATTCTTAATGGTGCGCCAGTGATTTCTCCAGGAACCCCCAAAGCATCGCTTTGTAATTGTTCCGAAGCTCTTTCGAGAACAATGAGAAACGATTGGGGGGCCGAACGTATCCGAACGGGTTGCTCGTTCCGACGATCAGAATGGCGGCGTGTCGGCGCGGTTTCTGAACCCGGGCGCGTGGGGCGTGGGGCGGGGGCCGCCGGGGCTCGAACGCGCACCGGTCGGCCCGCTTTCCCCTGCGCCGCCCGCCGCTTGCGCCAGCGCCTGACTCACTGCAGCCACTCCGCCCTCAAGGGGGCGGAGCCCGGACACGGAAGGAGGCTGCGCGCGCGGGGCGAACATCCCGCACAAAAATAAACTGTTCAGAAACAACGAGGGGAAGACACTATCCCGCGTTTCCGGGTGCATCAAATACTTTCATCGTTAGTCCCGTGAATGTAGTAATATAACTGGGAGATCCCCGTGTTCTGCCCTCACTGGGACGTAAGACCCGATGTAAATCAGCATATACGAGAACGGGATTTCGCACTATAGGTATCTCCCCTCAGCGCGACACTGCCGCAGAAGGATCAAGTTGTAAGTGCCCAACTGGCTGCCAGAGATACAAGTTAGTAAGTTAATGCCTTATTTTACGTGGCGAGACTCGTGCCATCAGGCCCGCTCTTCCGTCTGCCCACGCAAATTTCGCTACGCTCCTTTAACCATCTAGAGGAGAAAGGAAATATTATCTTGGGCGACGAAACAGGCGATTTTAATTGAGCTCAAAAGCTTATTTTAGCCGTTAAGAGATTTTACATGCAGTAAATCTACTACATGGGACAGCCAGCTTTACTTCCACATCCGAAGGAAAGCGTACGAAGGGTCCATGGCTTCGAACCTGCAAACTTTTGTCCAACAACCCGGTACGCTAATCCGTCGAGTGGTAGTGCAATGCATGTAAGTGCAAGTCTGTGTATCTGAGGGGACAAAAATGAGAAAGAATAGATCCGTGGTTTGTGGCCTCGTTGTCTTATCAAGCATTTTCCTAGTTCTGATCGAAGCAAAGTAAAAAAACAAACAAAAATCTATCTCTCAGAGTAGCCAAACGGTAGAAATCTTTTCCAAATACTGGCTGAATTCGACCTAGCTATGTAGCTGGATAGAAAAGAAACTGTCGAGCAGGAGGGACAATAAAAGGCCTCATCCACTTTTGGTTGTAAATCTGCCGCCGCGTATTGCAACGTGTTTGAACAAAGCGGCGTCGCTCGAGGCTCGCGGAGCAGCGATGCGGCCGAGGGTGGGGTGGGGTGGGGGCGCCCCAGCTGCAGTCTCGGCACGACCTGACCATAACGGCCGCACAACTACTCTAAACGGGGCGATAAGGCTCTGCGAGGTATCGGCCTCTTAAATTGCAATTACCAGCGCCAATTACCAGCGCCAATAGCGAGACTGAATATGATCAGATATCTGTATGTCCTGTGGCCCTTTAAAACTTCACGCGGCGCTGGTAATATATAGCACAAGTAGATAATCTTGTTGACTTCACGTTTATTTACAAAAACGTAAACTTGGAATGGACTTCTTTAATATTGCTTTTCGTTCTAAATATAAGCGATCAAATACATAATTCTCAGTTTAAATGCAATTTCAGCTTTCATGTACAGATAATATTCCGTATTGTTAAAAATATCTTCCAGAAGAAAGAACACGTAGCAACACTAATTGGGCTTTTGAGGTAAGTGAATGACAATGGTGAAAAGAGATAGAGAGAAATCAATACCGTGTTCAATAATGCCTTCAAGACAAGCGAGGCGCTGTGCAGCCGTGCAACCGTCGCGAGCACAAAGGCTTCGAGCCCTCAAGTCGGAGCCGAGATCGCGCTGCAGTCCTTCCTTGGCCCCCTCCCGCCCCGCGTCACTCGGCCTTCGTCGGACCCCGAGGTCATTCTCCAGAAGCACCGAGCAATGGACTCGAATCGCTTTGAAGCCGAGCGCTGAGCTGAGGTAATGAGATCCGCTGTTGCATTGAGCCACTTCATTTCAATTTGTCGGGTGGTTAAAAAGACATGAATTTTGTCCGTCACACTTCAGCCTTCGCAAGCGGTATGATGTTAAAAAACATCCACACTTTTTAAGGTTAATGGCAACCTAATACACTGAACATTCGCTAATCCGTCTCTCAGAAGTCCGGTCTACATCCAGCCTCTAGTCGCTCAAAGGGGAAATGACGCCCACAACAAAGAATTATCTTGTACAACAATGTGTTGCTAGTTAAGTGTTTAACAATACTACACACATTTGAAATTATGACTTTCTTAGAGTTCAGTTCAGTACTATGGTTTCTAATAGGAAATACATTACGCTAGACCTCAAGGAGAAACTCGAAAATTTAGATAAGTTGAATGGAGGTTTTTGCAGAAATGCATAATGTTCGATTGTTGAGAACTAGCCGCTAGGAAGGATGCCGAGCGACTAAACGTGCTAGTTAATTTCAAATTCAAGGCCATTTCGTCTAGATGTACAAAATTACAATTTATTTAACTGGAATTATTATGTTATCTTGCAATATATTTTGCGTTAGTATCAATTTTTCACTAACAATGAACGTTTTTCGAGCAAAGTGTGTACAAACAAGACACTAACAGTTCCTAACAGTACATGTGCAAGGAATGGCCGGATTAACAGGAGTGTCGTCTATTCCCCGGATGTACCCGGCAGAAATGAAAACGATCACTTCAGCGCCTCCTATCTCCCGCGCTCTCCGGCATTCGCACAAAACAAGGGAAAGGCTGCGGCTGTCGTAGAACTACTTTTTTCCACGAAAGCCTCGCATATCGGCGGTCCGCCACTTCAATGCATCAAGATAAGGTCAGGCGCGTGCACCTGGAGGCCGTATTTCTCCGTG
Source organism: Teleogryllus occipitalis (assembly GCA_011170035.1). Lineage (NCBI taxonomy): Eukaryota > Metazoa > Arthropoda > Insecta > Orthoptera > Gryllidae > Teleogryllus > Teleogryllus occipitalis. The sequence continues at coordinate 48,365 of BLKR01000591.1, read as the reverse complement.
GGCCGAGGCGCGGTAAAAGGCTCGGCGGAGCGGGCCGCGGGGCCGGGCGACCTTTCGGCGACAGAGGCGGCCCCGCCGACGCGCCGCGACGCCCGGCGGAGGCGACGCGTTTGGCGGCGGCCGCTCCGCCCGGTTGGCTCGAGCGCGTTTTTCCTGCTTCGACATAACCTGCCTGCGCTCCGTTCCCGTTTCTTTATTGCACTTGTGAAAACTATTAGGTTTGCGATAAGACGGAATAAAACTTTATCTACAACAAATTTGGTCATGTAAAGATGTTTGACGGCCTACACCCCTTGTTCGGTTCAAGCAGTTTTAAAGGGTTTTCAGAAAGGGGGAGGTCTCGGCAAAAGATAGAATCGAATTACTAAGCTTTGATGATCGGAAATCAGTGTGAGATGATAATACAGTTTAATTTTGCGTAACTCTCTATACTTCTAAAGTGGGTAAGGGTGTAAATTATATTATTACCACTTTGTACTATACACAGAATGAGTTAAGTTTTTCTCCCTCTAATTGATTATTGAAATAAATAAATAAAGCATTGCTACGTATTTGAAATGGTTATATACCCTAACAATTTATCCAAGAGTAATTCCAGGTAATACACAAAATTGACGAGATAAAGTTCAAAAATGTGTTATCTAAACTGTACATTGATGGCTAGAAACCTCTTGTATAAACTAATATCACGTTCCGTGAAGAATGGCATATTTGTCTTTTTCTTTTTGGTTTGCTTTGAAGAATTTCTGTGCAGCATGAATGACACTTTCGCTAACGCGTAAATCTGCGGCCCGTTCGCCGTGCGCCAGGCTAGAGGTGTGGCGCGGTGTGGCGCAACGCGGCCCAGATCGAGCCACACACCTGACGCTGACGGTGGCGCCGCCTCCGGCCACGTCACACACTGCGCGAGGTTCTATTATTGGCATACGTGCAGGTTTAACTAGCTCTTATGATTCATGTTTTTATAACCTCACGTCAGCTCCTGAACAAAGCAAGGAGTAAGAGAATACCATCACCTAAGATTGTTGCAATACCAATCAGTCCTTGGAATAACAACCAAAAATGGAAGTTATTGATTAAAGGAGTAAACCTTGTTTAAAAATAAGATTTACCCAACAAGTGGGTAAAAATTGTGAACAACTGCTCATTATTGACAAATTTATTTGACCGACTACAATTAAAGGTTGAATTTTATTTAACTGCAGCTATTTATCAAAACTATTGACCAGTCGTTTCATTAAGTACTTATTCATTAAATCACTTTCTACATTCTAATGAATGTCTGTACGGCTAGGAAATGTTCATAGTCCTTTCGCTATAGTCGTGTCCATTTATTCGCAATCTACACGACTGAAGCCTTGAAGCATTTCGTAACGATGTGACCACTGTGTCTTCATTAACCTCCCTTCTCTTTTGTTGTGTGATCCATTTCGACTACACATTTGCGCGATTCAGGTAGCATAATGTGTTTTCTCTCTTCACGTATGAATTTGTATAAGGGTTGTAAGTCGCACACTTCTTTTAGTGTGTCCATGAAGAGAATAAATGGTGGGAATAAGTTGTCAAGGATTGCCATTCGCAATATATCTTAATAATATTTTTATTTTTCATGTGTTCTAACATAAATAAACGATAGGTGATAGAAACTCTATTCAGATACGCGTAAAATGCTGAATGTTTGTGCTGATGGCATTAGTGCCATGTAAAACGCATACCAAGGACTGAAGCGTGGGATTTCTGCGAGGTTTCACACGAAGAGACGAGGGAGGTCGCCTGCCTCACCAGTTTGTTTGATTGATTGATTATTTCTTGTTTCCTCGCACGTCATCTACTAAGGTAATAAGTCCCGTAAGTGTGGTGCATGTTTCCCTCAAAAGGTGGTTGTGATCATACCCTCCGCTCAATGGCGAGATCCGGCGATAAACACGTCGGCTAGCGGGATTTTCTCATATCCAGATATCTCACGAGAGAAACTCTAAACTCCCGACTGGTGTCCCGGCATGTGTGGTAGTGTAGTGGATGTAACTGTGTGTAAATAGGAGGCGAGGATAGGATAAGGAAGAGGGAGGAAAATTGCGCGCGGTTTGTGAGGGTACAGTTCCGACATTCGCGTGGTGTTAATTGGATAAACAACGGGAAAATACCGGCTAGAGCAGCGGCAGCTAGAATATTCTCTTCCAGACAGCGGCTGAATTCGACCTACGCAGCTCGCGACTCGAACCCTAGAACCCGAGGCACCGCAGTGACATCAGTTGATGCCCTGAAGCCGGTCCGACCCGTTCGTCCGGCCGCGTCCGTGCGGTTGGCCAGCCTGCGCTGCGCCCCCCATTGAGGCGGAGACGGCGCCCGGGGCGCTGCGGGCCGCTGCGGGCCACGCGCTCCGCGGTTCTCGTTTGCGCCGAGCGCTATCAGGAAGTCCCCCCGAACAACATAGCTGCTCCATGTCCAATTTTATGAACTGCGCTCTTCTCAAGACTCGATGGGCAAAATTACGGGCGGCTAGAAACTTTGGAGGACCACACATATTTCAACGACACAGTTGTATGTTCAGAAAGTCTGCTCTCGCTGTTAGTGTTGGAACGGTCTGAGATTTTTTGTTGTACGCTTTATGTTTTTAAAGACGATTGTCTTTTCGAGAAGTGCTATATCCCATATTTAGAGTGAATGAGGAGACAACCCAAGGGGCTACCTTGTCCGAATATCCCGCAGAATTAAAAAAAATCGCATGGTGAATAACGCGGAGCAGGGTGTGTCCTGCGCGCCGAACAATGCCTAGCGCTGGTACAGGTCCGATTTCAGGGCCGAGCGCGCGCGGTTCGACAGCTGGGAGCGGACGTACACAGTGTTCGGAATTGTAATTCTATCCGGACAAACTAGAACTCTCTCGGAAGGTAATTTTTCAACTTTTCAACATTTCTTAGCTGTTGTGTATATAGTAATATGAACATATAAAGCATATTCTACGTTTATATCTTCAGTAGTTTGCCTCTGAATGATATACCAGTTAATCTCGACTTGTACTCTTATATCATTCTTGATCTGAAAGTCTAGTACAGCTCAAATAATATGAATATTGAGTTCAGATCGTTATTTGTAACAATTTTAACAGAAATCGTATGGAGTCTTGTAATAATTTGTTCTCCACGATTCCATAACCCACGAATGCATTTGAATCGCCAAGGAAAACAATAAACGTGCTTATCCCAAAACTTAATTTTTTTGCGTTTCGCCAGTACTGCAGCCCATGAACGCTGTACTGTTTCTTCGCCCAGTTTGAAGGGTGCCGCGTCCACTGTGCGTCGGCGGCGGCGGCGGCGGCCTCGGCGCCCGCGCCGGGGGCCTGGGCGTGGCCTCTGCAGCGGAAAGGCCAAGCGCGGCGCGCGAGGTCCGGCCCCGCCGCCTTCGACCCACTCGCTCGCGGGGGCGGCGACTCCTTCGTCACCGCTCGTCACCGGCGACCGTCGCCTTGGTGCTGCGACGCGCGCGTGGGTTGGCCGCGGAAGACGCCTCGTTCAGGCTCCTAGTTTATTAGTGGCGCAGGTTGTGTATCAAAAGAGTAAAATAAGAACGGAGGGAACGTCCAAAATGCAGAGTTACGGAGAGGGATGCTGCAACATTAACTCTACCGTTCTTACTTTTTAAAGCACTTCTGAAAATAACTAGTATTTATAAAAGCTAGTAAGTACGATGATACATATGTTTCCATAGATGGAAATAAGATATTTAATTCTAATAAAATAAATAAACTTTATATTTTTGATACTCTACAAAAAGGTTCTAAAAACAATTTGTACACTTTTCTCACGTGACTTTTGCTTTTGGTATGATTGATTTCGAGTCCTAAAAATTCCGATCGCAAAATGAACCCACATACATTAGGATCGAATCTCACTGAAATCTCCGCTGGCAAAGTCAGGTGTCTCACAGAGTCGTCAGAGGGGTGCAAGGCCATCGCACCGTTGGGCGAGCCGTGCAGTGTGTGTGGTTCAGTGGAAGGGAGCCATTAGAATCCGGCGCCAGGCCCACGCGACCACCGTGGGCGCCGCGTTCCCTCATGCAAATGGCGGCGCGCGGAGCGATGGTAACGCGGCGCCGCTGGAATGCGATGGGGTGAGAGGGAGGGGAGGGGAGGGAGGCGTCTGCGATTTAACGGTGCTCCCTCGGCGCGCGAAGGAAAAAGTGGACGCACTTGGTTCGGTTGGATGTGGTAGAGGCATACGGGCGTCTGCACTTTCACCCAGTGTCCTTCATGCGAAAATCACCTCGTAAACGTTTTTGAACTTCTTATATAAATTCTCATAAGGGAGCAGGAAAATGCAGCCTAGATGGTAATAGAAAGGAGATACTATCAACATATTCAATTAATTCATCGGATTGATTAAAAAGTAGAATACTGGTTCCAAAGAAGCGCAAAAAACTGCTCATACGACTTTGAATTTTAGGAACTGAATAATATATGTCACATTGAGAATTAAATTTTGAATACTGTTAAAAATATGATTCGATTTCTAGAAATAATCAGTATGTGGTATCGCATTGCTCATACGACAAATCCTATTGAAGAGAACGTGTTGTAATAATTGTCTTGTTTACGTTCGCCATTTAAGAAGCGTCGAGATGTGAACAGATGGCAATTGTTTCCCGCCGCCGTTGGTTGACCGTCCAGTGGCTCGCTCGGCCGTTCCGCGCGCACGCGCCGACCACTGCGCCTGTGTGTGCGGGGCGTGCGCCTGCCCTGTCGCTCGCTCCCCGTTTGGGCGACGACGCTGGGCTGGACGGTGTCCGCAAGGGAGACGCTTTCGTCACAGCTGACCCTCCTTGGCTCGGCCACGTACGCACGAGGTAACGTCTCGCATTCACTATCAGTGGTGCATTCATGAAACTCACACCCTCCGTATATTGTTGGTAGGTTGTTAGTGATTCCGGTCGCATCAACAGCTTAGGCCATTAGTCCCGTAATTGTACTGCATGGTTTTCATCCGCTGGATGGCGAGATCCGGCCCCGACCTATCGTCCGCTAGCGGGGTTCTCCCCCTCCCCCCAACCAGGTATCTCCAATCAGCGAGGCACCGCCCCAGCCGGGATAAGCTGTAAGCTTCCGACCGATCTCCCGGCATGTATGGTAGTGCAATGCATGTTAATGTGTGTGTAAGGGGAGAGGAAAGTTTAAGGAAGAGGAAGGAAAAATCGCACGCGGTTTGTGGCCCGTTTGTTAGGGTACTGCTCCGGCATTTGCGTGAAGTTGCTGATCGGAGAAACCATGAAAAGCTACCGATGAGAGTAGTCCGCCTTAAATCGTACAGTATTAAATTAATTTAATGTATTTGCGCGATAACTGTATCCAAGTGGAGCGCACTTTTTAACTGGCCAACATTTGCTTCAAATCGAACAGGATATTCTATTCTCATTGAATTCTATCTCATTATCAATGGGATTATCGGCGATTTCATTGCATTGTTGAATGACATGCCATGAAATGAAAGAAAGATGAAAAGAAGGCATGTAAATCAGTAGCTTTGTAAGCGAGGTGAATTTTTGACAGAAAAATTTAATAAATGGAAATCGCGGTGCCTCGCAAGGCGGTGCGTGGCGGCCAAAGCCAAGGCGAAGTGGGAGTAGCGGGCTCGAAGCAACAGGTGGTGCCTTGAAGTGATGTGGGCCGTGAGGCGTGGAGGGACGGCGCGGAGACGCAAGCGAAGCGGTGGGTGACGCGGGCGCGGACGGGGCGGCGCGGCGCGGCGGCTGCGGATACAGTTAGCGCGCCCATCGGCGGGTCTGTGAACCCGCGACGTGCGCCGCCTGCCAAGCCCGGCCGATTGTTTGCGAGGCGCTAATCTCGGCGCTGCCCACGCCCCCACGCACAACCCATACGCGTGGCCACGCGCGCGGCCCTCGGCGATAGAACGCGTGTCGACAATCATTGCGGCATATCAGCTCTTCCATATTATTGCACTCACTTAAAATAATTTCTTTAATGTTTTTTCTGCAGTACTTGCATCATTCGTGTGAATTCATAGAACTACAATATAGGACACAAAGATTTAAACGTAATATTCTCAGTGACTTTTCTTTTTGGTGTCAATTAATGTATCGTTATCTTTTACATTGTACTGCCAGTTACTACTAGCATGCTATTATTCCATAAGCCTTGCTAAGGGGTCCTCGTTGTGCGTTGTCCGTACAGGTATCATTTATATATCAGAAGAGTATTCTAAAACTAAGTGAAATAATTTCCCCATTTATATTACCTAACCATATCGATTGCATCTTACGTTGATTACAAATTATTTTTATGATCATGTGTTCCGCGATTATTTACTAGTTGAAGTATATAACATTGTTCTGCAATGAATAGGAAATTTTAAAGGCGTGATAAGTATAATGTATTAGAATGTGATGTATGTCATGATATACTTGTCGCAGTTCTACATTCTTTTAATGTACTCTTATTTTGGGCTGGAAGAATTGCGTGATTTTTAGATTGTCTTGAAACTAGAATTTATGTTTACGTTTACCCTGGATCCTAACAAATTACAGGTTTTCAGCGAATTTCTATAATTCTTTTCACATCGCCATTTGATTATTTGAAATGTATTAATAATTTCCTCTGGGACGGTTTCACATTAGTTACATTAGAATTAATCAACTCATGATGATATCACCTCACTTTATCATTTACAATGAAAACGACCTCGTGCGAATGGTCCGCGAGACATTTGGAACTTGGTGCGAGCAAGGCAAGCGCGCCGGCCCGGCCCTGAACGCCGCAGCTTTCGTGCCCGCTCGCGAGGCCCTTGGCGTGCGGGACTGCGCGTGGCTGCGCAGCGGAGCCTTTGGGAGCGGGGGGGGGCATGGTTGCTGGAGCGCGGGGCTCGCCATCCGAGACACCGGGCTTTTGATTAGGACCACACTTTTGCAAAATACATCCTAACCACGAATATGAACGTGGACTAATGTTGACGTTCTTCTGAGTTCGCAGCAATTGCTCTCTATGGAGAAGCATCCCCTTGTTTCTATGGAGAATTATATTCAAGTCATTTTTTGGTTCATACACCACATAACATCCATGCACCCTCCTGGACCCGGGACAGAACTTGTCATGCTCTCCGATTGGAGAGAGGCTGGGACTGTGTTCGACCCCTTTGTGTTGCGGATCACGTGCAACACTTCTTCCCTTTTGTGAGGACAAGTTTCAACGCAAAGTATGGGTAAGGAGATTCCGTGCAGTGTTGGGTTTGCCTTATCGTGCTCTGAAAGTTATCAACCTGACCGAAATTAAATTTTTTGAATATATTCTACAGGTTATTCTTTACAGACTCCATTGTTCAGTATTCATTTGAACTATTTTAATCCTAAGACTGCTAAGGTACTTACATATTTGACCCTTTGCAGATTAGAAAAAAATGTACTTTTGGCTTCTTTTGCGATCGTCCATCTCAGGCGGAAGCACCCGAAGCAGGGGCGCACCCGGAAGTTGCCCCGTTACTCCCATATTAGTAAGTGCGATATGCATCTTTCGCGCCCCAGTCCGTGGAGGAAGCACAAGAAAGTGCTGCGGGCGTAAAAGTTTAAGGATCTTCTACGGGACTTAATCCGCGACTTCGCGACGATTACTTCCATTACTTTAATGTGGTAGTGCTCAAGCATGCATAATTCATATTGCCATTCCTTGTTGTTAGTTGTCTCTCAAGGAGAATTGAACACATTTGGCAGAAATCGCTCCGCCAAAAAGTCGAGTAGTCAATCCTGAAGGTAATCGCCATTCAGTCGACGATACATAATATCGTTGTAGTCTCATTGAATTAGTAAATTATATGAACACTTAATTAACAATAAATAATAACTTCACACTAACCTTGGGCATAGTAACTTAATATTCCAAAAGCAAATGTAATACCCCTTCAAAGGTACAGCTATTCGAACACGGAGAAGGTACAGCTAAAGTGTATATCTCTAGGTCATCAATCACTTCTCCGCCATCTGCTGTCTCTGAGGCGTACAGTGATTTATAAGTTCGCCGCGTGAATCCGCCCGTAGATTCGCGATAAGTGTTCGACCGGGGTTTAAACATTGCTGAGATCCTCGGCGAGGAGCGTCCCCTGACCGCCTTCGAGGGTGGGGGAGGGGAGGGGAGGGGAGAGCCGGCGGGCGCCGTCTCCCACGCGCCCAGATAAGCGGGTGGAACCCGGAAGCGCAGGGGAGGGAAGGGGTGGGGGTGGCAGCTGCGCCGCAGCCGACTGCAACAGTCGTCGCGCCCCCTGGCAGGCGCGACGGTGGCGCTTCGGTGGCCGCGTCGCGCACCACGCCACGCCACGCCGGAAGCGCCTCAGACCCCTCCCCCCCCCCCACCCGCCTAACGGCACCCGGCGGTAATTCGAATCGACGGCACTTCTTCAGGCTCCTCCTGGATGGGAAGTTGAGGAGCTAATTAACAAGATTGCTACTTAACAGCGCTGCCAACGTAACAACATTTCTCTCCTTTCGTGTGTAGGTTAATTTAAGTATCCTTTATTGAATACTGGAAGAGCATTTCGTGAAAATGAACTCCAAAATTATACAAACACTTATACGTGATTGACACATAGCGGTTGGGGAGCATTTGCCACTTCTATGCGACAGAAATTACACAGGAATGAGCACGGTGCTATGTGCAGCTGAGTGTTGACTTCAATAATAACTAGCAAAATAACGTATCATAATAAAACTTATATAACTTTCTCAGTGTAATTGTGACGGACTTATTTTTCCGTTTATTGCGAGGTAACTTCCTCTTCAAGTAATAGAAGGCCGTACATTGACCAAATCAACCGCAACATAAGTATCCGTAGTATATTGGCGTTTCATCTCCGTTCCTCGGTTCACACAAGGTACAAGAATTGGTGATGAAATAAATGACAGGCAGTTTTACTTCAAAATACAAAGCCAGTGATGACAAGCATTGAAAAAAAGTGCATTTCGAAGAAGCCTCTAGAATCCTTCTCTTAAAGGACGCGATGATTGGGCACTGGTCTTCATTGACGTCTTTTTACCAACACCATCGCAATATTTTTTTCATTTATTTACTTCTTGTTCGGCCGTGAGGCCTTTCAAGAGCTTGAATACATGAGTATTTTTATTATTATTAGAAATGGGCATCCTTAACTTTTTTTGATCTTCACATTGCTGCTCCGATCGCAATGTTAGGAAGCTAGCGGTCCCGTTCCTCGCTATGGCCAGCGGCCCTCACTGCTTCCCCCTCCACCCCTCCTTCGTTGAGTAGGACCATTGAGCGGCAAAAGATTGCTTGTCGGCAAAGGTATGCTAACACCGCAAACGCATTGGGGCTACAACCAATCACAAACAAAACTGACTTTCCCATTTTTATGTAATGTAGCTGTGGAACCTTGACGTTTATGAATCTGCATAATTGTATTGTGAAATGACGTATTTAGTTGAATTGAGGAGAGCGTGAAACGACGCGAGTAACCGGTGCAGTGTGAGATAATAGACAGTGACTAGCCTCACCACTTTGTGGAAGCAGTGGACAAACAAGTTGACTGCCCGCTGAGTCTCTTTCACTTTCCTCCGGCAGAGAGATGTCCGCGCGGATAGCCTTGCGAGGCGCAGAGGGCCGTTGACGGGGCACATCCCCTGCGCATGCGCAGACGCGCCCGAGGCGACCGATCGCATCCGGCAAGCGACCGCCTCCGCCGGCCTGCTCCGCCCGCGGGCAGGATGTCGCGGCGCTGCAATTGTCGCTGCCTGCGGGCGAGCCCCGCCCCTACTCTGCCCCGCCCCCGCCCCCGCCCCCGGCGCGTTGACCCTCGGCCAAGACAAACAGCGCGCGCTCGGCGACAAGGCGCGGCACACGGTCTCAAGATGAGGCGATTCGCTAGCGGAGAACGCTGCAAGACCAGCTTCAGCTGGGGGGGATCTTTAAGCAGCATTTAACGTTAAAGACTGTGCCTTACTTTTCGGGAGAACAATGAATGTGTTTGAGCAAGAGAATATTATGAGAAAAGCGCTATTATTTATTCAGTGGTACCATCGCTTTCACTGCGAGTAAGGCTTTTGTATTTGAATATTTAAGAAATTATGTGGATATTATTAAGACCGAGCAATTATAAATTCTCTTCGTAATAGTAAATTGGGTGTACTATTTTATCTTGGCTCAAACAAACGAATTATAAAACACAAGAGTCATGAATGTCACTTAAACCAGGAAAATTTGAAACAACGAACGGAAGGATCATACCCATATAAAGCTGTCGGTTTGCACTTGAGTGTCAATAATTGAGACCACGATGTTGATGTCAAGCGTGTTGGTTTGGATGATTTGCTCCGCGGATTTCTAGGATAAAATACAACCGCGCACACTGGTTTTGTGGTTACTAAGATACCAATGGTCAGGTTTTATAAGAAGTAGAAAACTTCCAGATTAGTAGCTTGCAGAAAGCGTAGAAACTTGCAGAAGTAGATATTTGTATCAATGATCGGATGGCGCTATTTATGGGTAATGGCCTCAGCTATCAAAGGCTCTGACTATCTCCGCATTTGCAGACTGGATCTATCTGTTTGGATGCGAGGAGGAAACAGCGACATGTCGAAAAGCGGGATGCCATTCCAAAAGCCTTCCGCGAACTCGTTCGCCGCTCAATAAATTCCTCATGGAGTCGCCAGGACCAGAGGCGCCCGCAACCACTCTGCACCGCCGAAGGTGCGAAAGGTAGCGAGTGAGACTCTCCACAATGGACCCAAAGTCTGTCCATTCAAGAGTCCTTTATAGACAGGTTGTGATCAAACGAAAGTTTTCCCCGCGGACCTAGAACATTGACCGCTATTAAAGGTGACCGGTTAAAAAGATCTCGCTCTATGAGATTGTAAATCTCTTAGGGAGTGGTCTAGCAGCCGAATGCTCTGATCGGTTGTTTTCCACGCTTTCTCCGATCAAAACCAGGTGAATGCCAGAGTAGTACCCTAACAAACGGGCCACGGACCACGCGCTTCTTTTCCTTCCTCTTCCTTGTCCTGTCCTCTCCCCTTACTTACACTTACATGCACTACTCTTCCACACCTGCTGGGAGACCGCACATGAGTTTAGAGCTTGTCGGCTGGGGCGGTGGCCCGCTAGTGGGTGATACCTGGTAGAGAAGAATCCCGCAAGCCGACGGATAGGTTGGCACCGGATCTCGCCATTCAGCGGAAAAACACCGCCACCTCTAGCGAAAAAATTCACTACACTTACGGGAATAATTACCTTAGAAATTGACTCGTCCGGCATCCCTAATCAATCAATCAACCCTAGGAGGAGTGTGTGATGGCTGGCTAGGAGCGAGGAGGCGCGAGGTGTCAAGAGTACGGCAGTGTGTACGGTTTGCGGCGGCGGCGGCGCAGACGCCATCTCGCGCCCGAGGCCGGCGTGACGTCAGCAGGAAGACGCAGGGGCGGCGGCGGCGGCGGCGGCAGAGCGGGCGTTGCTCCTCGGCGGCCGTTGACTCGCCGCCGCCGCCGCCGCCGCCGCCACAGGTGCGCCCGCGCCCTGAGCCACTCCGTGCGCGACTGCGCCCAGCCTCCGCCCCATGACCAAATCCAAAGTATTTTTTCATGTGCGGAACCACTGCGCTATTAGTCATAGTGCTGCCACACCGCACCGCCACGTCGCAGCTATTGTAGCCTCTGTGGAGGAGGCGACGGTACACACACGCATTTTATGTTGTACACGGACAACCGTTATAAGTTGTTCAACCGATCAGATGTTACACCTGTTGGTGGATCAAATAGGAAAACGACAAGCCATCAGATTTTGATGCTGATCACCCTATGTGTATTGTAGAATGAGCTACAGTTGAGCCTGTTTTGAATAGGGTAAGCTTTTGCCCTGAGAAATTTTAGTAAGAGGAATTTCACTGCTTGCTCCAAAAACAAAGTACAGGAATCACTCATGCATATACAAAACTCTATATTACCATCATGAACATTATTTACTTGATCTGTGAATAAGCAGATAAATCGCCTGTTTTTTGAAAATGAGCTTACTGGATTCTCCCAAGAATTATCGATAAGAATGTACAAAAACATCAAGTAAACTGCCTTTGGTTGTAAGGGGTGTACGTGCAATTTCGATCACAAAAGAAATTTCCTAAAATCAAACATCGTAAACCTAATTTGCTGATTTTCCACGTCATGAAAATTATTTGAGAGAATTCATTAACATCAAATTAAGTTGTCTGTTTATTCTCAGTTGATTAGTTCAACTAACTGCATGATGTCAAGATATTTTGTAAAATTGAGTTTTCAAGAGTTATCACCGTACCCGAAGAACGTTAAGGGTTTGATGAAGTCACTGTGTTTTATTTAAATGAGATCTTTGCTGGAGATATACTGACCACACATGACTCTACTATTAACGACGTCTGTGTTACGTGTTCAAATATTTATCCGTTCTCAGTTCCCGGCAGATGTAGAGTGCGTTACGCTGCATTGACTAGCCACCTGTCCCGCTTTCGGGCGCAAAGTGCCATGACTTGCACCATCAAGGATAGGGACACATTTACTTAAGAATGCAATGTCCTTTGTGGTTTGCGTTTTGGAGGTGTTCCCAACCGAAGGGGGAGGAATATCTGGGAAATGATTCCGTGGACTTGGAACAGCCCTCCTCCACGCATCGCGTCTCTTGGCAACGAAAGACAGACGACACTCGAGGCATTTGTCTTTAACGCGAAAGACTCTCGATGCGGTTATTGCCATCCGCGGCAGTTCACGTTTACGGAGAGGCTACCTGAGAAGTCTCAAGATGTACATCATTAAAGATGTGCGTCACATCGATGACACAAACTACCCTACGTTTTTTTTAGTCAAAGGAGAGCCTTAAATACTACTTAAAATGTAATACGTTGTCCGTATCTAAAGAACACCAGGAAATAAGAGCTTAAACTACATGTTTTTTAAGAATATTTTCTTCTATAATTGTCCTTAGCATAATATTTCAAGCTTATATTTTGAAGCTTTTTCTGTAGTTATGTAGAACGCGAAATAGTAATTAATGTCGACTAGAAGTTGTCGCCGAAGGAATGAAACTAGTTTTATCTTTATCGTATCTTGTTCCCTTCTCTTCCGATATTGGTTTTTGCAAACAGGTTCCGTTGCGGTTACACAGTTTGCGGCCCCAGAACACAAAAAGTTTACGGATTAGAACGCAAATTGTTTCGAAAGAACCATATTCTGAACCTGCCCAGGAGCCTAGTTCCAAAGTAGCGAAAGAATGCCATTTTCTGAGACGTTCTTGGAGTCACTATTGTCCATGATTTCCCTTACCAATAATTCTATTAAATATTTGACAATCAAGAATCTAAAAGCGTTTTACGACTCCTTTTAACACCTTAAGAATAAAGGAAGATACCTTACTCATCTGTCAGTCACCGTGTACTGCCCTGATTTTAAATTCATAATTGAATGGGAGTGTTTAATACACTTTTCAAAAAGTGTGTGTCATATTTTATTTGTAAAAGTTTCCGTTACTTGAAGATGTAATTTTCTAATTTTCTTTCTTTTCACGAAACATTTGAATAATGTTTTCATCAGTAAAATGTCCTTTGCCACCTTTTAGAACTTTTCTTTAATCCTCCGTTACAAATTGTTCTTTCTTCGCGGTGTCAACGTACTCCGAGTTTTCATGCCTCTCGCAACACGATAAAAGTTCTGAGAACCATACCAGTCATTGTCGCCAGACCGTGGAATCTGCAAAATGACCGGTTACAGGAAAACACGATAGCATGCAAGACAATTCACAAAGCAAGCAGCAGAGAAAAAGCTAACTCTAACACTTAGGTGTTATCAGCGTTCTTCAGAGCTTAGGGGATAACTGTTTTCGTGGAAACACTGCTTTGTAATGTGGTACTGTTGTATCTGAGTAATGATTCTTCACTTCACCCTCGGTCCCCTTTCGTTGCCGCCTTCCTCCCGTTGGAGCGACCTCAAGCGATCAAAAGCGCGTCAGGTGGCGGCAGAGAGGAACTGCATCGTCCATCTGCAGGTGCGCTGTGGTGCCTGAAAATGCTCGCAGCACTTTCCGCCTCCTGCTCACAGATCGCGCCACTCTCAGAAATTTCAATTCCACCCCTCGGAAATTCCAAAGATAAAATTATCCCGAATTCGATAGTTGCGTTCTTTCACTTCTCTCTGGATAATAATTTATGTATTCAAAAACCTATTATTTTTTTGTAATGAATAGAAATAAATTCAAAATAATAAATAAGATTCTTTACATCTAGTGGATTGAAAACAGAAAATATAAAATATTTAAGCATATTAGTGAACTTTGCAAAGTTAAGTCTTCCTGATCTCAAAGTTAACCCAATTATCAACCTTTTGAAACAATTTTGACATCAGTTTTAAACTGTATGTGAGGTATTTAGTAGCCGATCAAACTACATACTTTCTAAGAACATCACTCTCAGTCAGCAGGGGATTGAGAGGACGACATGGAAAGCACAGCACTACACAAATCCAACATTCCTTTACACCATTACTTAATTTTACACCATTAACACGCAATGCTCGTATTCGTTAAGAAGTACTCTAATTATGAAACAATATTTTTTTGATTTGAAAGTTTCAATTTGTCATTTTGTATTATTTCAAAAAGATTCACCGGGAGGTAGTCCAAACTGATATTGGCACCCACTTAAATATATTCTGAATCCATCGTGGACATCAACCTAAGATTCGCTACTTGGGTTGTCTGCTAAGGTCTTCGCAATTAGAGTTGATGAAGTTTTTGCGTGCAGTGTTGGTTGGTTGCTAGTGATTCTGAGCGCGTCAACTAACAAGATCTTTAGTCCCGTAAGTGTATGCTTTTCCTCGGGAAGTGGCGGTGGTCTTCCCCCTCTGGAGGACCAGATCCGGCGCCGACCTACCGTCGGCTAGTGGGTTTTTTCCTCAACCAGATATCTCCCACCAGCGGGGCAACGCCCCACCTCGGACTACCTGACCGGTCTCCCGGCGTGGCAGTGTAATGCATGTAAATGTAAGTGTGTGTAAAGGGTCCGTGGCCCGTTTGTTGGGGTACTGCTCCGGCATTCGCGTGGTGTTGGTCGTAGAAACCACGAAAAACTACCGGTCGCAGCAGCCGGCCGCTAGAATTCTTCTCCAGACAGCGACTGAATTCGACCTGGATGACAAGTTAGCGTGAGGACTCGTATCTAGGACCTCCCTGTCAGATGCGCTGCAGTGACTTCAGTTGACGCCCTGAGCCACCGCTCCCGGCCAGATTGATTGGAGCGCGTTGAGGGGAGGGCGTGCGCGCGGTCAACGCGTCGGCGTTTGCGGAAGCGCGAAAGCGAGCGGGCGGGCGGGCGAGCGGGGCCTAGGCCAACCGGGGCCCTGGTCCAAGGCGCCGCCGGCGACGCTCGCGCCTCGCGCGGTCCCGTTACGCGCCTGCGCTAATTTATGCGGGTGCGCATGCGCCGCGCCGCGCCGCGAGGCGACCGGTTCCTCTGCGGTGGGACGCGCCACCCTCCCCCGCGCGCGGTTGACTCACCGCGAGCGGCGCCGCGACGCGCCTCTCCGCTGGTCGCCCCTTGGGGGAGATACACCTGTGCGGTACGGTGCGTTTCATCCTTCTGTCACAGACATCCACACTGTTGGCGGGAAACGTGAAGGCAGTGTCTTACGACCCAGTACAGCGGTGACTGGATGAACGCGAGATTAATCCCCAGCTTTGTGAGTGTGCGGTGCCTGCCCGAATCGAATTTTTACGCCCACTACTCTAATCAGTGGTTTCTGTAAACACTTTCAGGTGTGCGCCGGAACAGCATCATATGCGAATCTTGCGCCATCTTCCCTTCCTTTAACATCACCTCTCTCTATTCTGCCTAAAACACCGAGGGGGAATATGTTTCTAACTCTCTCCCTTACAATCGACATACCTCGTCGGTGTGGAACGTGCAATCATCCTGCAAGATTCACAATAAAGGCTGACGAAAATGATTACATGAAAGATAATACCGCGAGATTCACCAGGTAAAACTTTCAAACGGATGTCTGAGTCCAAATTGAGCGAGACTTGTTTTGTAAATGCATCATTAATGAAAAGATTCTCTCAGATAAATATCGTGGGGAGGGAGGTTGTCACGAAGTTGATGAGGAGGTTCTAGATAGGAGATAACTCAAATTTTCGTACCCAACATGTTCACGAATATACTACAAACCTACCTCGTGCCAGTAGGAGTATCTCCCTCCATCCTCTGATCGTCCTGCTGCTTGAGAGCACGTGAACCTATGAGTCGGTTTGCAGTGATTGTGCTACTCGTGGAATTTCAACAAATAAGCTTCGAAAACATTCTTTATATTACCACAACAAAGATGAAATATTCGAATGGTTTTACCGATGGTTAGCCCGTCTCTGTGGTTCCATTGCAATCGTGTGAAACATTTGATCGTCTCATTCACTCGCTGGTGCACTGGTGTCGAACAGAGTGGAAGTTGACTCACCTGTGCAGGAGAAGCCGTCGCCCTCGTAGCCTGGGAAGCAGGTGCAGTGGAAGCTACCGAGCGTGTTGGTG
Organism: Teleogryllus occipitalis; assembly: GCA_011170035.1. Lineage (NCBI taxonomy): Eukaryota > Metazoa > Arthropoda > Insecta > Orthoptera > Gryllidae > Teleogryllus > Teleogryllus occipitalis. The sequence continues at coordinate 31,824 of BLKR01000591.1, read as the reverse complement.
CAATGCGCGAACACATCGCACGGCCGGTATTTGCACTCGTTTTCGTCTGCAGCACGGAAACACCCACGTCAACACCACACCACAAAAGAGGCAGTTTATTTGAATATACTCTTAATTTATACAAAAAATATATTCTCTTATTATAATTGCTATCTTAATACATTAATAATTATATTTATTTATTAATACTTATATTTATTTATTGACTATTTCATTTATTTATTAATACTTATATTAATTATATTTATATTATTAATAATATGTTTTCTTATAGTAAGTTTGTTTTTAATAACAGCTACAACATAAACAGAGTATAAGTAGAGACAAGACTCGATATATGGGGTGGGGGAAGTTTCAAAACATTGCTTTGCAACTTACATCATAAAACTGAACGTAATGGAAAAACGGATAAAAAAAGGAATAAATCATACAAAGTGCACATTTAAAAAGAGGAAATTGAAAAGTATATTTCAATAATATGTTTCTTTCATTTTACTAAGCAATAAATTCCTTTCACTTCTTTGCGACAGAACAGTAAAAAAGAAAGTTTATAATGTGTTTAATATTCGCGGAAATATAACACTATTAGACAGAAAAAATCCTATAGAGAGTTTTCAAGTGATAGTAACATATTTTTTTCTCTCGAGAAATATCTCTCACGATGTAATAACTGTCTCACACTAAGAGAGTTTATTGGGCTTTCTGAGGGAGGGAGGTACTGAGCCATCTAATCAGTTTTCATTCGTATGAAAAGGCGACAATGTCTACAACGTGTTTACGACACGTAATGACAGTCTTCGGTGGTGCAAGTAGGTGAGCCAAACCACGTCTGGAAATCTTCTTCCCCGGCGGAGCTGTGAGTTCAGAACGGGACTCCCACCTGCAGTCCTTGTTCGTGCGCTGCAAGTCAGCGAGTAAGCAAACTTCAAGTTACCGGTAGGTAAACTCGCACTTGCACCTCCTTTGGCTGTCGGGCCTCTTATCTGAAAGCTGTCGGCCCCGAAGGTTCCGAGAAATTTCCAGATAAAGTACTCACTAATTACTGAATAATTTGCTTCTTAATACGTTCAGTGTACAAGTATTTTGTACAGCAACGATATTTTATTAATTTTGAACAGTCGGAAGAGACTCGTGTAGCTTTTGAAAATACATTCTTCGTTATTTTTATTTGTTATTGACATGGTTCTTTGAAACTTTTCTGGAACTCGGTTCAAAACGGGATTCAAATATGGACATATACCAGTCTGCAGATAAAAATGAATGCGTCATATTTGCAAATGATGTGTGTATACAACCGAATTCAGAATGCATTTCGAATTCAATTAATAGTATTTAATTGAATAGTATTTAATTGAATTATAGCAATTAATAGTATATGTCAGAAACTATCTCTCTTCCATATTACCATTTACCAGTAACTTTTCTTTTAGTTCTTGCCTTTTCAAGCGCTATTTGTTCGCTTCTCTTCAACCACCACGTCACTCCAGTGACCGAAGAATCTGTGCGCCAGCAGAGGAATGAGTGGGCTGCTCCGAAGGTCGGCGCAACGCCACGCGGGCGACGGGTGTCTGCGTGCCCTTTGACCGGTGGCCATTTTGAGCGGCGGCGGCGGCGGGGGCCGTGCGGCGGTCGCGTCCCCGCCCGCGAGGTCCTTGCTCTCGCGGCGACCGAGGGCCGCGCTTCTCGCCGAGGCAGCGCTGGTCACTGGGCGCGAAATTGCTTGCTTCGACTCGTTACTGCGCGCCGTTTTAATTATCGCTTCCTCATTCGGCCGGCGAATATGCCGGGTAAAAAGATCAAAAGGTTCCGAGGTTTTCTTGTCTTTAATATTTTTGCATGATGCATAAAAGCATGACTAATTCTCGAAGGATGCACTGCAAGGAGGGGACGAACCATATACTTCTTCATGAAACCGCATTCTTTAAAACTATTTAACCAGTTATGAGATTAATTTTTTGTTGGAAGTACACGTAAAACTCATAAATAACTTTTTCATATATTCGTACATTTATCTTTCAAAATTGCAAGTAAGTAAAAGAAGAGAAGGAATGAGAAAAACAAATTTGAAATAATATTCTGCGTCGCCTTACTCGGTAACTTGACTATTTCAAGGCACGTTAAGATTGTTGTGCTTGTAGCGTTTCGTTTTTCTTTCCTCCTAAACTGCGTCGTAAAATGTCGTTTACGCGGCGTTTTCTTTTTTGAGAGCGTTCCATTCGATTATTGAGGTCTGTCTTCTCAGTGTTCTTGCGTGGCTGCTTGTCGTTCGCTGTTGCCTGCATTCGAGGCCTTGCTCCGGTGCTGCGTCGGTTGAGGGTGCTTCGCTTCATTTCACGGCCACTTAGATCCTCTTGGCGTTGACGGCATTGTATCTACGCTGTTTTTCAACGAAATGAAATAATTTCTTACAGTGGGATTTTGTGTTATCTATGAACTCTAGAGGAAAACTCTTCAAATACTGAACGGCATCTCATCATACATCGGCTTTCAAATGTGTAAATTCGTTTTGCATTGCATGATGTCTTGTATTGATGTGTGGCTATCGTGAGATACGTGTTACAGTCAGTGTTTGCGGACATTCGAAGATACCGTTTCGTTTTGTGGGTTATGACAACCGGGGACTGTTGCAAATGATGATGAAGATGCAAACAGTGAGTAGTGTATTCCACTGTAGTGAGGCCAACGTCTAGACGCGTTGCGATGGTTGAACAAGAGTTCTGTGTCATAGTACATGGAACCTAATACAGCCACCTTGCAAAACGACGACTCTGATTTCCAGTAACGTTTTGTTCAGTACAATTTACATTGTCTATTTAGATTCTAAAATAATTATTTAATAAATTTAATATGTTCATTAACTAGACTTTAAATTAGTGTAGAAGATAGACATTATTCGAAAAGAATGTTTAGCATCTTAAAGTGCGCGTTTTCTCAAAATCTTCAAATAAAAAAGGTCTGCTATATTTTTAAAACAATATTCTTTGTAAGTGTTCTCGTCTTCAATAACTAATGAAAGAAACATGCCATTACATTTTAAGTAACTAAATGTATGACTCTAACTAAAAACTTCATTTAAATTTCTAGGCAGATATGTAGTAAACGTGAAAGTAGTTTTATTCTACACTAGAGTTCGAAAGTAATTGCAAGGGTAAGCATTCAGTAAAATACAATATTGTGGCAGATGACGACTGCAGTGAGGTAATTCTCAACTGACGGGGGAGAGTCCCACGCTTTTTGCTAGGCCTGTTGCTTTCTTCCTCCGTTAGCTCTGCCCTCACAGCTACGATTTTGTTGGAATTACTTTGATGCTTGGGGCACGAGTAGAAGGCGCGTCGACAGAGGAAGGGGACCAGGAGTAAATACAACCTTGACAAGACAAGGTCCACAGTTCCAATGGTACTGGACGCATTTATTAAATTAATGTTGTTGTAGAGTTGGCTAAGTCCCGAGTTTTCGACAGTGGGTAAACGTAAGTCATTGAGCTTATACGAAGTATTGGAGGTAGCCTGTATTTCAAAACATTAAATAATAGACACAGTTAAACTCCAATTATTCACAGCCAAATTATACTAATCTTTAATTATTCGAAACTGTTTTAGAACGAAAATGAAACCAAAAATTCCCAAATTAGGAAAACCCTTAATGTACAGTTTTTAGTACATATAGTTGTTTGGACTCCCTGTTCATGGTTTCTTTTCATCGTGAATCCTAACAAATGTACTGTTTTATACAAATTATGTTTCCAGACATTTCGAATGTCCTAATTGTACGATCGCAATTTAATTAGCATAATTGAACGAGAACTTTAAAGCAAAATTCGTAGCGCGTCAACCACTGTTGAAAACTTAGGTTCATTGGCGCACTAATCCCATTACAAATTGATAAAGAAATGATGTTTGGAAACGCGTTAACTAATTACGAAGATTAGCTTAATATTTTTGTGTTCAATAAACAACTGAAAACGTATTTCGCGAATTCATGGCAAACCTACATGAAAACGTTTTGCAAATATATTTGGTATTCATCATGTATTTTTCTGTTTTTATTTAATAAACTTTCTTTTGAAAATGTTGCATAGCACTCAGTCCACTGTCTCGAGACGTTTTCTGCTTTTTTCGGCTAATGGTATGGATAGCGGCATCTACAAAGCAGAATGTATCGAGAAGACATTACGTTTTGTATCCCCCTTGATATCTCTCTCTCATTTCGCAGAATTCTGTGTGTGCATACAACATAACTGCAATCATTGAAACCAATTTGGGAAGAAAAATAGGATAATTAATATAATTTGACTTGTGACTCTTTTTAACACAAATCTTACAGTATTTAGTTTTTTGTATCTTCAGTTAACTTAATTTCATAAATTTATGAAGATTTTTCTATACCTGATGTTTTTTAGCTTAGTTTCTGTGGTCTGTACAATCATTGGATTTTCTACGTATTTGAAGCAGTCCAATTCCCTTTTCGTTTGAATGATTGGAGTTCTACTCTACTTAACAACCGTGTGCTCCTGTATCGGGGAGAGCTGCAGGTTTTGAGCACGTGACAGAAAGGGCAATGCTGCGACCTTGGTTTCTGCCTCCTCCCTCCGTCGGCGACGCAGGGCAGGAAATGTTTGCGCTGTCCAAAGTACTCCCTTGTCGCTGTTCTGATATCCCTGCGCGGAGACTTCGCGCTATCGACACCATGTCGCAGTGACCTGTTGCTCGCGGAGGGATCTACTTGTGGAGTCAAGAGGAGTCAAACATTTCAAGAGCTTGTTCGTGAAAATAATTACAATTGACTGGGCTTCGTGTTAGGACTAATATTGAGGTGCTTTCGTTCTCTAGTCACGGAGCATTTGCATTTGTAAAGGTAAGTTAGTAACCATTTTCATTCGGTTTTTGCTTTTGTAATTTTAAAGGACCATATTTCTGTAAAGTTTTTAGAGCTGTCACTAAACGAGTATTGTACATTTTCATCTTAAAATTAGTGTCATTTTCTTTTTTGGGACGCAGAAATGTCATTCAATATCACAAAATTAGCGATGAATTGTTGTGGAGACTGTGACTCAAAATGTAAATGATTTACGTATGTGAACCTACAAACTGAGGTAGGTGCATCGAGAAATTCTATTGAAGCCATTGTGCAACGAGACCTCTGCACACCCATTTCTCTGTGAGTGCAACTTACATTTTTGTCGGTTCGCGTTATTTAAAAATTCCATTTCTTTATGTACAGTTTCAAAATAATCTTGAGGAAACTATTAAAAACTATAAAGATTGCTTTGTATATCACTTTGTAATTTTTAAAGTCAACACCTGCAAAATTAGTTTCATATCACTACGAGAAAGGAAGAAAATGGGTATTTCGTTTTGCTTGCTGACTATTTTATTAGTTTTTTCTGTATTGAAGTGTAGACTGCCTACTGTTCTTGGTTCTGCTCCTCTCCTCTTCCGTTTCCATTCTCTCCGCTCTTCTCACTTCTTCCCCTCCCCATTCCATGCCCCGCTGCGCTGCGCGCCGGTTATCACCTCGCCCCTCCCCGCGGCCCCTTCGCTCTGCTCCGCTTTTTGTTGCTCATCGCCTCCGCCAAGTCCCTACCACTTGCGCTTCTTCGGAATTCACTGCAGAGTAAGAAAAGAACCACCGCACCTGGTCGCGATTTATTTGACCTCCGCCAAGAGATTTCTCTTCTTTTTTCTTAACTTTTTCCTCATCGCAGCAAAGTTTCGCTTCCAAGTTGGTTCCCGCAGGATTCTTTTTCGGTTAGGCGAATTATCTGACACTCTCTTCTTACATTTTTACAATCTGTTGTGTGTAGACCAATATGATCATCTGTTAAGTACTCCTTGAGCCCGGAACTTGTTCCAACATCAGCATGATCAGCACAGAAATGTGATGTGGGGAATCAGGGGGAGGCTGAAAAGACTCCTCGTGGTAACTGATTGTTCGTTCAGCCGAATGTAATTGCCCCTCCTGGAGAGGTGCTGAGCGTGTTGGGTAGAGGTGCTATTTCGGGGCGAGGAATGACCGGGTAACGACCGGCCAGTCGGCCCCCCGCCCACCGCCGGCGCCATTTGCATGAAATTGACGGAGAAGCTGCTGGGCGGCGCCGAGGCACGGCGGAAATGCACGAGGGTGGGGCGGGGTGAGGCGGGGCGGGGGCGGCATCTGCCCGGCGGCCGCAGTCCTCGCGTGCAGCGGGGCGAGGGGGAGGGGGCGGAGGCGAAAAACGAAGACGACCGTGCGGCGTCAAGGTCGTTCATTCGCTCATGTGACGCTCCCCCTCCTTGCTTGCCACTCTCTCCCGCGTCGCCTGCCCCCTTGTAGCTTCCCGTCACGCCTTCCTCTGGCAAAAACCTCTTCCTTTCTTCCTTCCTCTTTCTTATTTTCGCAAGTGTTGGCCTTCCAATCCCATTTTTCCTAGATCTACTACTTCCATTTCTCTCCATTTTTCGTTTCTACCTTTGTCCCTAATTCTACAACGGCGCTTTCTTGCCGTTATGCTTTATGAACACAAACTGACCATATGCTTCGTCAAATAGTGATAATATGTAAATATATTTTAGAAAAACTTACAGAACTACACAGTTACTGAAAATACTTCTATTAATACTGTAAGAGTGCGTAATATTTGGCACATTGTAGAGAATGATTAACTAAAATCAATCGAAGAGACCCGAAGACTATTACTTCAGCAATAATTTAAGTTAATGTATATTTGCAAAACAGTAAAATTATCTAAAAGAGTACTAAATATCAATTAATGGAAAACAACATTGAACTCATTATTTTCTCTTATTTTATGGCGATCAGTTTCAAATGCGATAAATTGGAAGGTTGTAGATTTTATTAATGGTATCGGAGGAGTAACAGTTTTGAAGAAAAAATGCACACAATGAAGTTTGAATTGCTGTAAACGAGATGGAATACGTCTGGAAGCCGGCTTGATCTGAAAACATTACGAGAGGAATCCCGTCTAGTGTTGAGGAGGTGAGACAATTAACTTTCAAGAATCAGAATTTGTCAAATGGTAGAAATAGTTAAAAGTGCTTTATTTGAATTAATTATGTACAATTAAAATTTGTAGTGGGACAACTTTTCGAAGAAAATCTAACGTTATAAATGACTTAATGTAAAATATTTGGTCGTTCAATGTTGCAGAGCTGTTTTAAGGACACTTAAATTGAGTTTGCAATTTTTATCTAGAAGTACTGTGAAAACTCTAAATAATGAAACTCAAGAGACTAATCACTTCATTTTTATAAAGATTTCATTACAATTAATGAGTATATCAATGTTTTCCAAATTGACCAATCATAGTCTACGTTACCAATAGGTTTCGAACAAATAGTTTAAAGCGTATTTCGGATGTAAATAGAAACGTGGAAAGTGAATGGAGAAGAAAGAGAATTGTTAATGTGAACATTGAGAAAGGAGCGACCTTGTGATACTCACCGGGGACCTCGCAGGCGCAGCCACCAAAGCCGTCGTTGCAGTGGCACTGGCCGTCGAGGCACGCGCCGTTTTGACACGGCGTCCCGTCCTCCTTCCCGCACTCCGCTGCAACACACACACACTGCCATCAGCAACGCTCTCGGGGTAAATGCATGCATGCAGAAAGACAACACTCTAGGCCCTTGATTAGGAGCCAACGATGTAGAGGGGCTTCAGTTCATAAATAGAAATATTTTAATATTAAATTTTTCAATTGAAAGTATACAGTTCATTTTCATATTACTTATAATTAATATTTCTATATTATTAGCAGAACTCATATTTTGATCATTCTTAGCGTCTCCTACGATATTAATCTGGCTCTTTACACTCTTTGTATATTAGTAATAAATAAAACAATATTTTCATGCATTTTACAGATTATTAATTGTTTCATTTATTACAGATATTCGTATTTGAGTTTCTAAAATATATTGTTCACGTTTCAAAATTCGTTTTTTATGACCATGAAAGTTTTTCCAGGTCAAATACAAAGCGACTCGGCCAGCTCACTTGGAGAGCAGAATGCCAACACACGCCATCGGCCGATAATTCACGCATTCATGCTCCTGCGAAAGTATCCCCAAATGGACCCTTCGCTTCTCAAGCCGCTCTCTCGTGCTCGTCTCATGCCGTTCCCTATTTTGTTTCAAGACGAAACGCGACGCGAAAAGTTTGATTTATTGGAAACTAATTGTCAACATCGTAAGATGTATTTAGCCAGAAAGTTAGGTCATTACTTGTCAATTACGTAAAAGTTTTTCCCTTTTGATCTTATAAACATAATGTGCTTTTGAGTCTTCGCCCTTATGCTGTGTACTTGTGAAGTTACACAATGCAGCGCAACATGTGTGTAACGCCAAGTCCTGAGTCGCTGGCGGAAACGCCGCCGAGCGCCCACTGCCCTCTGCAGTCAAGGACCCGAAGCAGTTGAAATCTGCGTTGGCCCGGCACTCATATTCTTTGAAACGTGATGCATGTGCTCGCTAATACTCCGTAGTTTTGTTGTCGTGCTGTTACGGCAGTGCCCCCGCGAGGGAGGGCGGGGTGTGGAGGGGAAGTAGAGGGGAGGGGAGGGGAGGGGGTGGCGAGCGAAGGCCGCGCGCGGGCGCAACGGAGGGGAACGCGGCCACGGTCAAAAGCACGTCGCGACGCCCCCTCCCCTCTCCCGCCCCGCCCCTCCCCACCCCGCCCACGCAACGACTCATCCGACTCAGCGACCTATGCTTATGGTCTCCTTTGCAGCATTTCGTATTTTATGAAGTACATTTATTCTTTCGAAACATTTAATACGACTCGTTGATCTTTCACCCCGGTTTTCTAGCTGATCGGTCAACCTTTTGCAGAAAATGAGATATTAATACTAATGGATTGTCTTAATCATTTTCTAAACTTGTGTGTAATTAAATCGATTAAATTCCTTATGATAGCTGAGTACTGTAGAGGTTAAGTAGTATTTACAAAAATTAAGAAAATTTCAAAATTCAGATCATAACAAGATGAGTCGAGTTGTCTCATTATTCACTGTATAACAATGATTTGAGATGGCGTTTCGCTTTACGATTACGAATACGTAGCACGCCCATCTACACACGTCCAGTACTAAGAGTTTCTAGCAGATTATCGCTTTTGCGTAGCTTCTGTTCCCGCCTCTAACTTTAAAATAGTTTGTAATATGCAACCAGACATTCGGGATTTATTTCCGAAATCATCGGCAAATTATTTTTACCACTGCATTTTGCAAGAACAGAAAACCTTTTATATGATAAAAACTGAACGCACGCCAACAATACTGAATACATTCACGTTCCGAATACAGTTAAGGTAAACTGTTACAAGGAACGTCTCCGGCATGTAATTGCCTTCGGAAGAATGGGACTGAGCCCATTGTCTTGGTGTGCGACAAGGCTCAAGCCCGGCTGCCGTCCAGACGCTGTGCCTTCGAGGTTGCCTTGTTCTGGGAAACAAATGGCGGGGGCGAAGCCGCGAACATCAGCGCCTGTGATTCACCTCTTGATTTTTAGAGAATCAAATCTCTCGAAAGCTTGATAGCGATAGAAAACAAAGAAACTGTTTCTAATTAAACGGTGTTTCGAGCATTATCAAGAAAAAAATATTGTGGATTCTTACTCCAGATTAGAATGTTTTAAGGTGCGAACTACGAGTTGAGATGTTAAGAAATACTTAACTCCGAAAAATTCCACGACTAACGAACTCCAGCGTTTCCAGCAAGCTTTCCAGAAATTTGAATTCCATGATCCAAGCAGCAAAGAAAAGTATTCTATTTTCTCTATCGTGCTTAGATATATGTGAGGATCTCGCAGAGAATTAGGGTAACTCGATGCGCTGAATGGAAGTGTTTCTTTGTCCCTCTAAGTAAGAACGTGCATTTGTGTTGAGCCTTGAGGAACGCCTGCCTTGCTGCTCGCTCCGAGGTCGCCTCATCCATCGTTCCGGAACTTTCGGGGGCTGTAAAAGTGTGGCGTTTCGCCCAGCGCCCCCGAGTGGCGGGAACCCGCGGTCTCGCGCTTTGGGAAGCCTCTCGGGTCGGCGACAGCAGCGCCGGAATGGCTCCTTTGGGTTTTGGCCAAGGTCGCGTCCGGAAGGCAGCAAATCGCGTTACTATCCGCGTAGCAGTATGTTGAATTTTAGTGAATTCGCTAAGAGAAACCGCTTAAGGTTGGACTTGATCCGTACAAAAAACGCGTTTTTCCCAATTTCACGATGTCCCAATTGTTCATATTTGATGAATTTTAAAATCACTAGGGCCAACAAATCTTGAGTGATGGTGACACTGGTTTAAAATGTAGTGTATTAAATACTATCTTTTCCCTATTGCCCCAAGAAAAAATAAATATTTCAAAATTTTATATCACTATAAAAATATTTTAATTTTATATAAAATATTTATATTATTCTATAGTGAAGAAATGACAAGGCTTATTTAATGAGAATTTCCCTCGCATTCTGTTAATTTTGCAAATTATAAAACAGTACAACTATCTTTTTAATTTCTGTGTCGAACTGGTTTTTTGCATATCCCGTTGTAAGGAAATATACTGGAAGGACTGCCGTGAAACTCCTGTTTTTATGCAAATCTTTTTATGTCGATGTGCAGAGAAAATGATCATTATGGAAATGTGATTCTTTCCCAGGAACTTTCGCGTACTGCGAGAAACTTTTTGAGGTGCAATTCAGCATTGCAGCCACTTTTCCCTTCGGTTGGAAATTCTCATAAATAAATGGAAAGTACAAGTGTAATTAGAAATGGAATCTCCGTTTTTGAAGAAAGAAATCTGGACGAATTGCTGATTTTCCTCGTTATTTGGAGGCATTCTTGATTTCCAAGAAAAACAATGCTATTGCTGGTTTACAATTACTTGACAGAGTTCAGTTTTGCATGTGTGAATGTTGAAAGAAATTGTACGAATAGTTGTTAAAAACGCATAGTAATCGTGTAAGTACATGTACACGAGTGATGAGAAAATTTTAATTATTTGAATTTTATATCCTAATATTCAGAACAAGATATCATTGGAGGCTCTATTAGAGCTTAGTCAGAAAAACAATACTATACCACTTTCTTGTTCATTTCTCATATTTCTTGGCTCGTGAGAAGCTTACATTGTTTGTTTGGTCGTCTCGTAATGATACAGAGCTACATTCTGCAGCTCCACGGCTACTGTATCGCAATTAGAGGCAGGCGAAATGAGCTTGTCTAATTGATGTGTTGACAATGGAACCGACCAATAATTAATTGGAATCGGTGAGCGAGCATGTGAACGTGAAACGTGGCTTGTATTGAGCCGTCGTGAGCAATAGATCCACATCTGTCAGGGAGCATCCCCGCCTCCCCATTGCCCCCGTGTTCCGTGCCGGCGACGCATGCGCCCTGCCGCTTCCCGCTGCGCCGGGGGCCGTGCGCGTCTGGCGATCGCCATCTGGGCTGGATGGCGGAGCGTCGCCGCGACCTTGACGCGCGCTGCTGCCAATTGGTCAAGGCTCGCGGGCCGCGCGGAATCCAGCGGGCGGCGGCGACGCTGGGGCACCGGCGGCCGTCGACCCCTCGCGGTGGCGCGCACCCCGCCCCCGCCCCGCCCCCGCAGCCCCGCCCCTCCCCAACGCGGGTCCGTTTCAATTTGACGGGCGAGACGAAAACCCTCCGAATTTCAAATGCCCGGGCTGAGGGAGTTGGGAGCCGCGCAGCAATTACTGCGCGCCGCATTGCGCTGCGCCCGAGCCCTTCTCTGCGCGCGGCACCTCGCAGAGCGGAACCTCCCACCCCTCCCCCTCCCCTCCTTCTCCGCCAGCGCACTCAGGGACGATCTAACGCGGTTTTCGGATTTGGACAATGGTTGATAAACCGTGAGGTAACATTACCGAAGAGAGTGGAATTTGAAAAGAGGGGCGGGGCGTACATAGCAACCGAAACTTGTGTGGGAACTGCATTGAGCTGAAATTAAAGGATTGAAAGCAAGCAGTCATACAGTTTGTAAGAAGAATGCTGATGGTATTCTTTGCAATATTTCAATTCAAACTACTCACAAAAATGAAAATTAATATTTTTATCTCTGTCACGAATATTTTCAACCTACTTTTTTTCAAGAATGTCTAAACTGAACCATTTGTTTTAAAAGGGAACCATGCACTTCCTATTACCCTGAAACTAATGTAGAATAAATTTCCGATCGAAACAGTTGGCTAGTGTCATAGCGATGACCTTTTCGATTGGAGGTTGCATTCCTTCGCCAGCACAATGCGAAATGCGGACGAAAGTTCCCTCTGCGAAAGGCCCCACGGCGCGCGGTCCGATTTCCGCGAGCAGCCCACACCCACACCCACAGCCGGTCGCTCGCCCGGCCGGCCGGGGGCGATGGAAGGCGAAAGGAGCTGCAGCGGTGGGGACGGCGTCCGCGCTTTCAGCGTGGGCTATTGGGAGGAAGTGCTGAGGGCGGGGCGGCGTGTCCGAGCGGAGGGCGAAAGGAGATGGAGACGGCTGTAGATGTTTGAGCGTGGGCTTGGGGGAGGGGGGGGAGTCGATGGCGGCCGTCGCCCCTTGGGTCGCAGGTCGCGCGTGACGCTGTGCGCGCGCAGGCGATCGCCGTGCGCAGATACGGCGCGCAGCCCTCGCAAGCAAAGCAAAGCGAAGCAAAGCGAAGGAAGCGAAGCGCAACGGCGCGTCGTTCTGTCGCCTCGAGACCTTGGCCCTCGCGCGCGCCGCTTCCGACTTCCACTCAGCCATCGCCACTACACTTGGGTTTCCGTAACGTGGAAGCTGAGGGTATTATTTTCCAGATGGAATACAGCACGGCTGTTCGGTCGTGCCGCTGCAGTCGCTTGATACGGTCGCGATCATGCGTCATATTGCGACAGGACCGAGAAAGACGCAAAAAGTCGTACCATATTCCATCTTTAAGATAATACCCTCAGCTGCCACGTTACGAAAATCCAAGTATATGGATGCTATAGCGATGTCGTTGTTTTCAATACAAATATCGATTTAATGAAGCCAAAATTTTTTTAACTTCAATATTTTGTTCTCGATGTTTTTACTTTTTCGATGTTATGTTTGTGAATAAAAAAGTTACATATCACATTCATGGAAGAGTTAAAATATGAAATAATGTGAACCAATGCATGTGTTTGAACGAAGTGAATGCTCAATGGATCAGGGAAACTAGCCAAAAACCTGATCGAGATTGGGGAAGATAAAACCTTCTTGAAGATAAAACTCTTCGCTGCCACGTTACAAAAAAACAAGTATAGGGATGCAACATTCACTTTTCATCGAGAAGCAAGATATTTCTTTTCTGAGATACAACCCTGATGGCCTGGTATTTCCAAACACTTTCACCGTATTTCGTTCGCGGAAAGGGGGTGAACGAATACGTGGTAGACCCTTCTTCCTGTAATATTCTTCGACGATTTCACGAAGCTCTGATGAACTTTTTGAGATGACCCTGAGAGCATGGGCTTTACGTTGAGTTTTGTTATTTACTGCTGTAATTTTTACTTTAAGTCAGTTACTCGTACACCTCAATTAAAAATTACTAATAAACATGGCAAAAGTCAGATTAAATTTTGTCTCACGCGAACGCTAATGTACGCGTATTGGTTACTAAACCAGTTAAAAAAACATAAATGTATTTTAGGCAATGTATAATTTACATCAATGTTTTAATGTAAAACGTCGATGTCTTCAAATATCGATACATTGCTATCGATGTCGCATCCCTACTCGCCACCTCATTCTCGCTTTGCCTCATTCAACCCCTCATCAGGCCGCGTTACGCCCCTTCACGTGATACATTAGATAGGTTGCAGTTTGTTTAAGGGCTGAAGGTGCCCTTGATAGCAGAGCCGTTGCCCTTACAACTTCTATTTAAGAGCTACACTCCGCTCACACACATGTAATTGCTTCTGACTTCCGCCAGTCAATTAATTCATGGACATGAAATGATTTAACGCGCGTCACTTCCTCATTACGTTTCCTGTTTAACGAGATTTACTTTTTAATATTTCTTTTTATTTTCTTGTTTTTTTGTTGAAACAAGTTGTATTAAATTACAAATACGTAATACTCATTAAGCAAAATTATTAGCTTGGGAAGCATAGTCAGTCTGCAAATAATCGATGGTACATTTTATCAAGAGTTCTGACACAAATGTTTCTGTTTTGTCATGTAAGATTGTGTGTCTCAGAAATTGCAGTGATTTCTTTACGCAGAGCAGCATGAGACATTACAAGAATTGTTTTTCTATCTCGGGCAAACGAACCTTGTATGTCCCCATCGTGCACATGACCTCATGTACCAACGCGAGTAGTAAGAATTCCACTTACTTGAGCATTTCAGTTCCTGTCGCAGCTCGTCCGAGCCCATGAAACAGTCCGGTTGCCCGTTGCATAGTTTCGAGAGTTCGTAGAGTTGCAGTACGTCCGTTGATTCGTTAACTTGGCAGCCGAAATATCCATCTTCCAAGTTGAGGAAGAAGATTTCGCGTTTTATTCCATAGCCGATTCCTCCGAATGATTGCGCTGTACATTGTACCTGGAACAAGAGAAAACAAAATAAGATCATCTGAAAGCATGAGGTGTTAAGGAATGGGCTATGAACCTGAAATTCATTATTCCTTCATATTGCACGCCACTACAAATTGACTCGATGACACCCTTGAGATGCTTAACTCTTAATGTTGGTACCTGATTTTGTTGGCTTAGCTTTTAGGATGTCTTAACTGAATTGCTGAATAATAATTATGTGAAGTGACATAACTTTAATTTGTAGTGTAAATTGTTTGATGTTGTCATGACGTGTCTTATCTTGACACACTTGGTGGTTTAATGGCATTAAAAACACAAGCTCAAAATAAATAAATCTTAGCAAAAATATAAATTAACAGCTTTGATATGGGAATCACTAAATAACTTAAGAAGAGCCTCGAAGAGCTCCTTCAGTCCAACAAAATACGACGTGCAGATTGTAGGTGAATGAACGAGACAAAGCCACTTCGCTGCCGTCGTATCTTCTTAGAAAGGTCACGTGCGTCTCAGTGTCATTCCGTGTTACGTCAACGTCCATTGATGAGCGCAGGGGCACGTCGCGAGTGTGGCATTGACGTGCAGGTCGCGCGGTGAGGCCTCCACACGACGCGAAGCCACGCCGCCGTGGGAAAGGCGGTCGTAAAGCGAGGGCGCGCCCTGCCCAGCCGCTTCCCGCTCCGCTTTGCGTCCCGAAAAATGTGAAGGCTTCGTGTGAAGGCGGCCGGCTCCCTTCGCTTGATTAATTGGTGTTTTCGGGCGCGTTAACTGCTAACGTCATTATTCCTGTCAGTGTAGCACGTTTTTATCAGGGGAGGTGGCTGCCACCGGCGGGATGGTGGGATCCAACGCCGATCTATACGTCGACTAGCGGGGTTTCCCTCAACCTCCAAGTCTCTCCTACCAGTGGGGCACCTACAAGCCTCGTTGTCCTATTTTAATATAGAATGATAGATAACCAGTGGCGCGCCCCCTCCGAAGGCTTTACTAACTTTCTATACGATCGATCGTCATTCAAAATATAATTTGTTTACGTAATAAACATTAACTACGAGTCAATAAATAAGAGAACATTTTATATTATGCATGAATGAAGAATTGTTTAAAAACCATGAAGTCGGTTAGGCATTATGCTTGTAGCCCCCAAGAGGAAAATGCCGGGCGTGCCTCTCGTGATAACATTGTCCAAAGCCGCAACGGGAGCGTAACAAGGGGGCGGGCGGTTGGTTCCTTTGGTGCGGAGTTGGCGGAGCGTGCTCTTTGCAGAGAGCGGTCTCCCATTCGACGCGACTGCGCGAGCCATGTTCGGGGGCCCGTTCGCATCGCATCGCAATGCGTTGGACGGCATCAGACGGAATCGTACCACATCACATCGCATCGCATCGCATCGCATCGCATCGCATCGGACGCCGGTGCGCTCCTTTCTGTGCTGCTGCCGCCGCCGCCGCCCTGTGGCGTTTGCAAACAAAGTGCGTCCGGCGAGCGCGGCGTGGCGTCTGCGCAGGAAGCGGGGAGCTGTTGAGTGGGCGTCGCGGCGGAAGACGGAGGGCGCCGCGCCGAGGAAGAGAGAAAGAAGGCAGAAGCAGTGGGAGATCGAGGTCGGAACAAAGCAAGCTGAGGCCGAAGACTTCTTAACTAAACATCTTAGTTTGCTCAAAATCAATTGCTCGCAAACTGCAATACAGACATATTAGATAACTAAACGAAGACTAGTTTCAATCTTCTCAAACGTTTGCTTCTAGCACATAATGAATTGAGTTATTTGTGCTGATTTATGCGAAGGAGCATTATATTGTTCTCATCTTATTTGATATGTTTCTTTTTCAAACGCCTAGCTATTACTTGGTGTTGAGAAAGATATAAGGGGAATAGTTTAGGGATCGTATGTCTTGATTTGCGTCCAGTGCTTGTTTTTAGTTTGAATAGCTTGTTCCTGGAACGCGTTGAATTCATCGTAGAGAGATCCTCCGCGCCGAGTGGGCGCCGGGCGGAGACCCTCCCAGCCGTCGTCCCGGCAGGACACGCGTCCAACGCCTGATATACGAGCGTCGCCCGCCGCGACCGCCAGCCTCTCAAGGAACGAAATGGCACCGCCGTCGCTGTCGTGGAGCTCGCCCTGCGGCTCGACGTTAATGGCGGTCCACTTCCTGCGCACGCTCGCCCACTTCAAGGGGCCTGCGCCGACGCCGCCGTCGAAACAGAGCAACGAGCCAAAGGACAAGTATAATACAGATCGCTCTTGAAAGTGATGCAAACGCTTCTCGACATTTCCACCTAGCATCCTCCTCTCGTTAAGAGCGAGTTCTCGTTGCGCAAAATAAAAGGTTTGTAAATGTTTTCATTAGGCTAAATTTATTCACTTAATAAATTCTCGTAAGTTTCTCTTTTGATAAAATGAAAGGAAACTTAGTGAGCCGATTTTCTGAAACACAATTAATTCGGAATATTACATAGAACAAAATGAGTTTTCAAGATTAAGTGAAACTTATTGAATTCAATACCTACATCAAAAATATCTTCCTTCCTGATTATGAGGTATTGTATGAGAAATAATATGTAAGCGGAAACATTGCAACACGAAAATTGCTTTTGAAGATTTCATTACATATTTTTATTACTGAATCTACGCCACTTGTTGCTTCCCTTTAATGATACTTTTTGCACTACCGTTTTCCTGCTTAATTACTCTTGCCATAAGACATTTCAAATCCTCATTGTTGTAAGATGGCATTCTATCCCCTTCCCATAGGATAGGGTTGGCCTTTATGTGTTAGCTTCAATATGTCTGCGATCCCCAAGCGCCCTCCGGCGAATGCTCTCGTGGTTCCCCGCCAACTCCACATCCACGCGTGGCCGGAGGATGAGAGCAGGAGGGGGCGATGGTCGTGCCGGACGCCGCCCGCTTAAGCGCCGGCAGCGCAGCCGGCCAGCGAAGCCCAGGAATGCGCGGCCCACCAGTCTTTTATTCCCTCCCCTCCCCCTTCACCGATTTAATAACACCCTTCCTGCCCCTTCTTTTCATCACGTTACTTTGTAATGGCTTTGCTTATATTCTTTTCCTTCTACTCTTCTCCTTTGTTATAAAAAAATGTCCATTTGAAAACGATCTACATTGTTAAACTGTTAAGTAATTTGATATTTTGAATGAGGTAAAATCTCAAACCTTCAGTAAGTCACTTCAGTTAAAATTGTACCAAATTTTCCATATGCTGTGTATCTTAGTTGTAGAATAGATAAGGATGTATTATTGGTGTTTTTGGGTACACATACGTATCGATTCTGAAAGAAAAAGAGGCAATGGCAGTAGTATTTGCATACGCAATACTAAATCACGTTATCCAAGAGAGAAATGGGTAAACGTGTTCATCGCCCAACAAAACGTCTGTTCCTCGGCCTCTTTAATGCTACGCTTGGGAGCTGCGTGTGCGGTAACTCGAGTGCAGCTCTGCGTTGGGGCTGCGGTGCAGGGAGCGGTGCGCATCTCGGGGGGGGGGAAGTAATTGCTCCCAATTACGCGAGAACAATGCGCAGCCGAACGCCGCGCCGGGCTGCGCTGGGCCGCTTGCGCAATGCGGCGGCGGCGGCGCGGCACCGGGGGCTGCGAGTAAGGTTGGCAGACATCTTTTCAGAAAATTATGTACAAGCGGGAAAGGAGGGGGTAAGATTTTACTAACTAAAACTCAAATTATTACGTAATATTTGTACATATTAATTTGTATTACAATTAAGATAATTATAAATGTTTATTTTTAAAGTAGTTATCAAATATTTGTAAATATTAAGTCTGAGATAACTCTGTTAATTGATTAATTATTTTATGTTTAAGCTCTAAGCTTCCTACATGGGTAACAATGTGGAGTATGTCTAGCGGGAGTGGAGGGGACTAGATGAGAAAGTAGTGGTCGCGAACGTTCCATGAGCCATTTGTGTACAGTTCCGGCAGTCTCGTATTTTTGATCGGTAAAAATTCCCTGAAATCTACAGGTCACAGTACCCGGCCACTATAATTCTCCTCCAGTGTCTGTTTTCAATGATTGATAGGGTAATCAGGAAGGTTAAATGGTGACAATTATGAAAGGAGTTATGTTTCGTTGAGATACGTGGTGAAATGGAAACCCAAGCCAAGCGGTGAACACACCAATGCCTCAGACGGAAGTCGAACTCGCAGTCTTCACCTCCGAGTACTTGGAGCTCCACCGAGACCCGCGAATCTCGCTGAGAGAGGCTTAGATTCCCTACACCGCGAAAAAGAAATCGAAGAGTATGGAAAATAGCCCGACTGCACAATGGAAGATCCACAAGCCAAAGCAACATGGAAAATATTTGTATACTTGATTTATTTTTTGAGTAACTTTGTGTCCGCAACTAATACTTTGTCGGCCTGGTGGCCGAGAGGTGGCCTAAGGCAGTAGTGTCGTAGTGATCTCGGACCGAAGGGTCGCGGGTTCGAGTCCCGCCCCGGACATGGTTGTATTTGTGTTCGTCCTTTCACCCCTTATCATCACCATTTCGTCTCACCTTCATAGTTACCATAACGCGATTATTAATGCGACCTTAAATAACAAAAAAAAAAAAAAAACTAATACTTTGCGTATGCAGCACCTGTGACCCGAAGGAAGACTGAAACTCGAATGGAGGCAGGTATCGGCGTGGCGCGAGGGAGCGTGGGGCGTGGGGCGGGATGCAGTCGGGCAGCGTCCGTCGCGTGACTGTCCACTCGAGCGGAGGCGGACGTGAAAGCTCCCTCGTTTGCTTTCTTTCCTAAGAAACTGGAAGAATGGACACATCTCGGCTCTTTCATAAAGCGCTTGCGCAACCTCTCTGATCCCTCTTTAATCACGTATGCCGTGCATTCAAATACCTAGATAAGAGCATTAGGGAAAGAGAGATTCGAATTTACCACTACCGTATTCCGTCAGTGATGCAAGTGTTCTTGACATTCTATTAATAGCTCGCTGAGAATATACCTTCACCTTTGAAATTGATATGGTTTAGACTTATGTAAGTCTTAATTACCTGGAAGAATAGTAGACATTGCAATATAAACCATATTCCTCCATGACTCTTCAAGAGAAGGATAATAACCTTGTAATTACTTAAGATAATTGTCGGTATTGTGCTGAAGAGAAACCTTTCCCGCTAATATAGCCAAATTATAGTTTCCGGTTATTGAGAAAATTTTTAAAAAGCAGATGCGTTATAAAGTATACATTAGTTCAGAGACTCTCGATAATTTTTTTATCCTTCCAAAAAATCGTTTTACTATTCGTTTGAAATTACTCGCCGTAATTCTCCATAGTAACAAAAACATTAAATATAACTCTCACAGCGAGTGAAGAGTAAATGTGATTTTATTTTTCAGAGAGCATCAATAGAAACGGACCCGCTATCGAGAGCAAAGGAACGGACTATTGGGAAACTGCATCAGAGGTTACTCCTCTGGCTGTTCTGGGAATCTCGCTTATACTGGAGATGATTACTTTTTCATGGAAATAGCTATATTCGCGTGCTGCAGGGTATCGTTCTCAGAGTTAAGAGGCGCAGGGGGCACAGAGATGAAGCTGCAAGGCATTACGAGTCTCAACGACTCATAAAACGGCCGGCGAACGTCGTAACTCCCCATACGTCCAAGCCGTTGCACTTCGCCTCGTTATGTTTGTAGGCCAATCACACCGTTCCGAGGGTACGAGACTTGGATAATTTCTGACAAATTATTTTCCTTCCTTTCACTATCATAGTAGAGACGGTACTCCAGTTAAAGGTACCAAGTAAGTGATTATCGATATTAACATCATATGTATGCTAAAATACTTCATAATATTTTGTGACAATAGACAATGTTTTTAAACGTTTTATTTTCAATGATTTTAGAATTTCAAATGTTGAGTGTGCTGTTACGAAGAATTACTCATTATAAGCAACACTACTATACGTCTTTTCCAGAGTATACCTTGTTTTGGACAAAAGTGTGTGTAGCATTTGCGAGAACAAAGGTGGCTTAGCCGAGTTAATTAAAAAACGGCGCATCTTAAATGTAAGGTTTTCAAAAGAATTTCCTACACTCTTAATACTACGGAGAGAAATATTGGCTGTAAATATTGCGAATATAATAAGTGTCCAAGCGTTGTGTTGTGTGTGTGTGTGGCATCGCTCTCTGCTAACGGATCGCGGGGGCGTGGGCGAGGTGGGGGCGGGAGGGAGCACGCGTGCCCGTGCGTGCAGGAATGCGCCGCCTAATGAAATGGGCCCGCGTGACGCCTGGAGGACGGCTCGGTCGGCGTGTTGAGGCGAGGCGAGGCGCGGCGTGGCGTGACATAGGTCGCGAGGCTCGTTTCCCCTCCTCTCCCAGGCGGTGTCAGCGCTCCCTCTCGTTTGGTGTCTCCTCCATTTCTTTCTGGCTGGAGCGACCCGAGGTGGAATGGTTAGACTACTCACCTTCCACCTGCGGCTACTGCGCTTCAAATTGCTGTCTGGTCCACGTTGAATTTGTAATGAGTAAAACTTCATCATTAATACATTATAACCATTCGCCTGGGGAATGTCCGAAAAAGGTTACGTACTGGAACTTATATGACGATTGTTGATACCCTTCTCTCTTGCTTTTGTATTCTCATCTTTTCGCATTTTTTTAAAACAATTTCTTCGCTTCGGCTGACTTGGGGTCATAGTATCGTTTCAGTTAATTGTGATTTATTGAAAGACTGCTATCTTCTGAAGAACATAGACATTTTGCAGTTTCATTAGGGGAATTTACGGTGTCTCACATTGCCATAAAAATGATTTGATAATATTCTTCAGGTTTTGGGATTTTTGCACTCCACTAAAAACTGGACATAGCTTGTCAATCCGCTTACTAGTTAAAAAATATCAAATGTACGTACCCAAAATATGGAAAGTTTTCTCAATAAATAAAGGTTTTTCATCTTCAGTAGAGGATAATTTGAATTTCAATCTCACCAATTTTTAGGTATTATCTGAGGTGCGCTAATTTCTAAGGTATCTTTTTTCCTCTAGTTTTACAAAACGTTGGCGGTATGAGATTGAAAGCAAATTTCTCAGAGCTGGAATCTCGTACTTTCGATCCGCATCAGGGTCTGCAACGCAAGATTGGCACTTCCGTGGCCTTCTAGGCCTGTGTGTGCAAATCAGCCTGCCCGGGCTTTCCAGGGGGAGCGGGCTTTTAGTTCGGGCCGCTTCCGCGTGCCGCGCCACCGGCGCCGTGAAAGGCAGCGCGATGCACGGCGCGCGGAGAGGCCGGCGCCTCCGTTTCGGATCCGAGGCTCACGATCTCGGGCGATTTGTTTCCAAGAAACGCCGCTCTTCGTAATTTGATGGCCTTTAATTGCTTCTGGTATTGCTCCGCGATGATCCGTGGAACGGGCGGTGGTACACGCCCACTTTTGGGGCAAACGCCTTTCCAGGAAGATGGCGGCTGCGAGAGATTAGCGTGCCTTGCGCGGGAGATCGGAAATAATTACGCGGCCGCGCCCCGCCCCGCCCCGCCTCGCCCCGCCTCGCCCCGCCTCGCCCCGCCTCGCCCCGCCCCGCCCGGTGGCGCGCGTCCTTGCCGTAACGGCGGTGCATCGGCGGCGCAGTCGCTCTCCTTGGAGCCGTTGCAATGCGCGAGAATCGGTCGTGCGGACAGTGCTGCCAATGTGCCCCCTAAATGCTCCATATTGTTTTCTGCCGAGAGGTACTTTTAAAAGAGCAAAAGGAACGTAGTAGATTTTTTGTGAAATTCGTCCTATCGATTTTATGAACAGCATTTTGCATATTCAGTGCCACATTATTTTTGACTAAAGTCTACATTGTCCGAAAGTAAATAGAAAATCATTTTGAACTGAAATGGAAAGTCCGTTTTTCAAGAATGTTTGATTTTCCTGTTATCCACTGTGGTGCTTCCGCAATTGTTCGATCACACAGTTTGTCCATTATTACTTTTGCGAGTGCGAGAATTTTACTGCCATTTGATTTCTACGCTTAGTGGTTTGTCTACACTATCTTAAGCTGTGAAGTTGTTTCTGAAGTTCCAAGTTTGTTTGATCTGAAGATTTTGTCTTAGCAATTGTTTGACAATTCGTTACATATCTACCTAACATTCGAAGTAGTAGGTTCAAGTGGAGGTAGTTTGCATTTTGCGGAGTTCAGTTGGCCAGGGCTCTCTCTGCGCGGCACTTGGCAACACTGGGACCGCCCCCTCACAGCGCCACCCAACCATCGCGCGGCGGTGGACGAAAGTGCAGCGTCCTCTTTCAGCCCTCTCTCATCTGCTCTCTCTTGACTTCGTTTTTTTAACCAATCTCCTGCCGAAGCGTACGTTGCATAAAAGCAAGTGGATTCCTCTTGCGTAACGCCAGTTTTTATGTCGCATCTACTTAATGAGGTATTCTATACATAGCACTGATTGCAAAAAAGGATGAGAGAAACAGGTTTTCTGCGGTGTAGCGTTTCCAAATTTGGAAATGTCATTGGCGATGTTACGCACAGTAATATACAGTGTCTCGTGACAAATTGATAGTCGGGCTTTAAAAATATGTAAGGTTTTACTAGAAAATATTGTGCGCTCTCGACATTAGTGAATTGTTATACGCTAACTCACACATGCGAACATAATATTGATTTCTTTATATATGTACGTAAGATAATGCATTTTATAATGTTCTTGAGACGGAATAAATCAATCGTAAGTTGGAAGCATGGGTTTACTTCTTTTGGCGTTTTCGATAAATATCCCCAGTTCAGAGAAAAATGATTTCCCCATGGTACAACATCTTTTAATACTAATTTGTTGAACATATTGTATACACTCTGAATTAAAACAATACAATTTGGAATTAATTCACATTTTTGAAATGGAACGAACTGAGTACTCGTCCAGAAGAAACAA
Organism: Teleogryllus occipitalis; assembly: GCA_011170035.1. Classification (NCBI taxonomy): domain Eukaryota; kingdom Metazoa; phylum Arthropoda; class Insecta; order Orthoptera; family Gryllidae; genus Teleogryllus; species Teleogryllus occipitalis. The sequence continues at coordinate 8,420 of BLKR01000591.1, read as the reverse complement.
ATGTTGGGTCAATTGTGGCCACATTTCATATCCGTCTCAGATATAATCTCCATCTGCGGGGGGGGGGGCTGTTCATTCCGATCAATTTCCGATCGCCGTTCCCGGAATCGCATTCCTCCACGAAGGATGCTAACGAGGCGGAGCTGCGTTTCGGAGGCGAATGAAGCGCTCCTGGGGGCGAAATTGGCATCCGAGCGTCCATTCTAAAGAGCTCTTGCTGGAAGCCTCGGATACGTTGAGGAGTCTGAACTTATCTTTATTTCTACGTTTACACTAAATTTTCGTGACTTTTTAACGACTTCCTACGGTGAGAAAACGAGAGATTAGCGAACCATGCATCCTGTATCTTGTAACGTGGGAACATAAGAATCCACTTTTCCTTGTCTTAGGGTTGATGATTGGAGTTTTCGTTTTCCCCTAAAATTTTTAAAAGTAGTATTCTAATACTTTGCATGACGACGTACGAAAATATTTATAAAAATGATAGTTATTTTGCATTTTACGAGCAGCGTGGTATTTGGCCATCTCACCTCATGAGTCGCAGTGGCTGCGAGCGGTCGCCGACGCCGACGACCACCGGCAGAGGAGACCCTGTCCGGCGGGTTTTTATTAATTCATTTCTGTTTCCGGGCGCCTCAACTGCTAAGGTCATTAGTACCGTAAGTATAGTGCATGTTTATCGCGAGAGGTGGCGGTGATATTCTCTCGCTGAATGCTGAGATCTGCACGTCGGCTGGCGGGGTTGTCCCCAACCAGGTATCTCCCAACTGCGGGGACAAGCTCTAAGCTCCTGTGTGTGTGTGTGTGTGTGTGTGTGTGTGTGTGTGTGTGTGTGTGTGTGTGTGTGTGTGTAAGTAAGTAAGCGATGAGAATAAGACAAGTAAAAGGCGGTGTGAGTTCCATTTGTTAGGGCACACTCGCCTGGTGTTGATCGGAGAAACCACGAAAAACAACCTACGAGAGCAGCCGGCCGCTAGAATTCTCCTCTACATAGCGACTGAACTTGACCTAGCTATGCAGCTAGTGAGGAAAATCCTGCCAGCGTCGGTGCTCGAACGCTAGGACCTCCCGTTGAGAGGCAGCGCAGTGCCTGCCCGGCGGGGAGCAACGGCTTTGTGGTGGAGGCTGGGGCAGGGGCGGAGAGGAGTAATGAGAAAGCCCCCGAGGGGGCGGCGGGGCGGTGGCCCAAGAGCTCAGAGACCGCTCGGTGGCCCCGGTGCAGCGCCGGGCAGTGGGCGCGGACCGGCTGGCTGCATTTGCAGCGGTGACGTCACGGGCGCGGCAGCCAGCGCTCGCGGCGGGAGGAGGCGTCCGTTGGCCGGAGGGGGCGCGCCGCCCCCCTTCCGTGTGCTGTGCGGCGCGGCTGCGTATTGTTTGGCTGCTAACGAACTTTTGATGAGCCTTTAATAATACAATCTACGCATTATCAAGGTTAAACTGCCACCTCATCTGTTGTTGATTAAGGCGAATTGTCAAATTTCTGTTCATCTTTTGTCCATATTTCTCGCATGCATCGTTTTCTTATGGCGCAGAGAAAAGAATGGACAGCATAAACTATAATAAATCTAAAGAGAGGTAATTTGTTTAAACTTTTATTAATTAAGATTAATAAAAGTTTTTGTAATAAAAACAATAATGGGGATATTATCTGATCTTTAAATTTATTTTAGAATATCCTTACGCAATTGTCCTTTAATTTTTCTACTGTGTATTTTTAGGGAGGATATTTGTTTGTAAGTTAATTACTCATTTCTTGAGTTGTAAATCCTATACTTGCAGAGAGTGATTTCATTGCAGTAGAGTTTTTTGTGGAATTAATAACATTCATTTGGAGTTCCAACGTACTCTCGTTGGCTAAGGTGCACATAGACTTATTGTACTGAGCAAACGACGCGTTGCTTTTCAAAGACGGTCCCTTTCTCAAGAGGCGTCGCGTCACTGCCCGGCGCCGCCAGCCACAGCCAGCCCCCACCCTCACCCCTCCTCGCCGCCGCCTGGGCAGAATCCTCCGACAAACCTGCTCGCCGCCTCCACTTGTTCCTTTTGCGATTAGCTCATCCACTTTACCGCTCGCAGATCACACACGATTGCGCAGTCTCTTCTGGAACGATCTCAAGGAGCCGAGTTGCTCCTGATCCGCGACCTCCGTGGAAGGAACGTATCGCTTTCGCCTTCTTTCTCTACCGAAGTCTCGAGTACTGGTCACAGCACAAACGCAAGCAAATTGTTATGGCTATGATGATCATACACTCCGCTGTACAATCAGATACCTCTCGCGGGTGTAGTCAAACATTACGAACCAGCGATGACTTCCAAGTCCCATACGTAAGCGGTCTTTCCTTGTGCAAACCTCAGCCTTGACCTATGAATAAGGCAGTCGGTGGAACGTCATCGCCCAAAGCACCAAGCAGGAATCACTGCGATCCGTGACGCGACCGGAAAGCGTGCAGGGCATTGCTCGTCCCACCGGTCGACGACTGGTCGAATGTGGTTCTCCGAGAAGTGGATCTCGCCCAAACTGCGCTGTGGACACAGCAGGTGCGAGCGGTGGACGGGCGGGCGCGCGGGCGGGCGGAGGCGGTGGCGGCGGTGGCGGTGGCGGTGGCGGTGGCGCGTTGTGCAAGGAGAGAAAGTGCGACGGCCGCCGCCACCGCCGCGCCCCTCCCACCCATTGGCGGCCTCCTTGCACCAGGCGGCGCCTGCTCCCGCGCCGCCCACCGCCCACACCACCCAAGCACCCCCTCGCCTGCCCGCCCTCTCGCCCTCACCCTCCCATTCTCACCATTACCTTAGCCTTCCTCCCTCATCCTCTTAATCTCATCTACCCTCTCACCCTCACACTCTCATAATCAAATTGTCGTTCTTAGCCTTAGATCTTCACCCTCTCAATCTCACTCACCCTCTCACCTCTCGTCAGATCCTCCCACTCATTCTCTCACTTCTTATCATCACCCTCACCATCATCTTACCCGTACTCGTCTACCTTTACCCCCACCGTCCTCCCCATCCACCTACCCCCCTCTCGTCCATTCACTCGCTCTCCCATCCGCCAGTGTGAAGACCCGCTGCTGAGGAGACGCATATCCTTTGAGCTCGACCCCGACGCACTTCTCAACAACGCACATTACATTCGATTAATTGCTCAAAAGGATCATTGTGTCCGATACATCCATATTTTACAAGAGTGTGTGTCTTTACCCACAGAACTCACGAGGAGTTTTCTAAACTAAGGAAAAAATACAGCCCTTAGATCTGGCAGGAGATTGCTGGTAAGCAACAAATTAATGGGGAACGTCCGAGGGAAGATTTTTCAGAGGAGGATGTCTACGATATTTTAATCATCTCCACGGTTAAGAATTGATGTCTTGGATCACCAGTTACAGTGTGGTTGATTAGTTACGATCACAGAGGATGCTGGGCACAATAACGAATGATTTTAACCGTGCTTGTTCCATTCCGTTGAAATGTCCCGAAGAGACAAAGAAATGCTCGTGAAGGCGAGGAAACGCGGAGGCGTCGTGGCCGCCACGGCCGCCTGGGAACGGGGTTGCGTTAGTAGGTCGTGCGCTCGGAGCGGCAACTAGCCCTCCAAGAGAGCCCTCGCGGAAGCGCCGCGCCGGCGGAAGTGGAGTGCGGAAACGCGAGTGCGCGCCACTCGTTAGGCCGCGTGCATTCCCTGCAACGCGCTGGCCCGCGCCCCCGCCCCCGCCTCGCTTTCCAACAGCACAACAACAGAGCGGGCGTTGGCACGTCTTACTATTCACTACACGCGGTTACGTTTATTAGGCGATTTGTTTGTATTCTTTATCAATTCCATATTCATTGTAATCGAACTCTGAACGATTGCAGGTCTTATTTTACTCACATCTTCCCAATGCTGAAATAGTAAGGCATTCTCACTGTTGTCACGAAGACAATTGGTTAGGTTTTTGCATGTTAGCTTTCATTTTGGATCAGAAAGTTACGTTTTAAAAGCACAGCTTTGAGTTGAAATCTTTGTTGGGGGAAGGGTGGCATTTTCGGATACCAGCATTTGCTTGCCTCAATAATGTTTCTAATTAAATTGTTTTTGTAGTAAAAAATCTTACTTAATGTATTGACAAGGATTTTCGTAATCATTTTCTAATGCAATGAAAAGCAAAAGAAAAAAAGAAAGAATTTAGCACAACGATTGTTTAGAAGAAACGCATTTATTTCGTTTATTCATATCAAGGATGTACGTGATTAATAAAATCAATTTATTATTGATTTCTTGAGAATGCTCCGCCAATTGATGGATGCCGTGGGTTTCACGAACGCGAGAGAGTGCCTTGCCTCCGCCTGGTGCGCCGGTGTGTGAGCGATGGTCAGCGGGCAGAGGGTCTGGGGGCCGAGGGGCGCGGGCGGCGGTGGTTCGGTGCACGAGACTTTCGTTCGCCCGCGGCGATGCGCTCTCCACTGCAGCTCTTCCGGGGCGCTCGCACTCACACCCACACTCACACCCCACCTTCGCCCCCGCCCGCGCCGACGCCCAGTGTCACGCCTCCCTCTCATGTCGCACCTACGTCCCCACTCGGCTCATGCCTACGCCTCCCTCGCACACCCGCACCTTCTCCCACGTTCGCCTCCGCCCACGCCTACTCCCACGCCCTCGCCTTCGCCCCCGCCCGCGCCGACGCCCAGTGTCACGCCTCACTGTCATGTCGCACCTACGTCCCCACTCGCGCTCATGCCTGCGCCTCCCTCCCACACCCGCACCTTCTCCCACGCCTCCGCCCCCACGTTCGCCCACGCCCACGCCTACTCTCACGCCCTCGCCTTCGCCCACGCCCACGCCCACCCAGCCGATGCATGCCTCGCGGGGATGTGCGCCAGTGGAGCAAGTGGGGAGGCCGGTTCTCTCTTTCCACCACCGCCCCCACCACGTGCGAACTGGGACAACCAAAACCTTCCCTTACCTCGCACTCTAACGATCCATTAACCTTATCTCACAGAGTAACATGTGTGGCATCCTCAATGGCAAAACCGTGGCTTTCCTTGGCGTTCCAACAATTCATGAACACCAAATATCGATTTTTTTAAATTTCAATCGGGTGTGAATTACAAAAAATATTTTCAATTTCATTTTCCTAAGAGTAAGCAGTTTTTCTGATATTTTGGTAAATGCTTTCCGTTAGATTGGGTGGTTAAACATTCTCCGAATGTGATATTGCGTCTGGCTGTCTTAGGTTGTATTGCCTTGCGTAATTGTCATTAAATGCGCCATCGACAAAACTGGTCCACCCACGAACTTAATGTTTTCGTTTGCGTTCGCGCCTTTCTCTGTCGCTGAGTGTCGTGCGCTGCGGCCCTCCTACCCCTCGCACGCGCTGCCTTTCTCAGGTGAGCCCGCTCCCGGCCCCGCCCCCGCCCTCGCTCTCAACCCCGAGCGACTTTCTCGCGCGCGGGGCTTTCCTTTCCTCCTACGAGTAGCGCACACCAGCGTTCTTCGTCAGATAGCATTTGTGTTCATATGGAGCACACCCAGCGGTGTGTTCTTTGGGTTACGACTTACTCTCTGGATATTTCCACCACCAGTGAATTTATATGCTTTATATCAACATTCATATCGATGTAAAGATTTAAATACAGATCATTAACTATTCGTCTTAACGAATTGATCTCCTAGCCTGAGCGTAATCAATAATTAGCCAGAGCGTAGTCAATAATCAATCAACCATCAGTGATTTATATGCTATATATCAACATTCATATTGATGTACGTATTTAAATACAAATCATTAACTATTAGTCTTAACGAATTGATTTCCTTCATGAGATGATTCGGTCTGAGTTGTTTTCGAGAATATTTATGTACTTCTTTTATTGGTGCAAGAAAATAATTGTGCATTTTAATTTACTCTTACTTTTTTTTCTTACATTTTTATTAAGTCGTACTTTCCCTTCTGTGAATGAAAGATGGCGAAAATAAAAGCGTAAAATGAACTTACTTGAAGACGCTTCAAACTGATTTCTCCAGCCGTGAACTACGTACTTATATTACAACATTGCAGCCCATGAATGGGCAATGTTGCGTCTGCTATGCAAAACGGTCATCTTACGATAAGGCTGCAATCGACGACCCAGATTCAGGGACGTACTTAGTTGCAGCGTGTTGAAAGTGGTCGCTTCTAGTACAGTCTCACCGCGATTCCGTCTGCTTCATAAAATGCTCCCATTGCCGCCCAAGAAGGAGAGGCTCGCCGCCGTATGTACCGGTTCACCGGCTGGTGGTCCTCGTCGCGGTCACGTGATAGGTAGACCAGCGTTTCGAGATGACACGGACGATTAGCGAAGTTTGCGTTCGTCTGTGTTTACTCCCCCGCGCACTCTGCTGTAAAGATGTAACCTGTTGCGAGATCGTGCACGCGTTGTGTTGGAGCGTTGGCGATTCACAAACCGGCGCTCGTGTCTCTTCCGGTGTCCCATGCGTGGCAATGAGCATTCTCTTGTTGTGCCAGTCCTTGAGATAGCGCGCAGCCCGTTGATGCAATGGGATTTGTTAGCCAGAGCGTAATCAATTTGTTTTAGCTATAAAACAGTCCGACACGACATTGCACGACGTTGCCACGAGTACATCAATGTAGCATACATTAATGTACAGCATGTACATTAATGTAGCATGCATTAATGTACATGATATACATTAATGTAGTTTAGTTTGTTTAACTAAAAGTTAGTTTATATGTATTAGGATTTGTAGTATATGAATGTAAACGCCATTTGCATGTTCTAGGTAGTGACAAAGAATAGCGGTTTATATATAGTTTATTTTTAATTGTATTTTTTTAGTGTTGCTATATTCTGTCACCGGGCATCATCTGCCCAATTGTAGAATAAAACTTATATCTGTCTACCTTCCTTTAAGTATTTCAATCCTGAACCATTTTAGAAAAAACGTTGAAAACCATACTGCGCGATCTGTCGAAAGGAGATGCATGCCGTTTGCTAAACTGATTCGTGAACCCCAGCGATGCCTGGCGTCCGCCGCCCGGCGCGTGCGACGCGTGGTGGGCGCATGAGGCGCCGCCCGCGGGACTTGAGCCAGGCTGGCGGAGCGGTAGGTAGCCCGTTGCGCGATTCCATCTCGCCCAATTACCGCGCCGCCCCGCGCCGGCCCCGGCCCCGGAAGCGCCAGGAACAGCCGTTTAACACGCGCCCGTGCGGGCGCTGGCGGCGCGCGCATGCCTGAGAAGGTGCGCTGCCCGAAACTACCGTTCCAAAGCGCTCTGGTGAGCACGGCGCCTAAGTTGCACGATGAATTTGCTTAGGTCTACGGCTCGTCCAATATGTTCAATTTATGATGAATGATTATAAATTTAAGATACAATACAATTGGAATGTTTACTTCTAACTGATTTGGATATGGAGTTCAAAAATCGTATTTCACAGTTCAGTGCGTTTCGACGATCCCACATTACATAGCTTTGTATAATCTTAATAATGCGTTTCAAAACTTTCATATGGGTAAATAATTCAATAGTGTGACATATATCTAACTATATGTAAGTAAATATTGGGGATTGTTTACGAAGTTGATGCAAAATGCTAAGTTTTCGCCATCTTTCTGCACCCGTTGCGACGCCTGTCCGTGGCGGAGGCGATGGATGGCGGCTGTGCGCGCCGCCTGTTTTGGGCCGGCGCTGCGTGTGAACGAGGTGCGTGGGAGCGGCGCGGGCGGGGCGGGGGCTCATTGAAAGCGAATGGGCGACGGGGCGGTGGGCGGTGAGCGGTGGGCGGTGAGCGATAGGCTCGCGTGCGAGCGGGCGGTGGGCCCTTGCACGCCGACCGCGCCCGCCAGCGTGCATGCTATTCACGTGCTTTGTGGGCGCTGAAAGTTAACCGGCTCTGGGGACAATGTGATAGCGGTGAATTTACGAGCCGGACACCCAGCTGCTCCCGATGCAGCTGTTGAAGCTCAGTTGCCAGGGTTAATGTTTTGGCGCTAGACCAGTAAATGGCCACACTTCAGAGAGCCATTTTTATTGGGGGAGCATCTTCGCCCTTGACTCAAGGAGCTCTGCTCAACATCCCCGGCGCCCTCGTTGAGAGGAAACGCGCGCGACCTTGAGATTCGCTGTTGAGTTTGGCGGCGTGCGGGGGCGTGGGAAGGCGCGCGCGGCCAACGCTATGGCCCCCTGGGAGCGCGGGGGCGGGCGGAGGGGGCGGAGCCTTGGTCGGGGGCGCGTGCGCTCGGGAACGGGGCCGCGCGCTCCACTTGCGCCCGCTGCCTTCTCTACTCGCTACCTCGCACTTTCCACACAGCCACGCCATGCGACGCGATGCGGCCCAACGCAACGATGCGACGCGATGCGGCCCAACGCAACGATGATACGATGCGACGCAACGCGACGCGATGTGATACGATGCGACGCAACGCGACACGATGTGATACGATGCGA